>JAVKLA010000054.1:11479291-11501498 GCA_034782735.1 Sagittarius serpentarius | reverse complement strand
CCCCCCCCCCCCCCCCCCCCCCGTCCCTTCCTGTGTTTTCATACTATTAAGGAGACTCTTAACAGCAAACAAAACCCAACAGAAAAACAGATGACCTCCCCACTTCAACCTATCATCATGTGTGGCCAGGAGGGAAATCTGAATGCCCTTTGTATAAAACCACCAAAGTTCTGAGCATTTACTAGCCACCCTGTCTCAAATGCAAAGTGTAAAACTTGCCTGATACATTTTGGTGTTACTTCCCTGTTTCATTTTGGAGGAAAAAATGTTCTGGCGGAGCATACCCTACCCTCACCCTCAGAAAGGGAGTAGTTTACAATATAACCTACATTAGGATTATACATGGTGCGTGTGTTGCATTTCCACTGAAAATAGCCCAAGACTTAGAATGACGAAGCGACTCATGTGGTTATGATCTTCCTTGTCTCGAGAGCATCGAGGTAGCCGTGGTTCTGCATGCTGGGGAGGGGGGGGTCTGTGGTGTGAGGGGTTTCACGTCTGTACGGGAACCTGGCAGGTCTCCTTTTAGAGGACTTTACAGTTTAAAATGTGCCGGGGGCAGGAGAAGGTAAACACAACATTCAGTGTGCTCGTTATCAAAATAAGGGAAAACAAATCGATTGCATTAACTGTGTGTGCAGTATCACAGTTATTCCACAGTATTTTGTCAGAAATTAAAAGGTGTCCACTAGAGTACCATATCCCTATCTCGAACCTGGCACCACTTATTACTGCAACGGTATTTCAATATTAAGTGATCTTAGAGATATTTCATCTTTCATTTTGAATCCTGAATTTGAATCAGCATTACGATGTCAGGGCTGTGAGATAAGGTATAACAAACTAAGTAGACAGCTGAAGGGCTCCTGGTGAAGGTGTTGCTGAGAAGGATATCTTGGGCCGTTCGCAGTAACCTTGTTTACAGGGACATTTCAATTGCAACCTGAATTTCAGCGAGAGGCTGCCTGGACTACTGCCTGAGTGTCTGAAACCCATCACGAGTGTCTTTTGCACTCTGAGCCTTCTCTCTGCCTTCCTTGCATAGTCACAAAAACTTTTCTGGAAGGTTAGGATGGTTTTCTGATATGAAAATTAAGATGTTTTCCTAAGAGGAATGCTGCTCTTTGAACTGGTGTACATTAGCAACAAAGTATTCATGAGGTTTGATTTTTTTTTTTTTCCCGTTCTCTGATGTGTCAGGATCAGTAGTTAGACCAGTCTTTTTAACTTCACGTAGATGGCTTTGATTTATTATATTTAAGTCTCGTCGGTTTCGAACGTATTTTGCAGCACAGGAGGTCGGTTCAAGTCAGAATGTGAAAAGATGCGTATTGTAACAACGAACAGTTTTGTAGTGATCTGCTAATTTTTTGTTTTCCTTTCCTGAAGCTGTTCCAGGAAAATCACGTGCATTTTAGCGAGTGGGTGCTAAATGCCAGCAGCCACATTGACGAAGAAAAATGCAGTTGAAATACTTTGGAATAATAAATAGGATACGTAATGGTCAACCACAAGATAAAAATTTTACACAGTGTTTTTATGACTCTAAATTGGCTGCATTGTAAACCAAGCTTACTACTCTATTAAGTCATCAGAGTTTTCAATTATTTAAGGTTTCTAGTCAAGCTATCTAATACAGTCTTCATCGTCCATATCAGAAAATTATACATAAGGTTGTAATTCCTTGTTGTCGGTATGCGAGGGCTTTGTTGTGGATGGGGGCTTAAGTTTGACTTATCAGGACAAATATTACAAAGCGTGCGCACAGAAAAATTATATGGAAATAGCCCCAGTCCTACAAAATGGGGATAGTTACAGCACTGAAATGTACCTAATACAATTTGAGATCCACTCACTAAGAAACGTTGACAGTATCTGCCTTGCAGGTACCGTGCATTTGGAAATACTATATCTCCATTTAAATGCAGATCTTCCGTTTTCTCCAGGGGGCAGTTGGTGAATCTTTCGATTGAACCACCGGTACTAGAAAAACTAACTGAAGATTTACCCATGAACAAGAGACCCTTTCAAGTCTGCCTTTTTGAAATGATGATTATAAAATTTCCTAATATCACAAGTTTATATTGATTTTGAATGCCTTTTCAAAAGTCACAGGAAAGGAATAGTGTCTTTTACTTAAGGTAGGCCAACGCCTGCACGCTTGTTTAGCAACCTTAAGAGAGATAACTGTTACAAGTAAGTTCTTTGTTTTTACATGGGTATTGTGTTTGCATGTGAGTTTTATCAAATGGACAGAGCAGTCTTGCTTTGATTTTGACCTAGATTCCTCCTGATTATTCCTGTACAGCTAGTACCTGCTTATTTCCCACTGTGAAAATAGGAGCACAACTGTTGATGCTATCTAGCTGGGGCTGCATGGGCAGTAGGCACGCACGTCCAGTAATCTCCCCTCTTCCTCCTCCTCCTCCTCCTCCTCCTCCTCCTCCTCCTCCTCCTCCTCGGCTTCATTAGCAATGGATAAAATAGCGCTGCAGTCCAAAGAGGGTGCAAGCCAGTATTTCCTCTCCTGCGAGTTTTTGTTCTTTGAGGGTCTGAGTGAAAGGAAGACAGGGGGGAAAAAAAAAGGGGTGGAACGAGTGAATTTGTTTCCAGATTTGGCACACATATCTTGCACGCTTGCAGGGATGAACAGGGCTGTGCTCCATATTTGCTTGAAACGCAGTGCTGCTAGGCATCAGTCCTCCTTAGAGGGGCTCGTCCCATCCAGTCCAGTTTGCTGTACTGTTTGCCAGCTGTCTAGTTTGGGGTGTAACCCAAGGCATTAAAAGCCTGGGACGTAGGGAACGGGAGCGCCCTGTTTGGGGTGCAGGCCGACCAAACTACCCGGTGCAGGGGAGAGACAAGATCCTGACCTTTTCGATGCTGGGTGCCATGCGCTGCACGCGTTCCCGGCCGCTTCGGTCTCCCCGCCGCGGGCCAGGGTGCTGCCTGGGGATGCTGCCCTTGTCCCTGTGCCAGAGCCATGATGTTGTGGAGATATCATCCATATTTTGCTCACCTGTTAATGGCATATAACCCATCGGCCTCAATACCCGGGAGAGAACATGCACTTCAGCCTCTGCATGGAGTTCAGGCAGACCTGCAAAGTCCAGTCTTACATGCACCAGCGTTAATGGCAGAGCTCCCAATTCAGCTTAATTGATATTCCTATAAACATCTGCAGGTTTCTGTTTGTAGTGGAAGCTACAGCTGGGTGGACTTCTTAAATGAATATTTTGCATATTGAGGTTGAAAGGAAAGTCGAGCCTGATACATTAACTTATCATCTGTGTCATCCTCTTGACATCAGTTGGATTACTACAAGCATATATGACAAGGAGATTAGGTGCAAGATCTTCACACACACATGCCTTTGTTAGTATGTTGATCAGTGGAGATGTTACTTCTCTGAAAACCTTGTTCTAAGTCAAGTCTAGGCAGGCACAAACCTGTGCATGCATATACAAGTTGAGCAGGGCCTATCCTTCATAATACAATTTTTTTCCTTTAATATCTGAGCAAGATCTCTTATTATAACTCAGCCATTAGGGGAAAGAAAATGGAACTTTTCTCAAACAGCTTTACTGTTGGGGAATCTAGTGGCAGTTGCTTTGAAGCATGTGTAATTGATTATCATACATTTATTTTAAAAAGGAGACATAACAAGGAATCTAACATGATGTTTTGGAATATATCTTCTCCCCACAATGTTCTTGAGGGAAATGTAAGGTTGCAGGCATCATTTCATGCCCTGTATGTTTTTGAACATAAATCAAAGAAATTGTTGGAGAGTTATAGATGTTCATAGCAACTGTAGCTATAATAAACACATGCAGTATATATTTTCCAAGCTATTTTGTATGGGTGAAAAGCTGAAGCTGGCGTTTTGTACGAACAATTCAACTTCATCACTGAAAATTTATTTCCTAGTTAGGGTGGATTACCAGCGTAGCATGAAGTTGTACACCTTCGTTTAAGTTCATCTGGTTATGAAGCCTCGGTTAAAATTGGGAAAGAATTTAAATTGGATCTAGACACCTTGAATGAATTATTCCAAACGTCAAATTTATTGTGATGCCTCCATGGCAATATTTACATCTCTGTTATCACCTATATTGGTTTCGAAGTATGCTGGATACTTTAGAGAGCAAATAAAAGACAAGAGTGACAGGAAAAAACAAACAATTTTAATTGTACACATAGCACAAAATGTGAGTCTAGTAAATACAACAGGAAAGAGAACCCTGAACAATCAGGTAGTGCAGAGCTGCTAATGGGAACAACAGCTAGCTTAGGCATACGAATTTCTTGATGAATCTATTAGTTTTGGTTTAAAGCCTGAATAGATGAAAAGGGAGAAGGGACTTTTACGGAGGAATTTCAATGAGGAGAGCGTAGCCCCTCGGTGTGTGAGGATGAGGAAGGTGTTCCATACATTGGCGAAGATCCAGATGCATTGAACGGCTAAGAAGAAAATCCAGTAGTCACAGTTAGTATGTATACGGGCAGATTGGGGGTAGGACATATTCAGGATCTGTGCGGAGATCAGACATGTCTAGATGAACAGAGTTTCAGGCTTAATATTTAAGCAAAATCCTAAGTGTCTGAATAAACCAGGCGGCGTGTGTTTCTTGGAGTCTGGCCTTTCAGGCGCTTGCAGGTGTAGCTCTCATTACTCTGTGTACTCCTGTTGGGTTCAGAGTTTGATAATTAAAACCAATACTGCTTCTTGAAAATTTTGAGACTAGCTAAAAGGCATGACTTTTAAAAGTGTCGCTGTGCTTCGGCTGGACTTCTGTTTTATTGCGGTTACTTTCAGTCATTCCTCCTTTATTACAAGAGCCAGAAATCTCTTTTTAAAAGAGAAAGTTGGTCTCTTATTACTTGACTCCTGGAAACAGGGTTTTAAAATACACAACAAATACCCTGAGATTGATGCTAAAACTGAGAATTTGCTCTGTTTTACTTGTTTGTAGTATTAGCCTTAAATGACTTCCTCTTGATGATGTCTTCGAATTTTACTGCATGAATTAAACAAGAAGCTTTCTAAATTGTTGCAACTGGTGGACGTCAGGAAGGCAGCAGGACAGCAGGACATGGCCCATCTTGGGCACCAGTACTAGTTTAGACTTCAGAAGAGCAGGCGGTGGTGTTGGTTTCCAAGGGCCACCCTTTCCACTGGGGACAGGCGGAGGAGGGATGGAGACATACAGCTTCTGACATGGTGTAAGCTCAGGGTCGGCTTCCCCTTCTTCATTTCTCGCCTAGCTCTTGCTCCCCGCCCTCTCCGAACATTTTTTGCGGCCTCCCCTTAGAAGCCAGGCTACTTTAGCCTGTCCTCTGAAGGCTGGAAAACGGACTTTGAATTGTTACTGTGCTCCCTGCTGGGTACAATGCTGTGAAAACAAAATTCAATGAGAAAATCAGAAAAGAGAGGAAAGCGAAGACAGGGTGTCGCAGGTTGAGGTATAGCTGGGAAGACTGGGAGGAGAAAGATTTAGCGGTTCCTGCATGTCCCGGGATCGGGATCCGTGTATATTTTTACAAAAGAAGGGAGCTGTGTCCCTGGGTCCCTATTGACCCAGCTGTGACGGATGGGACACGACGATAGAGGAGAGGTAAGGAGAAGTGGAGGCTAACCCGGAGTGGACGTCCTCCAGCCTTGACAAGTGCCGTCGGGCCGTGGCGGGTAGGACTGCTGAATACGGTCGGATGACTGCTCTCGTGCTGCACTCGGAAGTCTCAGCCTTTCTGCGCAGACACTTGGGTATTTAGAGGCTCTTGAGGAGGAAACTTCATTCACTGAAATTCCTGCTTCCACCGGGATTTTTTTTTTTTTTTTAACTTGTCTTAAATTAATGTCTTGAGTTCCACCTGACAAAAAGAGCTTGTTTTACGCTGTGCTGAATTTCTAACAGAAAAAAAACCCCTCTCCTGCCGCATTACAGTCAAAAGAGACCAGGTGGACAAGGGTTGAGAGGGAGGTATGCAGAGCCTGGGCAGCAGGCTGGGCACTGGAGCACAGAGAGCAGGCGGTCCAAGGTCACGGCCCTTCTTACGGCGCAGCTGGGAGCTGGACGCATGACCTCAGGTTTTAGTCCTTCACCTTTCTCCGACGTGCAATCCCTGTCTCGCAGCTTGAGCAACGGAGGCACAGCGGCTGTGCTTTTGCAACATGCATTAAATGTGACGGTGCCAGTTTAGGCATGGAAAGGTGAGGTGATGTGTCGGAGGTGACGCAGCCAGTCAGTGGCAGAGGCTACAGAGCCCAGCCTTGTAGCTAGGGTTTTGATTCCCTGCCTTGCACTGTCTCTGCAGGGAGAAGAGCAAGATTAATCCCGGTGGTGCCACCACACGCTTTCATTTCTCTGGTGGGACACGGTCCAGGAGTGGACAGGATCCTTCTCCCAAAGGAGAGAGGCAAATTATTTGGGTGGAAGAGCATGTTGAATCAGTATGGTTACCCTGCTATGGATGGTGCCTAGCTTTTATAAAAATTATTTTTAACATTTTACTAATCAGATTTTAGTTGTTCTTACTTTTTTTAATCGAAGGGAGGTGAGGACATGAACTACGAGTATCTCTGAAAACTGGGCCACAGACCCTTGTACTTGTTTGTGCTTGTGACTGAGCGTGTGTGCACGTGTGTAACGTGCATACACACACTTGGATGTTGTGTATGCACAGGATCTCAATTATTTTGCTGTTTGAATCATAGAGCATGCTGTCTTGATGTACTGTCAGTTTTGGTTTCTGCCCTTTGGAATAAAGTTCAAAATATTAAAGAAATAACACGCAATATACTAGTAGCTAGAATAGTCACAGCGCCCGAGGGGAAAAGAGGGTGGTGAATAATCTGTCTTGCAAATGCCTGGAAAAAAACCCTTAACTCCTCCTAACCAAACTCTGCAATGGTGTACTTTTAAAAGGGACTGTTGTAAAT
Source organism: Sagittarius serpentarius (assembly GCA_034782735.1). NCBI lineage: Eukaryota > Metazoa > Chordata > Aves > Accipitriformes > Sagittariidae > Sagittarius > Sagittarius serpentarius. Next base: position 11,494,555 of record JAVKLA010000054.1, on the reverse strand, counting down.
TTTGTTTCTGAGGTTTGCTGGTTATCCTGGAGAGAGAAGTAGGTCCCATTTGGAAAGCAGCGTGCAAGCTCTTCGGTCACGCTCTGGTTGTGTGCTGAGGGAATGTGTGGTCCCAGTTGCTCTTTGGAGAATCACCGTGGGCGAAATGGTGAAACGACTAAATCCTAATTAATTATTGATAATTCTTTAACATCAAATGTGAGGGTGTGTTCGGAGTATTGCTTCCCAGTTTAAGAGTTGAAATGGCGCTAGCAGATGTATTATTTTTAAATGTTGCTTTTCTGGTCTTATCAGTTTACTTGGACAGCAGTAAGAACGGCAGAGACTGCTGCAGGTTCTGCCCATCCCTGGCTGGTTCCGGAGGGCCGAGGCAGGAGCTGAGGGGCCACTAACAGATATTTGGAGTCACACGGGGACTTTGGTCAGAATACCAAACTTTGCCAAATTTGGGATGTCGTACTCCGTGGTTTGAGTCCAACGAGGACCATGCTGAAAGGCTCTAGATAAGATACTAAATGAAAGAACCAGCCCCCTCCCGCTCTCGGACTCAAAATCTTTCGCCTTGTACTCTGTATCAGGAAACAACAAGCGCCGAGAAGCCTGTGACTGATGCAAGGCAGGCTTGGGATGAATTTAGGATAAACAGGATGCCTATTGCACTTAATTTAGCAATTCTGAGGCAGAAAATGCTTTTGAGCACAGCTAACAGCTTCTCATCTGCAAATGCCACAATCAGGACAAAGCAAAATATATTGTGGCGAATTCTGCAGTTCACAGTCGTGACACAGTCAAAACCTCCTGTTACCGTGAGGGAGACTTTTGCCAGCGTCACGACTGCCTCGGATGCAGGATTTCAGAGCGGCGTTAATAAAAATAATACAGTAAATACAGTTCCGAGAGTCCTGCAGGACATGCAGCAAACGGCGGTGATTCGGACTGGGTGAAGTTGTCAAAGGTTGCTTTGCTCTCCAGAGCCTGGCAGTAGCTCCACTGAAATGTGATGCCATTGGTTTTCAGCAAAGGTTTCTTTCTGCAGGGCTGCGAACAGAGATCAGCTGCTACTGTGTATACACAACTAGGGAGCAAATCAAGCAGCACATTTAAGCAGCCTTTTTAACCCTGAGACTTTCCAAGATTTCTTCTTCTTCACGCAGGAAGTTTCCTTTATATTGTCAGCTGTAGCACTTTGCTCATGTAATGAGATCAGAGCTAGGATCACTGCTGCACAGTAGAAAGACTTCCTTAAGACATTTGTCCTTGAAACTGCACCAAACTCTTGGAAGAACCCAGAACCTGTAAGTATGTATGATATAGGCAACAATAGCACGGTGCAAAGCTGCAGTCAACCATTATACAATATCCGATTAGCAGGGCAGGAGGGATTTTTTTTTTTTTTTTCCGGATGTTATGTTACATTCATTTTCAATTTGTTGTAAGGAAACAAATCAATTCGGGCTTCTGATACAGTGACTTTGCAGTAGATGAGCTAGTAGTAATATGTTTAACTATTTGTTGCTGTCGTGTAGCTTGTGGGACAATTATTGTAGCCATGAAACTATAGAGAACTTTTCTTATGTTTTTAGGCATTTTAGAGGATTTGGGGGTCCATCTTGCAAATAAGTTTTTGCTTTGCTTTTTGATTTTGGCAACCCCACCCTACGCCAAATTATAAATAACAGGGCAAACAGAATTAGTACGTATTGTTCGTAGGTAGCAATAAAATATATTTGTTTGCAGGCTTAATTTAGTCGTTAACAATGTTGCACTGTTTGGGGTGGTTTTTGTCTTAATTGAATTCTACTCAAGGCTGTCTATTTTGTGTTTTACTATCTTGTCTGTGTCTGCTTAAGTTACTTTGCCGGGACTGCAGTCTGGTTAAACCTGTATTTAAGCACTATTTATATTCCGAGCACATTTCTGGTAAAATAAGTGTTTGAGTTTTTTTTTTTTTTTTTTAAAGCCTTAAACAGTATAGTTTTATTAGCAGTGAGCACCAGAGAAGGCACAACATGGATGAATGTCAGACATAGACCACGTAACCTAAGTCTTCCATGCACCAAGTCCGAGCCGAACGTGTCCACTTTTGCAAGTGCGACTAATAAAAGCCTTGAGCTCCCTTTCAATAAATTTTTCATATGCAATGATACTTCTGTTTATCAGATTAATTTCTCCCAGGTTAGCCTGATTGATAGCTGGATTGTGGTTTCTTAAGAGCTTTCTCCATGAAACCCCACCGAAGAGCTGCATTCCATTTAACCAGTGAATGTAAAAACTGGTAACCATGGATTCAGCCACCACTAACTGTCGAGAGCAATGACTTGTTGTAAACAATACAAATGAGCCAGGATAGCAGAAGCAACCAGACATGAAATGATTTTAATAGAAATTACGGTAAAGGTCATGTGATACTGTATCGGCTTGAATTCAGTGTTAAAGGGAAAGTATTTCAGTTTTTCAGGTTTGATTTAAATTGCACGTCTCCGCTGGCTTCGTGTTTGTGTAAGACCCCCAGAAGGGAAAATGAAGCAGTTCTTTGGAAATGCCTCTGCTTAATTGCACGTTGTGACTTAGGCCCTGATCCTGAAAATGTAGGAATAGCTCTAATCAGTGGGATTATTCACGTACTTAAAATTAAGTGTATGTGCTTGTAGGATCGAGGCCTTTCTAGATAAGTTAGTAAGAAAAAATAATTATATTCTAAGGAAATAATAACCTGTCACTAAAGGTAAATAATGGAAATGCAAGTTTTACTACTGTTGTGTGGTTTGCTTGGAGATTTTTGTTTGCTTGTTCCGATAACGTGAAAACAAGTTATATTTATCCCTTTGTTTTTAAATGTTATGACTTTCATTTCTCATCCACCATGCCTCAAATCCTATTCCTAATTTATAGCCTCTCTTTTGGAGAACTGGTAAACCATAGTGTCAGCTATTATAATACAGCATGATGATAGGCACATGCAGATCGCATGAGCAGTCGTGTGTCCTATCTCAGGAATTTCCATCCCTACAAAATCTTTGCTGACTCCCAGCTGTCACATGGCTGTCACTCACAAATTCTAACCATAACCAAATCCTCCTCCCCGGGCATGCGCTCGCCAAACCTCTCTACATACACGTAGAGGCAGACACAAATGTCCCTGCTTAAGCACTTTCTCTGCGTAAATGGGTCTCTCCCCCAAGCCTGCTGCGTTCCACTAATGTTTCTCCCTTAATTTGTTCCTGGGTGCTACTTGCCCACTGTGCCTGTGCTTTGCAAGGAGCAGCCTGGAATGGGAATAGTAGTCAGCAAGAAATGCAAACAAAAATAACTTTGCGCGTTATTTAATAGAACAATTCAAATCAGTGTGAATCTGAATTCACAACTTTCATTGCCCCCTAAACCTCTCGCAACCAATTAACCCTTACTGTTCTGTAGGCAGCGCTGTCACCTTGCAGTATACTGACCTACCGTTTTGTGTATTTACTTGTCATAACGTTTATATTACTTGGAAAACTTAGATTATAAGAGTCCTAGGCTGGAACTTTGGTTATTTCTGTATTTCTAGGTTATTTCTGTATTTCACAGATGTCACGAACATCTATGTTGTTTTATCAGTAATTATGATTTATATATTTTTCAGCCACAAGTATTTCAAACAATTTCTCATCAATCTGTTACAGTTGGCCAGTCTCTGTCAAGCACAGGTTGCAACTAAAATGCATAGGTAGATACAGGAGAAATCCTGCTTTCCCTATTCTTCTGAGCTGGCTTGCGAGATGGAGGGAGCGATTGCTTGTGTGAGTCGGGAAGGTAAGATTTAGCTTATACATAGATTAACAGCAGGCAAAAATAGACTGACTTCTACTGAAAAGAAATATTTTCAGAAGAAATAGGAAAACACTTAAACAGGAATGTTTGAAAAAAATATGCCAAATTGCGAAGTATTTTCTGTTGCTTTTCTGTGTCAGTGTTAACAGTGTATTGGGGTACTCCTGCAAATCAGACCTACAAGTGTATTAACACTTTACCAAAAAGGGAGGAGGTGGCTAGACAGAAAAGGTACCACCTTGACTTTGTGTACGTATCCTGGGACGAATCCAGAACTGAAAGTAAAATGCGGGTGAAAAAAATCGGTAGCTTTTGTCAGGTGGACTCCTGGCTATCAGGAACTGAACTGAAATGACTTAATTTCATGGGGCGTGGCAAACTCGATCACTGAATGACAGAATATTGTTCTTTGAATTATCAACTCTATGTAAGCTTTACAGTGTTTTATAAATTTCTGCTCATTTCTAGTTTTACCTCTTAGCTGATACGGGTAAGTGAAGTTTTCTCGAGGACATCTATAGTCATTTTGTCTTTTGAACATTTCCAAATGTACTTCTTCCCGTGGGCTATTGAAGACCCATGATTTATGGGTTATAATGTTCTCCCGGTCAGCAAAACTGTCGTGGGGTCTAAAGACAGGACTGTGATCTGTATCAGCTGGATTAACTTTCCATTAACTTTCCGTGACTAGAACGTGTCTTTGATTATTCTGCATTATTCCTTTGTACAAAATAAGGTCGTTCTCTGTGTATTTTAGTTTTAACAGAACCAGACTGTCACTGACCATCAGCTTTTGCATGCATAGACTCTCTCCTCCCTGGCAAGGCTTTAGGCCCAGATCCACAAAAGGATTAGATGCCTTAAGTGGGACTTAAGTGGGATTTAGGCATTGAAAGCCCAAACTGAGATCCTCAATATCCCCACTGAACTGCTGCCTAACCTTAGAAGTTGCCTAACCTGTGTGAGTGCCTACCTTTTCAATATCCAGCTTTCCCAGGTGGCCAGAGATCTGCTTTGGATGTTCTCAAGCGCTTCCAGCCTGACAAGGTTGAGCCTCTCTGCTCCCATCTTTCCCCCCATGTCCCGACAGACTTCAGAAAGCACGAGCTCCTCTTGCAAAACGGTGGATTTCTGTGTGTGATCTATCTTACTTTCTCCAGCTGTGTCCTTGAAGGAAAGGACCCTCCAGTAGGTTTTTTCCAGGAGCAGCCTGTGAACCTTGATAAAGATAGCAAAACTAAGAAGTGAGAGTATCGCTGCTTAAACACGTAGGTCCTAGAGAAGAAGTGGGACTTCAGATGCGTGTGGCCTTCGTCGTGTCCTGCTGGCAGTCTTGGACTGTTCTCCGCTCGGCGGTGGCTGCTCGTGAATTTGCGGGTACTGCACAAGGTGCGGGGGCAGCTAACAGGGCTGAGGGCTCCATCGCACGGGCAGAGCGCCTGAAGGCTGGGAACTGGGATGCGAAATTATTATTGCTCCTGGAGGTTTTTCCTGGAGAATCCAGGCCCTGGTGTTTTGTAACAGCAGTTTTTTGGGGGAAGCACTTTGGGGAGGAAGAACTCTTTTCTGCAAGAAGTCGCTTAGGGTTTCACCTGACTCTGTGATATATGGCAGATGTTTTGTGTTTTGAAAGCCAGACTTATCAGGGTGTTCCACGGGTGCACCCAGAAATAATAATCTCTTTTTCAGGGCTTCAGTGTCAAGAATTTCTGGAGCTGTGGCTGGATTGATAGCTGTCTCGCTCTGCGGAAGCCAAAGCAAATAATGTCTTGTTAGTAGCTGAGTAAGTGGTCCTGTGCCATCACTTATTTCTCAGCTGTACTCGTGACATTTCATGTGTTCTCAGCCATGTCTGTTGTTTGTTTAAATCCCGCTCAGTTCCTTGATTTATCAGTTTTCTGTAGACTTTTGTTCGAGTAGTCCCAAATGCTATCCTATTTCAAATAGATGCATCCTTATCAGCAAATAGTCTTTCATCAATAACTTTAACTCTTTCACATAAGTCTGCATATGTTCACTTTGACCTTCTATTTTTTAAAATATTGGATTTTTTTAAGGGGGCAGTATTTAGGAAATCTGTTAGAATTCCTCCTGAATCATTCCCTCTTTTTATGCAAAAGTTGTACAGGCATTTGCCTGTACCTTTTCTCCACATCAATAGATAAAAGCGTTTTTATTTTTCCTTTTTTTTTTCTTTTTTTTTTTTCCCTGAAAGAGAGAACTTTTTCTCAGGGATTTCCTAGTTTTCTAATTTGTCAAAGATAGCTAGACTACATGCAACCTTAATATTATTTATTGCTGCTTTTTATTTATGTACATGTGTACAATCCTGAAAACGACAGTACAGAACGTAAAACGTATTTGTGTTGCGGTATAGCCTAGAAACTATACAAGCACGAAAAAAGATATAGTCTTTGAAAATTTAGAAACTGCAATCATGAAAAGCCTATACATAGTGAATAAACTGAACACGTAATAACAAGTGCTAGGTGTGTTACAAAATCTAGTTGTGTTTATATTGAGGTAGGTAGCTAAAATTTGTCAGACTGTCTATGATAACGGCATCTTAATAGCTAAGAATATTATTCATGCATTTTTTAAACTGATACAGGGAGATCTGTTTTTTTAGTGGAGAGTGTATGTTATAAATTAACCTGTAACTTTCAATCCACTAACTTTTTGTTTTCAGAATAGCATACTTGAATTATTTTACATTTATTTTGGTATTTTAATACGTACAACCATTGGCTCCTAAGCACATCTTTCATAATTTCATTTGTACTTTTGAATTATTTGTCACATAGTCTCACTGTGGCATTTCAAGGACAAACAGTTTCATAAAATTTGTGAGGGGCAGTCTTGTGAGCGTTCCCGTCTTGCTGTTTTACCTCTTTTACTGCAGAGGATGTACTCCTGCACTTCCAGGAAGATGCTAGCATGTTATAAAATTGAGCACAAATTAGGTATAGCCAGGTATATTAGGCTTATATACCTATACCTAATATAATACTTTATATTTGGTATATAAAGAAACCCATTGCTGGCCAGTTGCAGGGGGGAGCTGCTATTGTGAGTGTTAAATCATCATACATAATGAATGCATTTCTGTTGTATGGAACCAATTTTAGGTATAGGAAGTTCAGCAAATATTGGGCCTTGGCAGTTGCCAGGTCACTTGCGTGCTTCCTAAATCCTATATACAGCGCTTCCGTTTGCTGGGTTACTCATTGAGCTTTTAACAGTCAACTTAATTTTAGTTAAGGTGCAGTTTAGTAACTCTCACAATTAGTGGAAAATACTGCCAGCGTTCCTCTGGTAAGCCGTATTACATACGATATGCACATGCACGGTACATGCGGAGGTAAAAGATAGCAGATCGATTCTGATGGATCCCATCGTGACTAGCTTTTAAGGATAAATTACAGAACTTTTTAATTATTGGGGGTAACCTTGCAGAAAATGGAATCCTGAGTTTGCATGTAGGAGGAAGTTTGGTCTCCCTTGCTCACCATCGCTTCCCAATACCGACAGGGGCTCTGTGGCTACCTGTCAGCCTGCGGGCTTCACGTCGGCGCCGGTGACATGCCGCTGCTGAGGCGGGCTTAGAGCCGTCGTAAAAGCGAGAGGTCTTATTTTCGGGGCGAGCTTCTGAGCCTCGTCCTGCTTATTTCCTTTGTTTCTCTGAAAGCAGCCGAGGTGCAGGAGGTAAGTCTTCTGCTTAACTCTTTTCAGGCGTTTTTATGGGTTGTTTTATGAGTACAGGTAAAGGACTACAGGTGAGATTTTTTTGCCCTCGTATAAAATGGAGATATGACTTCAGCCAGCCAGATAGCGTCCTGCAAAGTGAAATACTGGGGACAATAACTGTAACTAAGGATTAACTTGGAAACAAAGGCAAAGGTACAACAACCAAATGCAGCAAGAGGGTTTTTTTTCTTTTTTGCCAAGTCAATAGGTTAAAATGTATGTGTCTGGCTGACGTTGCTGCAAAAATGAAGGCCCGTGTGTTCGCACAGGGCGGACGCTGCAAGGACAGTCGGAGCAGTGTCTTGCCCTGTCAGTGGTGCTCATGTCTGCACTAGGATTTCTCGGATCCATAAATACCCAAAACGCAGATGCCTCTGACAAATTAAGTAGAAATTGTGTAATAGAAGAGGCACAAGGGCATATGCTGTCTTTATCATAATTGTGCCCCTTGCTCAGAAGTAAGTGCTGGTTACTTGCGTGCCGAGTGAGATACCGTTGTAGATTCTGTATACTCCTGCGGGGCTCTTCTCGCCGGTGACAGAGACACCAGTACAGACTTCAGCAGGATCCTCACCATCACGTTAGGTTTGATCTTTACAGGAAAGGTATCACCGCTAGTAATATTACGGAATAAAATAATACTGCCAAAGACAGGGGGTTTAAAGCTTTCTGTTTTATACTTTGACCCTGTTATTCTGAGCGATACCAGCATAGAAATTGAAATGTCTGTGGGGCTTTTTGCAAAGCAGGGCAAGAATGTTTTTCTCCCGGTTTTTCCAGTTAGAGGAAACAGGATCAAGATTTAGGACGCTAATCATGAGAGACCTTGAAAAAGGAAAAATAGCAGTACTTATCTCGTAGGAATATTTGTTTGTTTGTAAAGTATGTGAACTCCTTGGCAGAAAGGAGCCATAAGAAATTCCGTGTGGCTGTTCCTCTGTGAAAGAAGTCTGTGTTAGGCTTCTGTTAGTCTCCTTTGTTTGTAACAAAACCTTTGAATATCATTTCCAAGACTTTCAGCTATAAGAAACGATGTGATAATGAGGACAGAGGATAGGTCACGAGTCTGCAAATATGGGTGAGGAGATGGTGAGCTTAACCTACCAGGTGAAAGAAAGGTTAGTATAGCAACTGCATGAACCCTTCAAAGCATGCACCTAGTTTGCTGCACTAACTTAATTATCCCTGCTATAGATACGTTTGACAAACGTTATCTGTAGCCCAGATACTGTTACTTCTCAGTGGGAAATAGCAGAAGGCTTCTGTTTGGTTGCCAGTTGACCGAATCCTGCCTTCTACTTCCTTGCGTTACTCTTTTCAAGGACTTTCCCTGTGTCTTTGCTCATGGGATAAACAGAAACTTACCGCTTTCTTTTTAATGGTGGAAAATATTGTCAGATGGGGAATGATGCAGCCTGGTGGGATGGGTGTAAAATGATTTTTAAGCAAGTCTGATGAAGGTTTAATCCTCTTTTAATCAAATACTGCCTGAGCCAACCCAAAATAAGCTTTTTTCACTCATGCTGAATCAACCATACTCTGGTGTCAGCACTGTTTCTCAGCAAGCATCTTGTGCCCTCCATGTAATACTACAGGGTGTTTTTGAGCATCCCAGTGCTGTTGCCTTTCTCCACAAGCAGTGCGATCTGAAATGTAAAGAGGCAGGATTACCCCAGCGCTTCCCGTCACACAGAAACGCAAGCCGGTGCCCGGTTCTTTGACAGTAAAACGTGGCCTGCTGTTGGCAAGCTGTGGGCTTTAATAGGCAAAGACCATGGGGAACTTTTCAGCTTTTTAGTCTTTCTGCTTCTGTAAAGTCTGTTATGCAGGGAGGTACAGTTTTTAAATGTGGTCATTTTTAATTCCGGTCCCTGGAGTCTGGCTGACAGATTGGGAGTGCGGAGGATGGGAGCGGGCTGAAAAGACAAGCTGAAAACACGGAATGCATACAGACATTAAAATGGAGCAAAACAAAAATAAACGAACTTAGGTGAACACAGAGGGGATCTGTTTTAGGGCCACCATTAATGCCTGTTTTAGATGGCCTGTGGTGAAAATCATTAGCTTAAAAAGATGCTACTTATGTCTCCTTTGAACTGAGTTTACGCAAACTCACTCATTAGCCAGCAGTTCTACCTGGAGAGAATGGAGGTAGAATTCTGGTAGATTTTTTCCTTTTTGTTCTGAACAATACCGTTTTCATTGCAAGCCTTAAAAAAAAAAAATAGCTTTGACATGCGTTCTTCTTCATACACAGTTTGTATTGGCTACCTCTCTTATGGAGAAGCCCATAGGCGTTGATGTATGCTAAATATCATTTGTTCAACAAAGACTTAAAAATCAGAAATGTGGTTTCATAGGTGTAAATCTGGAATTTATCTGCTGTCTTTTGAGGTGTTACTGTAGATTCCCACTTTCGTAGCAAGGATCAAAACTTTTTTGTTGACAGAGTAGTTTTCTGATTTGAGAATGGAGGTGAACATCGATATGTTTTATTGACTCAATTTGTGCTCCATACTGATTTTGACAGGTCACGCTGAAAGTAACACTTTGAGCTTTCCAAACTTTTATTTGTTCCTTGTTGGCCATTTGAATTTTGTTATGAAACCCTACTTCTGTGATAATTTCTGCAAGCTTGTCTCTTCTGGAGGAAAGTATTGACTTTTCCCTATTGCTAGCAAACTCTTCATGGTTTTCTCTTTGTTTCCTCTGTCATAATAATTTTTATTTTGTCTTGATGATAGTTAAACCTATTTTTTTCCTTTATACATGCAAGAGAATAAAATTTTTGAGAAGAGGCATTTATAATTTTATTATTGTCTGCTTTCCTACTGTAACTGAAAGGAGGATTACATCTTACATGAAGTATTACTTGTACACGTAGTAGTAGCTAGAGTAGCGTAAGTGTATTGTGAGCTATTATTTTTAAACACAGAGTGTTTGAAAGAAGGTATTAAAAGCAATATGTATAGAAAATGAAGGAAAAACTATTCCTTTGATGCACGTATGCATCTTTCCATGTCAACTGTAAGAGAAGTGTGTTCATACCTGGAGGTAGTGATGTAGTCTAATGGAAAGAGCAAATGCCTGGGAGTCAGGGGGTGGGTTGCATTCTGGCTCTTTCCCAGTCTGCACACCTTTGTAAAATATTTTGAGATTTCTGGATGAAAAGCAATTATGAAAGAGCTAAGTGTTATTTAAGCCTGCTTAGTTAGACAGTAGGCTTTAGCCTGTATTATTTTCTGGTTTGTGTGTTGCATGAATAGAGTGAGAAACTGCTAGGAGAGCCTTTTGTTCTTGCATATTGGCTCTTTCCTTCGTCCTCTTTTTTTCTGGCTTAATCACATGTTATTGGGTGGTAAAGCATACAGCAGCTACCGGTGCAATAAGGAGGTGCGTAAATAGCAAACGTACTGAACTGTGGACAACAACTAGTTTTTTGGATGCCTCTGGAAGAGCACTGACCCCCTCGGAGCGTTACTGTGGGAAGATGACAGGTACACGCTGTCCCATGATTGTCCATGTAGCTGGTACGTCTTCGGTGTCCTGCAGTGTGCTCCCTGTCCTGTTCTGCTAAGAGGCCACTCTGTCCTCTCTAAACAGTGACAAGAGCCTAATGGGTAGCTTCAGAGCCCCATCAATGACAGATCTGTATTTCTGGCTTTATTAGTACATGTGCCACCTAAAAACATAACTTCTAGGGCAGGGCTTCCAAACTGCCACTATCACAGAAGGATCTTTCCTGCTGTGCAGGGTAAGGGCTTCAGCAGATCCCTCTTCTCTGCTGGACTATGCGCGGAAGACCTGTGCAGCAGTTCAAGCAGCACATGCTGCCCAAATACTTGTTTTTCCCTTTCCTATGAGGTAAGGGCAGCAGGCTGGTTTTCTCCATATCGGTGTGTAATAGCTCACTTAGTACAAGATACGTGCAGCATAGCTGGAGAACCTTGCTCTGAAAAGAGTCTGTAACTGCAAGCGAAGATTTCTAAAAGCGGATCGCTAATCTGGAAAAATTGTCTGTATTGTGTTAAAGGAAGTCTCTGAGCCACAAATAGATGGATGTTGGGGAGAGCAGTCTGGGGAATTGTCACTATATGCCTGCCCCGTGACCTTCACGAAGCATTTGCTGTTTGCCACTGTCCCGAGCCAGCCTGTAAGTGTAAGTGGCCCTTTGATTTCGCCTGCTGTGGCCGTTCTCGTAGGTACAGCAGAACACAGATGACCGTGAATACGTATGTGTGTGTATGCATGTGGATAGCTGAGTGGAGATTTGCTGTGGAATATATAGCAGTGGGGACGTTAACTACATCCCTTCATAATCCCTTTTCTGTCAGTTTCTCTTAGAGCTAGTTTTTTTTTCTGGCCGTGTATGAAAATGCTATTGACTACTTCGCGCTTGAGGGTCAAGCAAATTCAGCAAGCTTCTTTCTCTCCTGTTGCTCTTTGGGTGTCCTCTGTAGTGAGAACTTGAACTCCTGCAATTCTAGCCCTGTATTTGTAATTCACTGTGTATGGTCACCAGAATGCCATGGGGTTTTTATTATCATTATTTTGTTTAATTTACTTCTTGGCTAGTCCACAGCTGTAAAAATAAGGCCAGGCTGTGACAAAAAGAGATGACCTAAAACTGATGTTAAGTAAATAGTTCCCTGTCACATCAGAAATGGAGACTGGACCCTTGCAGTTTTAATGTCTCACAGAGGAGGGATGACACTTCCCTTCAGCGTGGAATGTGAGTGGCAGAATGTGATGTTATCCTGTAACACAGTGATTTCACCTGCTCGGTTTTAAGGGACTGTGCCACATCTGAAGCCTAGGAGCTTCTCCAAAATATTATTTCGTTAATTTGAACACATAATTGTCTCCAAAATATCCTTGTCTAGAGTTTCTACAAAGTCTATAGAGGCTTGATGCGTGATGGATTTTTTTTTATCAAGCACCTGCTTTCTTTGCCTAGCTCAGTTATGCAGCAAGGTTGTTTTTACAGTACTAAGAAGTGAGCAATATATTCCATATGCCACCAAGCTTTGTAAAGAATCCTGCTGATGACAATTTCACAGCTGCTGAGAAATAGGCCAAGCCTTCCCTATAAAGTGACAGCAAGGAAAAGAATATCTATTCCATTGGGATTGGCCATGCGTCCTCCCCAACTTCTTCCCTCTTGAAGGAAAATGCTAGCACTTCCGAACTATGTAACAACAGATGGTGGCAGAGACCGGTTTCCACCACAAAGCCATTTGGTCAGGAAGTACCAAAAAATGTTTCGGAATTGTGAAAATGAATTCTTGGCTGCAGGGCTACCAGCAGCCTACTAGGAATGAGACATGAAGCAACTGCTTAACAAACCCAAGAGCCTGCTTGGCCCTGAAAGAAATGGCTTTGGTCAAACATTTTAGAAACTAAAACCTTTACATGTGTAGGGTCTGGACTTCAGAAGTGTTCTGTGTATTATGGGTGTTATAAGAGTTAGGTTCTTAATTTCTGGACGCCGATTGCTTGACCAACTACCAGGAAAGCAGCCTTCAAAATATGCAGAATGACCTCCAGCTGAGACAAGCTTAATATAGCTCCTACTGGCCTAGTCAGGTGGAACCTTCCCTTTTGGCTCAGCCGATTTGCTGCCCACAGACCATGAAAGTCCCAGGGCTCTGGTAACACACAGGGACACAAAATTAATGCAGAAACAGCACAGGCCACTCTACTGATGGGTTATGTCTAGGAAGGCGGGTGCCTCCACGAGTTGCTGGACACAGCAGGTTCCTTTGGTGATTTCTGTAGCTGACCAAATGTGCCTCTTCGGAGAGCACTTTGAGAAATATAGAAGTGCGCCGTAGATGTCTGTCTGTGCCATAACTCGCTGAAATAAACAGCAACATGTTTGTGCCTCCAGCATTCCCGTTGTGTGTCTTAGCCGCTCATATAGCACTGTACGTTGAAAATGGTTTGAGAGAACTTCCCGTAGATGTGGGGCATACACGATACTTGCCGAGCCACCTTATTTTATCTATTCTGTTAGAAATGTATACCAAATTATACGGTAATGTCATGTCACCAGAAACACAGAGCAGATGGAAGTATCTTTCCACATATTGACTCATGTTACTCTGATGAAAAGAATTTGTTTCTCTCCTTCTGTCAAGCCTGCTAGCCTCTGGCAAAGGATGCGACCCTCAGCGAGGAGAACTTTACCAATAATGTTCAAGTGACCATCTGATTTAAATGCACTATCATTGGCCGATATAGTTAGCCTGCCTCAACAACTGTTTGGAGGAGCCAGTCCTGTTTGTTATGTTTGTGTAAGGTAACTTAAACCAAGTAGTTTTGTTCCAGGTTGAGGAGACCTCAGGGAACTAACTAACCCTTGAGGAAGGAGATATTCAGCTTTTATAAGGAAGCCTTCAGGGCCCCATTATTGGGGCCTTTTGGAGACTAATCCTAATAAAGCAAGTGCCAGGTCTCTGACCCGTACTTTTATATGGAAAAATGGCACCACCCACAACACAGGTTGTAAGTGCTGTGTATCAGCTACCAAAAATAAGGTTTGCAAACTGCCAGTGAAATTCTGACAATTAAAATAACTATGGATGTGCCGTGAGCAACTGAAAAGCAGATACTCTCCGTATTTCTGTTTGTTGTGAGTGGTATTTGACTTCATGAGAGCGCAGTTCTCTGACTGAAAACACGTGAAACTGAAGTCAAAAGAGAGTCAGTGTAATCATTAACTGACTCACCTTCTGGATGTGACAAGTAATGAACCAGTCTAAACTTGCCTGGAGCTTTCTTTGGGACAATACCCACAGGGGAAACCCTCTTACGCTCAAGTGAAGCGTTATCAAATGGGCCCTCTATTTTCCCCAAATGCCAGCTCTTTTCTGTCTTGTCTCTAACCACCTGAGGACATATAACTGCTGATCTCAGCATCCCAGCCAGCATTTGCATCGCGGGGCTTAAGTACACGATAGTAAAATCCCCAACACAGCCTTTTTTTACAAAAATTGCGTATGCTTTTTGTTTGTTTCTTTTTTTCTTACTAGCCTGCTCCCACAACCAGGGAAACGTTTTATCTGCCCGCGCTGGGATTTTCGCGTTTGCAAACCTCTTTAACCAGCATTTGGCTCTTTCCACTTTCTTACTTTGATTTGGATGACTGCCTGAAGCACCTGCTAATGGCCCGAAGCGTTCAAGCCGAAATTTGCAGCTTGTGTCCCACACGCACTCAGGCTGTTTGTTACCTGCCTTCTGGAGCACCTGCTACGGGGTTTGGGCTGGAGAGCCTGCTCTCTGCCCGCTGACAGCAGCGCTCCTCACACCACCGCCTCGCCTCGGCGTTGTCCTGCTCTCCCCCTGCTCTCCGTAGCCCATACTTCAGCTTTGCCTAGGCCTCCAAGGTAACACCGACGTTGTCCTGCCTTGTTCTAATGCGTAAGCGAAGAACGGGGTTTGCCGCGGTACACAGGAACAAAGGTGATGCAAAGGCAAATCGGTCATTGTGGTCGTCTTAGAAACCTTCAGCGTGGCATTGACGAGCAGACTTTTTAAATTTTTTTTAAAAAAGGTTTTATAGGGAAACTGTGAACCGGCACAGCTTGCTGAAATCAGCCCGTAGATCAGTGGTGGTCAGAAGCTGAATGGCAATTCGGTGTCCAGGTAATGTAGGAAACAGCACGGCCACTTTACAGAGAAGGACCAAAAGACACGTGGGCCGCG
>JAVKLA010000054.1:11437785-11479281 GCA_034782735.1 Sagittarius serpentarius | reverse complement strand
CCACCCCCCCCCCCCCCGCCCCGAGGAACACACCTCCCTTTCTCCTGCTCTTGCTGCCTTTTGAGGATCTTTTGTACGCTTTTTCATGTCGTTGCTCCTGATGCCTAAACATAGGGAAGGCTGTTAGAATTAGCTCTGTAGGCTCCATTTCACACATTGCCCTGGCAAGGGGCAATCCTAATGGAGGCTTTCAGAGGTAACAACTTCCAATGGGGAATTTTCTTTCCATTCTGCCTTGGAAAGCATTAGCTTTTCCCAAGGCCTTGGTCAGTGCCGAGGGTGTAACTTACACGGACCTTCCCTTTCCAACAAGATGTGTGTTTGCTCTGTTAGCAGGATGCCGTTAACAGCTACAGAAGCAGCTTACACATTGGCTTCCCACCTGGGTATTTATGCCTATGTTAGCTGGTGGTCCGTTTACGGGCAGGATCATCCTATTCCCCAACAAGCTGTATCCCTTAATACAGCCACACTGTGCCCTCCACCCACCTTCCACGTTAGTGCCATGTGGGGTTTCTCCCATGTCGTGGTTTAACCCCAGCCAGCAACCAAGCACCACGCAGCCGCTCGCTCACTTCCCCCCCACCCAGTGGGATGGGGGAGAGAATCGAAAAAAAAAAAGAGTAAAACTTGTGGGTTGAGATAAAAACAGTTTAATAGGATAGAAAGGAAGAAAATAATAATGATAATAATAATAATAAAATGACAATAGTAAAAGAATTGGAATATACAAAACAAGTGATGCACAGTGCAATTGCTCACCACTTGCCGACCGATGCCCAGATAGTTCCCGAACAGCGGTCTGCCCCCCCAGGCCAACTCCCCCAGTTTCTATACTGGGCATGACGCCCCATGGTATGGAATAGCCCTCTGACCAGTTTGGGTCAGTTTTCCCGGCTGTGTCCCCTCCCAACTTTCTTGTGCCCCTCCAGCCTTCTTGCTGGCTGGGCAGGAGAAGCTGAAAAGTCCTTGACTGAGTCTAAACAAGACTTAACGACAACTGAAACCATCAGGGTGTTATCAACATTCTTCTCATACTAACCCAAAACACAGCGCTGTACCAGCTACTAGGAAGAAAATGAACTCTATCCCAGCCGAAACCAGGACACCCCAAGAACTGAAGCACCTCCCTATGTGCCCAGGCTGCAAACTGAGGCTTGTCCGCACCAGTGACATCTGCTCTTGCAGAACTGGGCAGGGCAAGGGCTGATTTTTTCCTCTTTGCTTTCCTTTGGTTGCCCCAAAATAACCCTAATTAATTTTGTGGAGAGTTTAGTTTGCTCCTATGATGGGTTTGCTCTTTGTGCAGATCTCTTGCATGCTATATTTAGGTATGGTTTTTGGAACACCATGTGACCCGAATCAGATAACTTCTGAACTACTAATCATGTCTTTGACACTGACTCCCTCCGTGGCTTTGGGGCATTTTACGGTTGTTTTCTTACATACCGCATGAAAACAGATATACTCATCTGCTTTATAAAAGCTGCTGCCAGGGTTAACACATATTTAAGACTACACTGGTTTAAGCTAAATTTCATTTTATTATTTCTACTGTAGTCATAGTTTTATTGTTTCTTAGATGTTTAACTTCAGAAAATGATTCTTTACCATCTAAGTTTTTCTTAATGGATGACCCTGTTTTCACCATTTTAAAAGAAAGAAATTTCTTCTGTGTTTGTAGATGAAAATAGGGCAGCGAGAAAAAAACCTTAAATGCCCTCATTTCCTGTCCCACAGAAACTTTCTTCCTTTGTTTACTAGTTGGTTGATCCATATAGATGAAAAGCCCAAAACGTTGACCTGAACTATTTCCCCGCGCGCTAGCTACATCCCTTTTCTTAACAGGGGAAGTTAGTTATCTGCTTGTTTTTTTCCTGATCCTTCACGTTATGCGGCCTGACTCGTGTCCTGTCATCATCCACTGCTCGAGGCCACTCAGGCCCTGGAGGAACCCGAGCTCCCTTTGGCTCCGCATCCAGCACGGCTGGGGTTTGGAGCCTGTCATCCATTTCGAGGCATCATCTCTTGGTTGCTCGTGTCCGTAATTGCCGCTTTCTGTGTCTTGGCTGCTTCCGCAGGGAGCTGTCGTACTGGCATTTCTTTTGGCTTCACCTTTTTTTTGCCCTGTCCCCTCAAGGCCTTTTGATAGGCAACTGGATCAAAAGGCCCTTTTGGCCTTTAGTAGCTGGGAAGGAGCTTGGTTTGAGGAGGGAGGTAGTCAGATAAAGAATAGGAGAAATTATGGGAATACTTCTCATCCTTTAGGAAGTAGTGGACAGAGAGGAGGAGAATCCTTCCTTACTGCAAGTCAAATTTATTAAGTCTAATTATAAATAGTAGCTTTTTTCCTTTTTTCTTTTCTTTTTTTTTTTAAATTCCTTCACACTGAAATCCTTTGCCCAAGTGCTTGTTCCTTCCCTCCTACAACAGCAGTAAAAAGCAAAATAATACGTGTAACAAAAATCAGCTTTGAGAAGAAGGCAGATAATGAAGTATCTGCCAAAGACTCTGCAATATGTGTCTGTCAGACAAAAAAAACATTCTTATATTTGAATCTCTGAAATGTAACTGCACCAGACTAGTTGGGGAAAATTTGTTTGAAGATGTATTACGTTCCACGATCAAATGGAAAAAATGGCACCTGTCATCATATTTAGAAAACAGCTGGGTAACATGGCCAAGTGCCATCGTCTCTTTTCACATGGCCTTTATGCTGAAACCATCCAAGCTCCGTTCTCAGCAACGGGAGAAACCCTGTGCCTTTAAATGGTTACAGAAACATCTACTTAGGGGCCAGCTCTTATTGCAGCAAAGCCTGCTTCTGATGCTTCTAATTAGCAGTTAATGGATTATACTTTACTTTTATAACCAACCCAGCAGGCACTCTTCTATAGTATTTTTCAGCTATTTTTGGTAGAAGATATATGCAACTGTGCTGCTCTTCACGCTTTCATTTTCAGCATGCAGAAAATATTAGAAATAAATCACTATCTGGGATTATTTTAGCACTCAAATGCATAAGTCCGATTAAGCATTTCCTAAATGTGTTTTCTTTCATCTAATATCTCAGAAAAACTGTAATGGGTTAATTGCCCTATCTGATCTAGACTTTGATGCGGAATCTCCTAATTACATATATATTGTTAATTAAAATATTTATATACCCAGTGAAAAGCCTGCTTTTTTTAAATTTGCAAACACAGCTCCAATATGTATTCATTTAGGAAAAAGTGTTTTTCCAGCTGAACACAGTACAGGTACATGCAGAAGCTTAGATGCTTCACAAGTTAGATGGGCTTGTAGAAACTAATGATCTTTATGCTTACTTTGAATTAAAATAGCAATGAGATTAGTGGCATTACAGATTTGCAATGCTATATGTGTGTGTGCGCGCACATGTATATGTGTATACACAATATATATAGTGTCAGGGTGTGTACTCAAACCTGTGCATGTGCACAGATACCTATGTTTAATAAAGAGATACATTTATGTAGGTTTTAATTGGAAGATTATACTATTTCCCCCTCAGGGAATTAATTTTGGTGCCAGTTTCTAGCAGGAAACCTAGCTCACTGAGACTTGCCTTTGAACCTGCTCTCCTCACTGCGGCCACACTTCCAGTAGGACACGGTCTAACCCTGGTTAGACTGGGACAGGAGAGGGAGCTCTCACTGCACCAGCCAGGAAAGGGGCGGCCAAGGTGCCCAAGCCGAGGAGAAGAAGGGGAGCGACCACCGCCAGCCAGCCGCAGGTGAGCTGTGCCCTCGCTCTGCTCCCATTTACTCTGGTCCCTTCCCCAAAGCGGAGAACTGGGCTTCTCCATCCCTTACTCACCTCAGTCACACGCACGCACACGCACGCACACGCACGCAAAAGGTTTGGCTCAATTGATAAGCAATTCCAGGCTGCGGCCACGGCTTGCAGCGAAGGACGTGCCGCTTGCAAGGCTCCCGCTTTGAAAGCACGTTTGTGTTCTCTAGGCGACAAGATAGGCACTGAACGGGTACGGTTGTGTTTGTTGAAGGCAGCGAGTTCCAAAATGCCGTCCAGAAAAAAATGTGGAAACTGCCCTTATTTCTACACAGCGAATGCTAAAAAGCAAAAAGGAAGGGAAGAAAAAGGAAGGGTTGGATAGTGGTTATAGTGGTGAAATAGCTCCCTCAGTGTGATGGGACAAAGGCAACTTACTTTCTCTCCTGGTTCTTCAGGAGGGTGGGTTTGGGCTTTTCCTCTGTCATATAACAGCCCAGTGGAGGAGGAGGAGGAGGAGGAGGAGGAGGCGGCCGGCTGTGCAGGGGCCGAAGAGCTGTTGTTCCCCTGCCCCTCACAGCCCCTGCCTGTGCTGTAGGTGGGGAGCAGAGGGATGTCTGCTGGGCAGGGCCAGTCCCGCCTTATTGCTGGAGCAGGTCCTCACTGGTTAAGCCATTTCCCATTCCAGCTTTGTCAGGACAGCGCAGCAAGAGACTACCCCTTGCTTGAAGCGAGGCTGTAGTCAAGCCTCTCTGAAATTATTTCATGTTTGCTCACTTGTAATCCGCCGAAGCTATTCTGACATGCTCAGGTGTGCTGTTTTATCTCCCTTAAGAAATAATGTGAAGATCAAGGGATTCCAGTACTAACCTTTTTTTTCCCCTAATAAGAGTGCCATCTCCCCTTGAGTCTGGTAAAAGCTCTGCTTTCTCACAAAGCTTCTGCAGAGGTAAAGTCCATCTTTTTGCCTGCGCTGTCTCATCGTAGTGCATTATAAATGCAATTTGGGGTGTACTGCAGGATTAGCCTCCCTTTAACCTCTGAGGTGTCAGCCAAAGTATGTGGCTCCTTAGAGCTACGCTTCTGACCTCCACACCAGAGTGGTGACGGCAAGACGGAGACACCACCAGTTCAGTGACAGCATCCCGAGATCTGCACCAGCCAGAGCTCCGGGATGATTTTGCCCTCCCCAGTTCCATCCCTCGGCAGTTTGTGCCAGGGCAGGGTAAGCCAAGCTTGGCAGTAGGTGAGGTTATCAGGGAGAACTTAATCCAGAAGAGTAGGGCTCCTTCAAGCAGGGTTTGGTTTGAGTTCTCAGAAGGTCAGCGTGGGAAGTTCCCCATAAAAGCTGAACTTTGATGTTGGCAGCCAAGACACATTCAGAGTTTTGGGAACATTTTTTTTTCCTTTTTAATTGTATGAAATGCAGGAGACCTGTGAATAGGGTATTTTTAGATTGCACATTCAAGTATACAGTGTCATAGTATGACAGCAAATTAAAATTCTTATCAAATCCTTTTTTTTTTTTTAAAGAAATTTACTGTAACTCAGTGGAAAGTTTGATGAAGAGCAGTATGCTGCTCTGCACAGAAATTCTGCTCTTGTGGCTAAATTAAACATCACTGGTTGCTCTCATTTAGATGAACCCTTTTGGAATTTCTTTTTTTAAAGCTAGCAGATTGGACTTCTAATTTTAACTCTTACGGTTTATAATTAGAAACATTTCCAAACTTGTTTACAAACACCTGCACTTGACAGCCTGTGTCTGCAATTTTAGAAGGACTCACTTGTCACTTCCAATGGGGGCTGAGAGGGCATCTGAGTTCTTTGTGTTTGTAAAGTTAGTTTCAGGACACTGGAACAAAAGTGCATTTTTTAAAATCGGGTTACAAATATGTGATGTTTTGCGAGGGGGTTGCATGCACCTAATCAGCAAATAGGACTGATTGGCTAGTTGTGGATTATTTCAAAGTCAGGAGGATTGTTGTTTAGTGGTCATTTGGAACAAGACTCAAACTGGCACCCAAAGGAGAAATTCCAGGAACTAATTTTAGCAGTTTGGTCTCTCAATTGGAGAAGATGGTTTACAGGTTTTCTGTATTTATCTCTTCTCCAAACCTACTACTTTCTTGCCAGCTGTCCTTCAGAAGTTATTCAGAAAGAGTTTGAAGTGACTTTTGAATAAATCATTGAGTTGTTTTTTCATATGAAGTTAGAAGTCAGTTGCTGAACGTACAGTGAAGCAACAGAGCAGGCTTCCCCTCGAGCTTGAGTGGGACGTGCGCGTCACACGAGTCTGTATGCAACTTGTTCGCAGTAGGGTGAACATCATACTATGTTACTCGTTGGTCAAGTATATAATCACGTTAGAGGTAATCAAAATACTTTGTAAAAAAAAATCCTTTGGCTCCTCGATACGCTCTTTGCGCCTGATTTTTAGCTTCATCACATAGGTTAACAATGTTGCTTATCAATTTCTAGCGCAATAGGAAAGATTATCCTCGCTAAAAGTTGATGCTGCATGGGAGGGTGGCAGGAAGAACCCTTCAAATATGCTTCAAGGGTATGGCTGAACCAGAGGCAGTCAAAGCAGATTTAAGCAGTAGTGGCATAAGGTGTCCTATTGATTGCTTTATGCTCTTGTTGTTACTAATTAGTACAAAAAATTCCAGTTAATTAGACCAGCCTGTTTGGGTGTTGCGTCCTCTCCTGGGAACCATGGTCAACCTTAGAGAAACTCCAATATAGGAGAGGGTAAGGAAGCCACGGAGCAAAATGGGTTTTATTTTCTGCTGTTGTGTTGTCCATAAAGCCACGGACCTGGATCCAGATAAGGAATCCATGTTAAAGTCAAAGGATCGTGTCCTCCGAGGTCCTTAGTCTCTATCAATCTCACTGAGAGTTGATATAAGTGGTATCAGGCACCTAAATACCGTTGCGTATGCATGCTCTTTGAAGTTAAACCCGCAGTCCGCAGCCTCCATCTTGTGCTTGACCCCTCTGAAGAGCACACAGCATATACTCACTGGGGGGGCTCTTCCACAGCAATTGCTTATAAGTAAACAAACAGATAATTAAATAAACCTTTTGGAGCACAATGTACAGGTCTGAAGAATTAGTATTTTCCATCTGTAAAACAGCTGTGCCTCACAGCTGTATTTCTGAATTCGTTTAAGGCAATATGATTTTAACAAGCATTCACTTTCTATGGCAAACAGGCTTTTTTTTTTTTTTAATTTTACTTTTTAAACAAGTAGGCTTGCCAAAATTAAGATGTTACTTAGATAGTCCACAGCATAATTTCTTAGCAAGTACAGTTGCAATTAATAAACTGTGTTGTAACCGTATTAGGCTGTTACCATCTTTGAAAATAGCTTCAACACAGGTTACAAGCTCCAGTGTTGTCAGGGTCCCAGCTGATCAAAGTTAGAAATACCTGAAACTTTAGAAATTGCTCATGATTCAAATACGACCATAGAAATTAGACTCAAGTGGAATTTAATACCACTTCTCCTTTAACTGGAAACTTCTATTTTGTTGTGAATTCTATCTGCAGATAGCACTTCCCCAACTGATGTACTGAGGGAAATGTCGCTTCATGCCATTTTCCTCTACTTCTGTTTGCTGGTGTCAGCTCAGTGCCCACTTTCCTAAGTGTTAATATGTAGAAATGTTTCCAAAAGGTTAGAGGAGGCTCAAAAGAAAGAACTAAGCAAGTGTAGAAAGATTCCCCTATCCAGCAATGCCTCGGAGACATGCAAAAACCTCTTCGATGTCAGAAGTCTCGACTGACCATGAAATTGGTGACAAGCTTTCTCAGATGTACATGATAAGAAGAGAAGACCTCTATGGACTATTCGTAGAGTTATCTAACCTGCATAAGCCTGACCAGTTCTTTGGTGTGAATCTTTGGGTGGAGTGTATTGGTATATGCGTGAAGGGATCCATTCTCAGGATCATCTGGCTGGCTCCTATAGTGAAACAACATGGAAAAATCTCTCCTTTGGTGCATTTGAAGGCATCTTGTCTTCCTCAGAAAGTGGTAATAAAGATAAATGGAGGAGTTGAGGAAAGAAGGAAAAAGGGCTTCAGAGTTCTGCTTTGGCTCTTCTCACAATAACTCTCACTTCAGGTGAAATTGTTACTCCTCGCAAAGAATTCCATGGTATGATTGAATAGTTTGAGCCACAGTGTGCACATATACCGGCACGATTTAAGAACTGAATTCATGTCCAAGTAGCTGGGCATATGAAGGTATATCATATACCATCATATACCATGAGGGGAAGCTCTGGGAGGCAGTATCTGGTTGCGGTTAGAAATCAACCATGGCTGTAAGGTGACTGCTGGTATATTGCCAAAGGGAGTTAATGTAGGTTCCCAACCCATGAAATCCCAGCATTGAAGTTATGGCTGCAACCGCAGGGCTGGCACACGTTGCAGATCCCTGAGATGCAGATCCTTTGCCCGCTTCTCCCATGGTACATAGCTATAAACCAATTTTTAAAAGTCCATAAATAGGTGTAAAACATGCATTTTCCAATAGAAGTAATGAAGGTAGAGAGAACTGTGACTGTTACTGTGGCCTATTGCAAATTATCTGTAGCTTAAATTTTTGCAGGTTCTTAGTACTGGTGCGTATGCTTTATATGAGCAGCTGTTTGAAATTTCTGAAGTAATCCAGTGCCATAAAAATATCTATTTCTCCTCTTAAAGAAACTGTTACATGCCAGTTGCGCCCCAACTGAAGGGTCCTCGAGCAAATGTGTATGAAGTGAAACTGCTTCAGGATAACGTGCATTGGTTTAGGGGACAGTTAATGATAAATTCATTATTGTGACCTGTCTGCCAGGTATTTGTACACTAATTAGGTCCTATTTTGAGGGCAGAGCGTGTAAGCTTGTAAGAAACCCCTTGTACAGGATGGGAACGGCAAGGGGATTTTTGTCTCTAGTGAGTGCAAACCCCATCTTCTTTACGTAGCATCCCTTAAATGTGTGCGTTAGTTCTACGTAGCATAAGAATCCCTTGGCTCCTATGGAGGCACTTCTTGAATTGGCTCACGGGAGTAGCTGTAGCCTGCTAAGGTGCTCAGGTGTAGAGTGCTGGGGAAGGAACTGAACTGACTCAAAGCATAGTCATAGTTTTTAACTTTACATAATGTCTTTCGCAATATAGTAGAAAATTACCTTTATGACTAGTGGGAGGACCTGTTGTATAAGTAATCCAGCCATGCCGCTGGTTAGTGTCTTGCTTTTCACTTGAACCTCTCTGCGATGCAGGTCTTGGAGGAGTGAGTGCCTGGTGCAGTCTCTGCCTGGCTCCTTGGTAAGTCATTCAAGTCTATCTTTCTGTACAGTCACTTTCCAAACTGCTGAGCAAAAATAAGGAGATTTTTCATAGAGTGTTTTAAAAGAGAGCTGCTAATCAATTTTTCTTATTATTTTATGCCCTGTGATTTTTACACCACCCCCACCAGCTGGTTAATCATGCAAAAGCTGAACACTTCATTAGCCAGAACATGTTTGCCCATGGGCATTTCTGTAGTAAATTAGTTCTTTCTATTTATACAGGTAAGTCATGGCCAAAAGTCTTTAAGGTGCCAAAGGTAAGGGTTCAAATTAATTCTTTTTCTGAGTTTTCAAGAGAACTAGGTTTAACTTTGCGTGCTGTTGATTTGAAATTACTTTTGAATTAAGATAGGGTGGATAAAAGAGCATTCTCAGGTTGTTCTGAAATACATTGCCTCTTTCTGGATCTCCAATTTGGCCTCTGTAGTACAGCCTGCCTTAAAAAAATCCCACAAAAACACATGCATACACCCACCCGTATATGTGTATATATACACAGTACCTACATGCAGAGACTGTGCTTGTTTGAGTGGCATGTGGCATACTGACCAGTGTTTTTCCTTTCTTACTCTGTGCCTTTTAAACTATTAATTGAAAATATGTGGTTTAGTAGATGCTTTTTTCCCTCAAATCAAATGGTGCTCTCTGAAAGCCTAGTTTAGCTCGACGGTGAATTTAGCTTTCAGGCTTTGGCCATTGCAATATTGTTTGAATGCCACCATTTCCTGCAATCAATGTAATTTTATATCTACTTGGAATAGAAAGTCAAGATGGTGATTGCCTTAATTTAACTCAGTGTTGTATTCATTAAGGAGCGGATCCTGAATTCCTTTCAGATCAAAGTCTGTCTTGATTTTGGTGGAATCTTACGGCACACAAGGTGTGCGGTAGCCTTCTAAAATGTTGTCATTGTGACTAGTGAATAAAAACTAAATGTGTTGCTAAATTTAGGCTGTTGCTCATGTCAGCTTCCTTTTCTAAATGACGGTAAGTGCATTCCATAAATAGTATGCCTCTTATGTTGTCATATCTCTTTGGCTTGCTTTGCAGTATTTTACAGGATATTTGCAAATGAATTTTGTGTTCAGTAGGCAGGGGATGAAAATAACACTACTCATCGGGACTCCATTAACCCGCAGCTAATGAGGAACCATTGCAAGGGCTGGATGAGAGTAATTCAGATTAGCCTGCGTGCCAGGCTGCTCTGCTCCCGCTCAGGCTCGCGCCGTGCCGTGCTCTCGCCGCGGTCTGGAGGGAGAGAGCCTGGTGTGGCACAGCTGGCACTCCGGCACGGACTTTTGTCGGTTGAGTCCTCTGTGCTTCAGTTCCCCTTTTGGAAGGTAGGAGAGAAGAGTGAGTGAGTGAGTGAGTGAGTGAGTGAGAGAGTGCGTGTGTACGCGTGCACGCGCGCTCGCGTAGGTAGGTGACGGTGATCTTGACCTCCATAGTCAAGTGTTTTCACATGTAATGAAATACTCTACAAACACTATACTTATGCTCGCTGGTTGATAGCATGGTTACTTGTAGAAAAGGGTACTACATGGTGACAGTAAAGGTGGTCCAGGCTGGCTCTTAATTAATTTTATTTTCAAAATCTATATTAGTGACTGTCATGAGGGCACCTGGGCACTTTACATCAATAAAATAATCAATTTAAAAAATGTGTAGACCAGAACTCTGTGTTCACTAACAAAACTCCTCTTCCCCGTTACGACTAAAGGTCAGTCCAAGGCTGGCCAAGCAAGCAGGATTCGCATTTCTGCGCCTCGGCGCTTGCCAGACACGGCTCTGGCCGAACACCACCGCCAGCAGCTTCCAGATGCCTGCGGTCCCTGCGGAGAATGTCTTGCTGCTGGCCGATGACTTGTTAACTCCCAGCAAGTCTCAAGTTGGTTTCAGGACTGATGGAAAAGGTGGAGAAAGGCTAGTTCGGAGGCCAGTCCCAATTAAAAATGTGACTTTGCCAGTTGCGAGCAGCCCACTGAAGTGCAGGAAACAGGGACTTGGTGGAGCTGTGATGCTGGGCGGGAAGGAGAGAGAGAAAGAGACCTCCTGAAGAACAGGCTAGGGGTCTCTTAACTGAAGAAACTTTATTGATGATAAATGTTACATTATGCAAGCTTAGCAAATTCTCTAGGAATATAATGTTGCCCAGTTTTTTCTTAACGTGTTAATATTTTATGATACCTGTGCATTAAGGGACAGTTCCTACAATGTTTAAGTGAGTTTGGACTGCTAAATTGCCTTTATGGACTTTTAAAAAAACTGCTACTGGTCACTACAGATTAGCTAAATTCCCAATTTTGCTTAACATGCTGATGTTGTAAAATCCGCTTGTTTCTGGTTTTCATGCGTTAAGTGAGCATACGGAATTAAATTAAAAGTTGTTGCAAAGCTGCATTTTATTTATTTGCATTAGTACGTTTGGGGCAATAATCCCACTTTAATACACATCTAATTGTGCAAACAGCACTGAAACTAGGAGTTCCTGGACACTGATGTAATTTTTTAAATGTGAAATAGTAATATATTTTGATGTCTTGAAATCCGGTCGAACTCAAGCTGAGCTTAAAAATCCAAGATCTGATTCAGGAGAATTCAGTCCCATCTGGCTGGTGGGTAGCAGGTGTACAGTGTGTGTGTGTGTAAGGGAGGGAGGTGGTTGCAGGGAGTGAAACATTCTCGTAAAGCTTTAATTCCTGTTTAATGCTGTGGTCTGAGGCTCTCTGCAGGTTTTTTGCGTAATTACCAACATCTATTGTTGGTCTCCATTTCTAGACAACATAACGGTGCTGGTGAATGGCAGAAGCAAGTACGTTTACAGCATTATGGAGAAATATGCTTTCTAATTCTTAAAGTTTTGATTTGATTTCTAATCACACCCAAGACTTTTCATATGGGAGAGTGCGTTTTTACAAACTGATACATACGTGATCCTTGAAGACCGAATGAGAAAGGTTTCATTGAGGCATTCGGCATCAAGGTCTTTTTAAGAGTTGTTGCATGTTCCCACAGCAACATAGAGAAGGTTTGTTTTATCTATTTATTTTTATAAAAGCAAAGAAAATGTATTACACAATTTCTATTTTCAGCAGATAATAGACCTATTCTACATTTTTGTATTACTGCAATTATAATCAGGGAGGTTTTTTTAATCGTTAGAAGTATTTTAACAATCTATTGGATACTTCAAGCAACTTTACTGGTCCCACGTTATACCTTGTCACCTTCGGAAACTTGTCCCAGCCATTCTTGTTTTCCTCTGTCTCCTTCCCTTTCTTCATCTTTTGATCAGATACTGCCAGTTACCCTTTGCCTCTGCCTGGGAGCTTTTTACTTAGGAAGTTTAAGAACCTGCTCTTCCTTGACTTCTGGCATTAGCTATCAAGTCAGCTCCCTTTTACACTCCTATCGACTCTCCCTCTTCCAACTTTAAATATTTCCTGTTCCTTTTATTTGTCTTCACTGCTGTATAACCTTGTGCTGCAAAGTCTTTCGGCACTTGCGGGTTTTATGGAGTAAGGATGCAAAGCACTACTTGCTTAACAAAATAGTTAAGCAAACAGTCATACTTCTTTTCTAGTTTTTAACTTCATATTACTATAGTAGATGACACTTTGCTACTGTATTTCACAGATTCTTTTCATGGTGAACTGACTTAATTTCTAACGTGGAGTGGAGCTGGTGCTGTGTTGCCAAGGGAAGTCCATCTGGTTTGACAGACAAAATGATAAGCGTTTCTCTGGACATCCCTGTAAAGATCTCCCTTTTATTTGTTTGCTTTATGAAGTTAAACGGAAGAGGTCACCCACTTTGACAGAGCAAATGCTTTTTTTCTAGCAATAGGGCTTTGCATGAAAACATTTTTTATTAAGCAAGTCATCCATACCGCACCGTAGGCTGTTTGAGTGTAACAGTATGTTACAGTCTGCAAAGTTAATGCAGTTAATATTCAACTGAACTTTTGGGGGGTTGCTAATCCCTTAGGCGGGCTTAGCAGAAAGGGCAAACATATTTATAGCACTTTGAATCAGACTGCAGTGAAGGAGTAAGAGTATGTGTTATACCATGCAAATGTTATACAATTTCAGGAAAGCTCAGTGCATAATCATCTTTTAATAGTACTTAAGTTGGTGAAATATCTCATCTGTAAGCAACAGAGTTGTTGGTTCAGGGGACAACAGGTCTGTTAAAATGAGGCTCTGTGAAAGGTCTTGAGATTCCTGTTCTGGTGATAAATTCTGCAAGTTCTGAACAGATTTATGGGCTGTTTAATTAGGAGCTAACTGTATTCTTTAAGCTCTGTCATTTGTATTATTCCCTAATAGGATTTGGTTGGACTTTGTCACATATCTGACTGTGGCTCAGTGTGCGCACTGTTGTCAGTAGCCTATTCCATATAGACCACGGTCTCTTACTACCTTTGTACAAGTAAGAGTATCATTCCTGAATGATCTTTCCTCCAGAATGGGAGTGTGACATTGGGTAGAGTTTGCTTTGTTTAGAGCCGTGGGTGCACTGGGCAAAAGAAATGAGGGTTCAGTCATGAGTTGTGGGAAGTTCATAGAGAAGCTGAAGTGCTCAGACTGAGAATGTCCACCAGTGAGGGTCACATTTCTGCGAGACACAAACTCTCCGTATTTATGTCGCGGACAAAACTTGCATTGAGTGCAAGGTTTTGTGGAAAAGCACGTGAAGGCCCTAGAATGCTACCAACCCATTAGGAGCCAGAGAAAAAGAAATTATGATCTTGGATTTTCCACAGAATTTGTCATTTTGTCATTTGTACTTTTTTTCAGAGAGCGAGAGATTAATATGACTGCCAACAGCCGTAGTTGGTACGGTAGATTTGTAAGGTGAACTTCTGATGAATACAGGCCTGGCAAACTGGGTATTTTACTCTAATTAAGATTTTTGATATATTTTACATTTTGGCTACTACTTCCATTTTTTCTAGATTTTAAACATTGGAATGAGTGACTACAACATGGAACTTGACCTTAAAGAGGGCTCAGGTGCCTGAATTTATACATGTGCTCGAGTAATTTGTTGATTTGCCACCTTATCTGCACCCACTCCTTTCCTTTTCTTTTTGCTCTTTGTAAACCATGTTGGCCACTCCTAGTCCTTCAGGAGAAAAAGCCCTACAAAATAATTAATGTGTCAGAATCGTTAGGAAAAATGGAACTATTTTGATAAAGATTTTAAAATCTTTTCATTTATTATATTTTCAGTTCCACGCTAAGTTGGAAGTATGTATTGGAGTTGTTTATAACTGAACTACTAGAAAATAACTAGTTTATTGTATGCAAAATTTCAAATTCCAGAATGTGTTAAAATATTAGCTCAAAGGTCAAAAGCCTTTCCCAAGGAAGGAAGGAAATTAGAAGGGAATTCGGGCTAATCAGGTTAAGACACAGTAGGTCTGAACGGGTGCACGGGGATGGCGTGGCTGACACTGATGTGGGTTCCTTTGGGTCCTCAGCCTGCATGTCCCCAGCTCGTAGTTGGATCACGTAGCTTCCGTCCAAATCCTAAGCAAGATTCAACCTTATGTTTCTACATCTATAACGAGACTCCATAACATTTCTGTCATTTTATTAAATAGTAAATACGGACGTCCATAGTAAACGCCTGACTTCACAGAGTGTGCTGGTGAAGGTGTGCTGGATCTTAGCTACGCATCCTGCAGCCATCTTGGAGCTTAGAAATAAACGAAACAAGCTGCTGTTTTATTGGGAAAACACAGAGTTAACACTCCGGTGATGTTAACTGTGATAAAAGGTATGTGTGTGTGTGCTACTGTGCTGTACTCTATACATTTATGAGCTCTTTTTATAGTAGCATTCCCAGCAGCATTCCCAGGAGCAGTCCAGGTCCAATCAGGACTGGTATGCCATTGTGCGAGGTGTTGTTCTAATTCATGTGTAAATGTGGAGTGGTTGCTGCCCTGAGGATATTAGAGTGAAATTACAAACAGGAGAAAAAATAGTAGGAGGTGTGGAGGAGAAGGAGGGCAGCTGCAGCGAGGTGCACTTGTCTCGTCGGGGTTGCGCTACCAAATGATCTACCTGATACCAAAGGATGGGCATTTCATTTGTTTATAAGTCTGCTGCCTTCAAAACAATTAGCCTTACTGTCTTTTGTTTGTGTCTTAGTTATTTAAACAGAAATGCAGAAAGTATGAAATGAACGGCCCCTGAGATCGTTCCGTCCTCCTGTTCTGTCTCTAGCGATGACCAACCCCAGGCGCCTCAAGGAAAGTTGTAAGAGCCTCACAATGGGCAGACATGGGATAATCTTCTCTCTACACGTTCTCATCCTAATCTTTCATTATTAGGGATTAATTTAAGCTTTGAAGCATGAGGTTTAAACAAAATATATTTGTTGTTCCCCCCCCTCCACCGTCAACCTTGTTTAAAGTATGAAATATCCTCCCACCCCCGTGATCTGAGCTGTTCTGGGGGTAATCCTGCCTGCTCCTTGGTGGGCTGACCAAATTTGCAGCTTGGGAACCACCGTGGTGGTTTTGCTTCCTCTGATGCCGGCAGGCACTGGTACATCCTTTTCCGCAGGGAGGTGGGCAAAGGCAGAAGCGTGCTGAGCAGTTACGGTCTGGGTGTTCCCGTGTCGCCGTATGTCAAAGCGGTGGTGCTGCAGCTGGATCTCTCCCCTTTCTTTTAATATTTTAGTGGCTAATTTGCAGTAAAGCATAATAGGAAATAACCATAAATAAATCTGGGAACCTTTGTATTAATTTCTTTTGCTAGCTGTGTACATATGAGCAGCTTGCCATTTGCATATGTGAATCTTGTCATAACAATTTCGGGAAGTGATTTGTTAATAATCAAGTTCTCAGAACAGATCTAAATCAGTAATTGATGTAGGTCTGGATAAAGCAAGCCTTCCGCCTGCCTGTTTTGTGGAGCATTTTTGGCAAGTTTCAAGCTAGCGTGAAAACTAGCCATCAGAATAAAATTTAGGACAGCTGGGATGCTTTGCAGTGAAGACTTTTGGCTCCACAGTTCAAATAATCACAATAGCAGCTCAATTTAGCCTTTGGCTGGATAGGTTTGGCAGGGCACAATGAAAAATAATTATTTCATGGCCTGCTTATTTGTCCCTTAACAAATAAACTCTCTGACCTATGCAGGCTTATGTAAATATGCTGCCGTATGTAGGGTTGTACAACACTGTCGTGTCCCCATTTGGAGATATGTTTTATTTCACACTCACGTTACAAACTTTTTTTGAGAGTTCTGTTTGGGAAGCAAAGAAAGGGAGAGGCAGTATCGGATACTGAAGCCCAGGCAGCCAGGCACAGAGTCTAAAAAGCCATCTAACAGTCTACTTTCTGAAAACACATCCATTAGTATGCAGTGTTTTCACTGCTGTAATAATAAGAGCAATCATGATACGAACAAGTCCGTCTCTTCGCAGCCTTCCCACGCAGGATGGAGAATGACAGCTCCTAAAGCATTTGGATATTTGCCTGAATGTATGCTGCTCAGCTAACCATGGTTCAACTTGCTCTCCATCTTACGGCTTCCTGGACATCCTTCTCAATTGTTTCAGTGACAGCTTAAAATGTGAGACTTGGAGGGGGGGGATAAAAGCTTAGCAAAAGGCTTTTTGTGTGTGTATCTAAGGGGAAGTTTTATTACACTTGATGATGGAGCGATGTGCCACACTATTTTCTGTTCCTACGATTTTAGTATTTGCCCTTTCTGTTGTACTGGCAGCAGCCAATCCATAACGTTGTCTTTCTGTTTCCCACTCTGGAGAGGGAAAAATACACAGAAGAATACAGATTGATGGTTTTGTCTTCTGACACCACCATTTTGGTTCTGAAACCGTAAAAGAAAGCCTTTTCCCAATGAGCCAAAAGATCTCTCTAGAACATCTGCCGTTACACACTCATGCACGTACGCACACGCACGTGCACGCACACATGCACAGGCTCTCGCTAAGGTGGCTATGATCTGTTTTTAATAGTGGCACTTCTTCTCAAAGTGTCATTTAAAAAAACATCAGCAGTCATGTCATGCATCGGGATGAATTTCTAAATGTAAATGAGATTCTCTCAGTAATTTATTTACATTTGTTTTCAGCACAACAAATGAGACATCACGTAGCTTCATAATTTCCCATGACCGAGTCACCAGCATGAGGTGTGTAATTTACCCTGATTTAAGATGCTTATCTAGAGGTTCTTGCAACAATACCTGGTGGGCTTTTTTTATACTAGTTTTTGCTGGCTTTTAACCCAGCTACTTCACCTCCTTCTCTGCTTTTCAGTTGGAAAAGAAGTACAAATGTGTCTGCTTCTCGAGGCCTTCTTGCAGTAGAGCTGAGAGGGATGGCCTTCTTGCCTTGTTTTGTATATTATTTTCCCTGCCATTTCCTTCTCATTTGGTAAAACTCATAGGAGGCTTCCAGCAGCCACAGTGAACGTCTTGATTTACAATCTGATGATGCAGGAAGGAAATGCCGATTGTGGACATTTCTGTTGGAAAAACGATCGTTCAGACATGAAGCATGCATGGGAAGCGTCCTGCAGTCATTGGTTCTCCCCTTTTTTTCAGCCGAAATACTAAATCTTAGGCCTGGTCTTAGCTCTGGTACTGACTTTGAGTTTCTGATCTGCCTGTGGCTGAAGTGATACTTAGATCGAGAGGGGATGTGAACTCCAATTTTCAAATAATGTGGACACAGTCATGTACTACAAAACTAATTTATTTTAAGCCTGTAGTTGGAACATTTAGATGTCTAACTACTTGCTTGAGTGTTTCAGGTAGGTAGATGATTAAAGGTGCAATGTACCATGCATACAATTTTGTACCTCTTATCTTGCATTCTCAGTTAAGGGTTGGCTAAAAATCAGGGCAATAGCTGTTGCTATTTTACAGGGGAACAACACAGGAGAACTGAGAGACTTTGGTGAAAGTTACTGGTAGTTCAGCAGCAGTACAAAATGCTATGCTATATAATTGTGCTGTGGCAGTAGTTTGAGTTGCTGTCGTGCAAAAACACGGCACGTCTTTATGGAGATCTGCAGGATTAGCCATATGTGGGTGATCTTTTCCTCACTGAGAGGAAGCATGACAGTTCTTTCTATTAATTCCCAAAGCAAAATTCAGTGTCTTCCTTTAAACTGAATAACCAGATTCGAAAAAAGAATAGATTTGGACTGGATTTTAATGTGCATTGTACATACTAGGACCCAGTTGAGTTTTAATTTTTGGCCTGCTGGTCACTTCCTTCACATTGCATGGGTCTAGCACCAAATTATGCTGATGGCCTGTCTATCACCAAATTATTTACACAACTGCAGTTAAATTATAGAAATCTTCCAGACAGGCAGTGCTCTGGGCAAATTATTTCATCAAAGTTATTTTCCATGGTATACTTAAGCAAAAGCTTACAGGAACAACATGAATCTTTTTTTGGTATGTGATTATGCATATGTGGTAACAGCCCCCTTTTAACAAATAGCTAGCTTTCTACCTGGGAAAACAGAAGAAACCGTGATATGAAAATCACTGAGCTCTGTGTTTTCCTCAGTTAGAAGCAAAAGTTCTACATTATGGAAGTACAGGACAAGGGCCAGCAGTAGGGTGGCCATTTCTGCACACTGTCAGCTCGTTCAAGGCCTTGGGAGGTTTTTTTTTTGTAGACTTACAACTGCACACCTTTGTGCACTTGTAAAATCAGGTACGGCACAAGGTCAGGAGCCGGCTTTACTAGTTCTCTGTCACGTCCAGGCCCGGTGGTCACTGTCCACTTCTACTGGGAAGTACATTTGCGTATCTGAAGGCACTATAGGCTTTTATTGTGTTACCTCCATCTAGCAAGATTTGAGCTGCTGTATGATTATGAAATGTACAAAGAGAATATAAATCCTAAAAGCAGCCCTAACTCCCTATTATAACTGGCATCCTTTCAAACTCTGTTACAGCGTTTAGAAATATAGTCAGGGTAGAACATCTATATTTGGGTTTA
Source organism: Sagittarius serpentarius (assembly GCA_034782735.1). NCBI lineage: Eukaryota > Metazoa > Chordata > Aves > Accipitriformes > Sagittariidae > Sagittarius > Sagittarius serpentarius. The sequence continues at coordinate 11,460,172 of JAVKLA010000054.1, read as the reverse complement.
TATGTAATGGTCATACCTACTGGTTCACTTGGAAGAACGTTGGCATAGATCACTATTTAAGGACTCCGGATGCAGTGCTTATGTTTAGCTCAGTGTTTTTTATCACTACATAATTTTTTTAGTATTCCATTTTAACATGTTTGCACTGTGAGACAAGAATGCCTTCCCAGCCTCTGCACGGTTGTGCGCTTTTTGTTTAATGAATATAGAAATTCAGGTTTTAAAGTGACGCCCATGCATAAATTCTTCTGGGAAAACAGGTGCTTAAAGCCTGTGTTTTCCAGACCTCTCTCCGCCCGTATCTTCAGGGTAAAACTCAGCCACGTTGTAGCCGGCGGGCTCGAATGGGACCTCCGCACTCCGGGCCCAGGTGCTGAACACCTTACACACGTGAGGAAGGACAGCAGGCTCAGAAATGCATGAGAGCGAAAGGTCTTTGCAAACTGGACATCCGATTTAACGTGATTTCCATCCGGCGTTGGGCTGTGTTTGTTGTTATGTGAGGAGGGCGCAGGGCGCTGGGGCCAGGCCTGGGGAGCCCACCCCGGAGCTCGGCTGGGTGGACTCAATCCAGGCACGTGAGAGGTGGGACGGCAGTAGCTGGAGGTGCGTTGTGTTGTTCGAGCGTTCTTTTTTTTGATTGGCAGGGTGCGAATATATGTGAAAGCTGGGTCTCCTTTACCCATGATCCTTAGCAGATGCAAGTCTGGTTAAGCGCCCCCTTAATTTAAAAATGCTCTTAGAGACAGGAGGACACTTAAAGCTGGCTTTGTCAACAAAATGGAGGAGCTACGCTCTCGAGGCCCATTAACGGTGGTGCCAAGATGGCCGCTGCTGCACAAATACTGGGCATTAAGTTTCTAAAAACCCCAAGAAGCTCCAAATTGTATATCTCACAAGTTCTTTGCTCCCCCAGTTGTAATCCATATCTCACTTATTGCTAGAGTCAACAGTCTAATGGTAACAAAAAATACAGCCTTTCATCATCTATTGATTTTCAGTCTTTAAAAACTGACAATAAGCTATTTTTTGTCCGATTTCTCAATAAATAGGAACATTTATTGGTTTTTCAGTTTTATTGTATTACATTAGAATATATTTTACTGCATATAGTGGGTAATGTAGCATCAGGAGACATGTTTATGTTCAAGTAACTTTTGAAACTGCATAGCTCAACTGAGAAATGTAAACAAATTTGTAATACTAGTTTAATTTAGATTACAACGCAGAATACTCAGGCTTGAGCTCATTTTTCTATTTATTCCATTATGATCCTCTAAGTAATGGAGGAGAATTGCCATAAGAAATAATTACAGTAGAACATCACTAAAGGTGAACATCTACTTTCTTCCCTATCTGAGGGAGAGGGAGGAATTTTGTAGTTAAGTAAGCATCACAATATCTGGGTTTATTTTCTAGAAATCTGCCCCAGGCAATGTTGTACAGGTTGGGCAAGTCATAAATTCTGTCTGTGCGATACTGTGTGTCAAACGATGTGGCATCAACAGCTTCTTTCTCAGTGACCTCTGTTACCTTCTCTCTCCTTAAAAAAAAAAAAGACAAATAGGAATATAATTTAGCCATGATAGACCTTGGGATGTGGATCCTGAGTTGCCTTCCCACTGCCACCGGCCTTCACAGTGGAAGATCACCCGGTGGGTTTTTTCCTTTCCAGAACCTGTCAGGAGACACTGGAGATCAACAGTTGCCTCTTGCTTACTCTTGTGATGGGAAATGGCAATTTGGTGGTATTTTTATCCCTGCTGGAGAAGCAGTTTAAGCTTTTTGTTTGTTTGTTTAATTAAGAAGCAGTTAATTTCTCTTTGGGTGACATTCAGCCCCACAGCCAAAGGCAGTAAGGTCTCGGGTATTTCCAACCTACCACCAGCAAACCTGCGGTGGAGGTGCCACTGCTGAGGGGGGGGATGCACAAAACAACCTCTGCTTTAAGCCAGCTCTGCCACTGCGCCCCCAGCCTTTGCAGACCCGAGTGGTTCTTACCCTTCAGGGCTATCAAAGTGGTGGTCATCCTGGCAGGCTTCTCGGGTGACAAATTTCGCCGAGATTGTGAAACATATTCCTGTACGCTATGAACATAGAGACAGTTCTGGCTTGTGTTTCCTAACCATTGCGCAGTAAGCAGAGAGAGAACCATTTGGGAGAAAGGCTTAATTTTTGGCGAATTGGGTATGGTTCTGTGAGGCATGGCTCCTTTCTCATAAGCTTCTGTGCATCTTGCTGTCATCTCTGCCTCACAGGATCTGATGCACAAAGAGTTAATAGATATCCAGTGACCAAAGCCATTTACATTTCTCTTTATGTACAGAAGTGAAGTGGAGCATGTAAAATTGGAAAGCAGAACCAAACCTGAAATTTTCTAACTTTATGACTAGTGTGTGAGTGTTATTTTCCCATGATCTTTAATTACATTCTGTTCTGGAGAGGGGAGAGGGGGGATGCTAATCTGGTGCACAAACTGGGGGAAAAACAAACTGCTTTACAGCGGGAGTCTAGATGACAGCACACAGCAAATGCAAAATCTGACATTCATATGAAAGTGAGCTGAGCAAGACCAATAGAAGAGAGCCAAAATGACTGCAGCAAGAGGAAGACAAGTGGTTTGAGGAAACCACGGTTTCTCTATTTATTGAAATATCACAGCCGACCTTTAAGGTGGTGGTGATATGATGTAGATTTTGTAGAGCAGCGCCAAGACAGGTGGCTGTTATAAAGGGAATGTGTGATTGGATTCAGGTTCATGAGAAGCTAGGTTTGGAAGAGGATTGCCCTTCCCTCTTTGAACATATAATATAGTGGGGTAGGTCTCATTGCACTGAATGGAAAGATGCTGTTTTAGGCACTGCTGTTTGCTGTGCTTGCTAATGAATTTCCAAGGGGTGTTTGAGCCTTGGATATTTATTGTAGAGATGCTTGCAGTCAGTTGGAAGAGATGTGACTGAACGTGAAGCTTAGTTCTGTGTACACACAATCCTGCTCTCTGTGATTCTGCCTCAAGTTGTACATTCAGTATCAGTCTGCAATAGCAAATAATCTGTAGGAGTCCAGCTGTGACTTAAGGCTTCTCTACAAACAGCATCCAGAGCGCAAAGTCATAGGATACCCTTTTTCTTCTCTCACTGGATAAAATAGCCTTTAAAAAACTATTCCCACTTCCCGTCAAAACATTAAAGCCAAAGAACTGTGTGGACGCTCTTGCGGGGGTATAACAAAAATGGTCTCTACCCTGTTCTTTTGTTCTGATGTCTTCTTCATCCCCTTGGCTGAGAGCTGGGTCACAGCAAGCTGCTGTGCTCTTCTGCACCACGGGGGCCGAGTTTCTGTGCAGAAGTAAATGTCTTTGCTAAACAGCTTGACTTAGCAGCGCTATACGCTATTTATTTATGTGAGTAAGGGTTGAGCGGACTATTTAAAAACAGAATTCCCAGAGTGTTCTAGTGTCACGTTTGAAAGGCAATGGAGAGTCTGACCTAAAGGTATCCTGTGTAAATAAAGGTTAGGACAGGTCTTACCTTGTCTCTCCACTCTTTTTTTTTTTCCCCTTCTTGTTCATTAGCCTGCTATTCAAATGCCAGTGGCAAGTTTTGTCTTGGTGGATAGCATGTTCCAAAGGACCTAAGTTCTTCTCTGGGAGGAGGACCAGGGCAGCTACGGTGTGTGCCAATTTAACACCTTTGAGTGGCATGTGAGGGCATCTCTCCTGCTCCTCAGCAGTGCTAACCCATGAATTGAATAATCATGGAACCGACAGGGCAGTACGTCTTGCACCCCTCTGCACCAGCTGTGACTGGTGTGGATCCCTAGGGTGATACCGAGGATGACATGAACTCTTGTGTGCTCGGATGTGTTGATTATCACTCAACACCCATGTTGTTACCACATTCTGGGCAGTTTACCTCTACCCTCAGGAAAAGTTGTAACAGTGAGCTTTAATCTGGATTCCAATTTTAAATCTAACTTTTATGTGAACCCTTAGAAAAAAACCTTAAATTGTGCTTTGAAAAAGAAAATAAGTGAAGGGTGGAATGAGAAGGTGTAGAGCCATCAGGGTGGAAGGAAAAGGAGCACACTATGGATCCTCTCCTCTTGCTCATTGTTTTTTGATCCAGACCATTACACACGCTGGTCCCAACACCTTCAATTGCTTCCTACCAGCTCTGTCGCTCAGAGGCCAGACTTTACTCCCATACCTTTTAGCACTGCACTGGCTTGGGGCATTCCCTTGGGGCATCCTCTACACTTGCTACTTCTTACCACGCTCAGCTGGAGAAAGCACACTGCGCTTGTGCATCCAAGCCCAACATCACACTTAAGCCATACAAAGGCCTTCTAAAGTCGTTGCTCAAAAGGTACAGTTGCTTTCCTAGCTGTTTGAGCTCCTTTGGAAGGCTGTCATTTTGGATCACTAGCCTACCAGTGGCCTATAATTGGTACGAAAAACACTGCACAAACATAACATACCTAATTGCACAATTAAGGCTGCTTTCTCCTGATCATCCCATTCATCATACTCCTCATTCATACCTGTAGTCAGCATCTGGCATTAACAAAGGCCATATTTGTTGCATTAATACATTCCTTTTGTAGTGAAAACACCTTTTGTATATCCCTTTGTTACTTAAGGGTCCTGTCAGCATTTTCAGTAAGCCTGAAAATGATGTTTAGAAAGACTTGTAGTGGACATCCATTTTTCAAATGTTTAATGAGAGTGTAATGCAGTGGTACTCCAGGATACAAACGCAGCAACTCTCAGAGCTCAGAAAAGGGCCCTGATACAGATCAGCAAAGTACCCCGCCACACACACACACACCTTTTCTTGACAATGTGGAAGTAAGTAATACAGTGTTTTGCTGCTTTTTAAAATCTGAGGCAAACAATGCAGGATAGATTTTCTTCACAGTGGACATTTCAAGGTCATCAGTCCTATTAGCCTGACAGAAGATGCATAATCAGTTCATTCTGATAGTCCACGCCAAACCCTAGCAAACCAAACCTGTGTTGAGAAGTGCAGGAGGTAGCAGGGAAAAGTCCAAGAATGTCTGCGAAGCAAAACATGAGAAACAGCCTGGTACCCTTAGTGCCAAACCTAGGCAGAAGGTTTTGTGCTTGAAGGTACTGAGGGTGTGTTTGCCACTCACGTAAGGACGGGGTGGGAGCGTCTTGGATTGGAAGCCTAAGGAGGTCTGCAGCACCATAATTACTCTTGGGAAAAGGAAATGATGTAAGTTTCTACTTCTGGAATCTTTCCCCACAACTCTATAAATTTAAAGAAATAAAACACAAACAGAAAATTGATTTTTGAATGACAGTGAATTATTGTCATTAGAGGATATGTAGTTTTGTGTCAAGGGAAAAAAAAGAAAAACCTTGGTGTACTATGTGCTACTTTCTGAAGCATTACTTAATGTACCAGTCATTGCTGGGAACATGGAGTCCTTTTAATGCTAGTCAGGTAATATGTCATTCTCTCTGTAGAAACTCTGTGCAGCAGAGACATGAGTTATATACTGATGTAGTTATCAGAAGATCATGTGGTAGCACTAATGTGAGTCACTACAGTGGAGTTTGCCCTGTTTGAAATTTTTACATAATTAAACGTGAGTCATTGTCTAAATTCTGCCAAAGTACAGATGTCTGTGATTTAACGTATGCAATTCAGCTTGCATATGCCTTCCATAGGGTGAGCATCTTCTTCTTTGTACACAAATCCGGGTTAACTCCGGTCTGGGAGCCGTTTCCTTTTGCCATTCAAGCATGCAACATTCCCACTGAAATCCATGGCAGCTTCGGTAAAAATAGCTAGAAGACCCAGACCTTAAATAGACCTCTCTGCTTCATTTTATGTTCTGCTGGTAATTCTTTAAATACACGTAGTTAGATCAAAACAAGCATGGTTTTGTTGCTGTAATAATGAAGGATATGACCTACATATCCCAGTGAAATACATTCAGTGGCCTTCTATGACATCTGTCTCAGTCCCAAGGTAAAGACCAGAGAGAGGATTAGAAAGGTAAGGCAGGTTTCTTTAAGGGGAAGCAAGCTGGATATGCTTACATAATTACTGGACTTTTTTAATGATAAACTTCAAGACGGTGGATGGCTTAGTACTCAGGGGTAGTTAAACCAGATCGTTTTACCCAAGATTAAAACCACCCTCCATGCACTTAGCTACATCATTGACGTTTTTGAAGATTTCAAAAATCATTTGGTTTCTGAGGTCTGAAGATGATGATGTACCATCTCTGAGTCATTTGGCTGAAGGGGCAGCAGCTTTTCTTTTTTTCTTTCTTTTTTTTCTTTCTTGTTTTCTTTCCTTTTTTCTTTCTCTTTTTTCTTTTTTTTTCTTTCTTGTTTTCTTTCTTGTTTTCTTTCCTTTTTTCTTTCTTTTTTTCTTTCCTTTTTCCCTTTCCTTTTTTCCTTTCCTTTTTTCTTTTTTTCTTTTTTCTTTCCTTTTTTCTTTCCTCTTTTCCTTTTCCTTTTCCTTTTTATTTTTTCTTCCCCTCCCCCTTTTTCTCAGCTAATTGTTCTCCATGTAACGCTGAAACATAACAAAAATGTGATTAACTATCACATTCAGAAGTAGCTTGTAGTTTTGCTGGGCACAGAAGGAAAGAACAGGCATATATGGAAATGTTGGAAAAATGTCTGATTAACACATGAGAGAGAGTGAAAATGACTAAGGCTGCTCTGCTAATTTCTGAGTCACTGAGTAGATGTTATTTTTTTTCTTATTTGTCAATGTCTCCTTGAATAGGGACATTAAATAACGTTTACTACTGTAAATTCTTTCCGAGGAAGGGAAGAGTTGCATTTAAATCCATTTCAGTTTCACCCACAAGTTGGTCTGGATGATGTACCAAACGTCTGATGAACTTGCACTGATCTCCAGATTCATTGCCAGTCCTGTGGTCAGACAGGTGTTGTATGCGTTACTGATTTACTTCAGATGTTTAGCATGAACTGTAATGGGGATGACTAGTTCCTTTCTTTGGAAGTTTTGGTCTCTCTACAAGCTCTATACTTGTAATAATACTAGTAATATACACAGGATCCTGTTCTTGAAAGGTAACGTTTGAGTCTTACACCTGCAGTCTTCCTTTTGGACTGTGAAATGGTGTGCTGCCTTTCTTTGGAGCTCAGAATAGGAGGCTGTGTTACAGGAGAAACTTGTATATTTTATTTAAAAAGTCAGTTGTTCTCATGTAGAAAGACCAGCCTTACGCAAGAAGGCAGCATGTATGCTAGCCCATCTGGAGGAGCCCCCCAAGGGGGTATATGTTTCAAACACCCTCTAGGAGTCCTGCAAGACGCCTTAGTAATTTATTGATGACAGAGATGAGAAATAAATTCCTCCCATAGTCTCCCTTCCCCACGCTGCTCAGTTAATACTGCCAGCAAAGGAAGTTCCCATACCTTCACCTTCACCTGCTGCAGAGAGAGGATTACGCAGGTAAGCAGTCCTGCATGTCAGGTAAATAAACAGTCAGACTCAGGAGCACGTGATTTTTGACACTCTCAGTGCCTACTCCTATTCTATTTCTGCCTTGTTCGTGATCTCTGAGCTTTTTGCTGTTAGTTTCCACCACCCCCCGTGCCCCCCCACCCCCATAAAAATCTTTGTTGCAAAAAATAAAGCTGAACGCATGTGCCTGAATAGCGAAGCACAGTGTCCTAAATGATGTAACTCAGGTTTTTGAAGCAGGATAATTGCAGTGGTGTGACGCTTCTTTTAGAATAATTAGACTTGCTGAGAACCAGGGTATAAAAGCCTGTGCAGAGCACAGTAATAATGCAGTTACACCATTTCCAGTATTTGTGTGCCCCCGCATAGCACTGCAGATCAGAGCAGGCGTGCCCACAATGATGGTCAAGGAATGATTTCATCTTTGCAGCCCTGTGCCAGGACTGTGATGCAAAATACGTGGGATTCATTCTAAAGAAAACAGTGGTACTCATCTTCCATACTAAACCAGGAGGCCTTTGAGATCATTAGGAATCATTTTTACAGAGAAGAGGTTTGTGTTTCCGTTCATGGAGCCAAAGCCTGTTCTCGTGCCCTGTTACTCCATGGCACTTGCCCATCCAGGAGTGAACTCTGCTTCAGCTGCATGCACTTGCAGATGTTGGGATTTCCATTTCAAAGTGCAAACAATTCTAATATTAAAAAGGCTATTTCCCCAGTGGGAATATGGGTTGCATGAGCTTCTTGACTTTTCTTTTTCGTCTTTTGATTGTATATGATAACACCTTTAGATCTCTCTATCACTTTTTTTTTTGTCAGCATCACAGTGGACAAAATGTCAGTAGAAGTTAAAGTGGAAAGTGTCCTTAGAGAGAGAAAGGTTCTCTTCCAACGCCCGCTATATGGTTGACTCTGCTGCTCTTTTCTGTTGGGGTTTAGTCTGCTGGGGCACTTCACTGCTTAACTTAAATTTACTTATCTGTTATATACATAAGGGATAGCCCGGGCCATTAAGTAAATCTACTGATGGAGGGAAAAGGGATTTTCTAGAGTGCCTGTGTGCCTTTCTGAGACATGGAGTTCAAAAACATCTGATAAGGTAACCTTCAGCTGGTTTTCTGCAATGACTTTTATCAGGGAGCCCTAAAAACATTGATATTTTCAGGCATTATAACGGAAGAGAGCTGCAATGTCCTTGAACTTCCCACTAGCCAAAGGAATGACATCTCCAAACTCAGCTGGTGAACTCCCATGTACTGGCATATGGGACTTACTTTTTCCTTTCTCTCTGGGATGTCCGACTGGACCTCGGCTCTACCCGGTACGCAACACCAGGCTGGTACCGCTCTCAGGTCCTGCCTGGATTTGCTGTTGCCCTCAGAATGTCTGCTCCTATATTGTATAGTGAGGATAATCCTTTGTTTAAATTTTTTTTAACATTTTTAAAGGAAAATAGGGGTCTCGTTCAGGTCTTTCCAGTTTTGCATGATAGTACAGTTGAACAACGTGTACATGTGTTAATTAAACATCCCTTCTTATCACTGTTTTGGTAAGTGTCCTGTAAATTTAATCACTACGACACCTCTGTACACATTACAATCCTTTTAAAGATCTAGAGAAAAATCCTGGTGGATTATTCAAAGCACTAAATCACACAGAATTACAGTAGTTATTAGAGGCATTAAAACCTGTGATAAGAAGCTTTATCGTGCATTTTTGGGGAGGCTTAGTCTTTATCAGAGATGACTGTAAATAGAAGTGAACAGTAAAAAAAATTGATAACAGTTTATTTTACAGTACATCAATAATCAGGTACTGTAATTACATTATAATTACATGATAATTATTGCATAGTAGGTAACTACACTATATTAGTTTTCTTGTTTTTCTATTATCACTACTACCTGCGAGACCTGAGCCAACAAGGGGCCTTATTCTACTCCCATTTACCCTGGGTTTACACACGTGTGCGCACACACACACACACGTATTTACATTATATATGTGGTTTGACTGACTTTGGAGGAGTTAAACCTGTTTACATGGAAAGAAACAGGCAGCGTGACATGCTAAAGTAGATATGATCTCTTCCATGTATACATTTATCTAGACTCAGAACTATAAAAGAAGGGAATTGGATTTTAGCTGTAGTTATATTTAGCTACCTAATTTATTTTTTTCCCCTCTTTTTGGCACTGGAAAAGTTGTCGTATTCTTAATCACTTAGATAAACCTCTCAGTTACAGACCTACTCAGTGTGTGGGTGTTTATATTATATCTGTAGATTATTTATCTCTGTACATCCGCATCTGAATACAGATTAGATTAAGTCTCTGTTAATTGTGCTTGGGCTGTGTGTGCATGCCCGTGTTTACATATTTCCGGTAGTAACCCTGAAATGTTCTGTCATTTTGGGGTGTAGGCTAAGTGAAGATAACCAATTAAGGATGACTTCTTCTAATTTAATGCTGTTTACAATGTTAAAGGTTCCAGTTAATTAAGAATAGTTGTGAAGCTGGCGGAAGAAATGTTCACGTTGAAATTAAGAGCCTTTCTTGATAGCAAGTGCTGAAGATGTAATACAAAATACAGCCTGTGAGGAGTACGGAGTGACTTCTGCTCCTCACAGCTTTGGTGGGAGCTCAGCTATACCTCTAAGCACAGATTTGGGCAGTGCACCCCAAATGAGCTACAGAGAGTTTGGAGAAAGTCCAAAGGAAAAGCAACGAGGGTGATAAGAGGGTGAGAAAATGTGACCTGTCAGGAAATACTGACAATATCAGGGGTGCTCGGCCTGAAAAAGAGATGTCTGAGGGAGAACATGGTGACCGGCTGTGAGGATACGAAAGACTAGTGGAAAAGGAAGTCAGTAGTTTATTCTCCATCTCCATGGTGAGAAATGGGAGGGTATGGGAAGGAATTTTTTAAACAGAACCAAACAAAATTCAGATTAGGTCTTAGGAGTGACCTTCTAAGGTGGATAAAACAAAACACCAGAAAAAAGGCACCTCGGGATTATTGTGGCATTTCTTTTGCTGGAAATTTGTCAGAAACAGGCGTAGATGGTCCTGCCTGGGGGCACAGAGGAGGACAAAAGGCATCAAGACATCTTAACAACACTCCTAGCCCCCGTTTTCTGCGACTTGATCATGATCTGTTTAAGAATCCTGGCTGGCAGAAGGTGCCGTGTTCCCAGTTTGCTTACCAGTGGGTCAAAAGAAAAAACAATGGATTGCTCATCTGAAATAAAACCTCTATCCAGTGAAAGGCCTTGGAAAGAATCAGCATCCACGCGGGTTTGGTAAACTACTGAAACTTTATTTCTATCAAGATTTGAGGGCAGATGCTACACTGGCTGTGGCTGCTGGCAGAACTTCCTCTGGCACTAGTGGAACCGATGTTAATTTATGCCATAAAATCCCTGTGTTTTGCTCATTGTTTTGAACTACTGATTGCAGATGCCAGGCACAGTTTAGACTGTTGAATAATAAATTATACAGTGAGAATAATTGCATTTCCAAAAGTAGTGACCCTACTGTTAACTTTAACTTTGTAACTACCATGCAGTTCCCATATCTGAAGTCTAGTAGCAAGTGTGAATGTACACTTAACATGCTCTAATTTCCTTTTCGCATCCTTTTGACTGAGTAAAATGTCAGGTAATATATTTACTGTCCAGTACTTGTTGATTAGGGGACTCCATGTTTAATTTTCAGGTGAAATAGCTCAGATTTTTTTTTTTTTTTGCTTTCATGTGTGGAACAACTCTCATTGAGATACCATTATAACTTTTATAAGGCTTCCTAATTTTTTCTAGGATAAATTTTGGTTTTATTTCTATAGTAGCTGATGTTCGTAGTAAACACTGAGGGGCAATGATCCAGTTGGAGAACAGTTCGCTTGATACACCAAAAATTATTCCTGCAGAAGATGATGGCACTGTTTTTTTTAGGCTGGATTTGTACAATTCAGTACAGAGAGGTAGTTTTTTGTTTTCCTTGTGTTTTGAACATATGACTGATGAATAAGTACTGTATTTACCACTTTCTAACTGTGCTACAAGAGGACCATGCTCTTGGGCAGATGGAAAGTAAGTTGCATTAAGTGATACTCCTAAACCTGCAGATGCTTTCCCTCTGGGAAATGCTTCAAACTGAGTTTTTTTGAAATTATAACTCCCTTTTAGGTACAGGTGATGCTCGTGGCCCCTCTTCCCCCTGGCCTATCAACAAACGACGTGCAAAATGCCAGACTGATGGGTAACACGGAAGCGCTGCGCTATCGGGACAGAAAGGTTCAAATCTTTAGGGCTAATTTGGAGGCTGTTGCTTCCTTTGCAAGTATTTAGCAGGAAACATGAACAGAAAGATGCTGAGGTTGCTGTTTATGGCTGAGGCCACTTTCATGCAGTCCACTGAGTGTATTTACAGTGCTCACTATACTGCTGTGGGGTTTGGTCTCCGTTTCAGAGAGAAAGGAGTCTCCAGTGGTTATCTGAACACAATGAAAGAAGGACTTTCTAAATTTCTTTTGAGACTCACGGTATTTCTATGGCTAAGGATTTTAAGGATATGGTTTTCTAAAAATTTGTTTTATTTTAGAAAACATTCTTTTTACAGAGGCACATTAGAGAGGAAAGGTTAGGATTATTTAAGGGAGGGGAATTAATTGTGTCACTTCTATGGGCATTAGGCAAATTGCCTCACTTGGAGTTAAGAGGCAGCATGGGAGTATTTAAGTATAGGGTACCTGCAATGCACTTTATGATAGTCTTAGCTTACGACCTTATATCATTTTATTTCTCTATTAAAGCAAGACATTCCACACTGAGACTGCGATTGTGCACGGTGCGGTAGTTAGCACCTCATGTCCTAAAGACTACATGGTGTACTGTGATAAAACAGTGAAGGAAATGTTGAGTACTTGAGAAGTTTGTATGATAATCCAAGAAATAAAAGGTGATATCTGATATGTGGTAGGATGGAAGATATGTAAATGAGATGGAAAAATGTCTAACTCAGAATTACGTTCTGTGTGGTTTACCCATAAACCTAGTTTAAAAGGTACAGCAGATGCCACAGTAAAGAGGATAACTTAAAAAGTAATTACGGGTCACCCAGAAAGACTAGACCAAGTCCCTGACTCCAGAGGTAGTAAAGACCTTACAGGTCAGTCCAGTGATGGTGCTTAGCATTTATGCGCTGATTTGGCATTTCACGGAGCAGCTCTCAGATACCTAGGAACAGACTGTGCTGACTCAGAGCACCCTCCTGTCTCGGGGAGAAGGGAGAGCAACTGATGAAAGGTACTGTTTCTGAGTTTTATTTTACATGAAACAAGTTCTCGCAGGAGGAATGAGAGGATGCCTTTGGACATGGCAGTACTGAGTTGTTCTCTGCATGGGAGCAAATTCTGACCCTGCTGCTGAGTGCTCGCTTTAGCCTGACACCATAGATATGGCTGCTTAGGGACTTAGGCAGAGATAGTTTATGGCTCCTAGATAGGTTTTGGTGCACGTGTTACATGTTACGTGGTCCAGGTCTTTGCAGAGAGAGAACCTGGGCTGTGAGTAGAGATGCAGCTCTAAGGTTCTGCGGACCTTCAAGTCAGAAATTGAAAAACATATTGAGTTTAGACGTTTTCAGGGTTGGGGGGCAGCCGGGTTCTCAAGATTACTGTTTATAACAGATGAATAAATTCTCCTTCAACTTTTAGGTCTGTAGATGCTTACTTTGACTCCAGCCAAATGCTGCTTTTTGTGGGATGGATATTTTAGGTACAGGTACTTTTGAATGAGAACAAAGCTATCATTGGTATTGTTTTGAAAACGAAGGACGGGCTTCTGAACAGACGACTTTGTGGAGCCAGCTGTTTCTCACAGCAAAGATACCGTATGTTCATGCGACAGCCAGGCCTTATATTGTCTCTACACAGAACAGTACATCAGCACTTTTTCCTCGATAAGTTTTCCTTCACAAGAATTTAGAGCTTCACTTAAGTGATGTAACACGAGGCCCAAGATGACAGAGGTCCAGATCACCAAGGCGTTGCATATTGTAGGCTACTCGGTGCAGTGAGATTCACCAGTCTAAGACGCGCTTTTGGAAAGATGTTACTGCCCCACTTCATCTAAATGGACATTGAGTTGCCTACTCAGTGATAAGCCTTTAATTGTCAAACTTGCTAATAACCTGTGTGATCAAAGGTATGCATAAAAGGAGAGGGAGGAGAGTGAAAAGCTCTTTGTGAAAAGCTCTTTGTGAAAAGCTCTTTATGAAAAGCTGCAAAGTCCAACTCAAATAACAGCCAATATTTTACAACAAACAGGAATGAACTGGGTGGTGTGTCCATGCACATTCATTAAGTTGTTAAAAGGCGAAGGCCAAGGAGACTGGCAAAGCCAAGGGCGGCATCAGGAGCCTCCAAAGGGAGAGCTAAGCCTCCTAAGGCCAAAGGCAGGCAAGATTTGCCTTTGCCATTGAATTGAGCATGTGTCACAGTGAGACGCTGAGATCCTCTGCTGAGGAAACGCTTTTCCAATCTTCTGGGCACTCCTCTAGGTGAAGCCATGTTACTTACTACTTCTGCATTTAATATTTTCCCTGATGTTAAATAAATAAAAACACCAAAAGATTTCCCAAAAGGGCTGGAAAAGCAATTTTAGAAATGTTGTTTCCAGCAGAATCTTTGGAAAATCAGAGTATTCATTTCTATGGGGATTATGTTTCCATTCCTGAATTCTTTTTATAAAGTTTATTTTTCAACAGAAATTCTTGCTGTCTATTCATGTTTGATTTTAGGATTCTTATAACCATATGGGAGATCGTGCCCATGTTGAGAGTTACTTCATCTCCTCTGTTTCATTTCCACGTCTGTAAAACAGAAATAATGGTACTAGCTCCTGGTATGCAGTGCTCTGAGTTCATTAATAAAAATACTGTTGAAAACTTAGATACTGTAATGCTTACAACCCAAAAGTCTCACTCTTAAACACTGAAATGATAGTTGTGTGGGTTTTTTTTTTTTCTTTTTGATCTGATTAGTTCAGTGGGACTGGTGTAAATCGGGTGTAATTACCACAGAAGGTAATAACTTCAGTTATCACCCCCTACACTTAACCTGTTGACTGAGGAGTGGGTGATACTTTGTGCCCACTATCAAATCACAAAGCATCAGGCAAACTTTTAAAATGGTTCCTGCCACCCTCTGTAAGCCAAACATATCCCAGCTGCTCTTAGAGCTGCAGTAACAGTGGAATGGGTTTCCAATACGCGGGATTTCCAGGAGGAGCCTCCCTTCCACAGGACAACTGATGCGTGACAACCGGTGCCCGCAGTTTGGCACAACTGCAAGCCCAGTCTTGGTCTTGTCCCTGGAGCTGCGCGGATGGCCGTGCCGAGCAGGAGCTGGCAGCACAGATACCGTGACCTGTGTCCCGTTGGTGGCTGCAAAGTTAACACGCACACATTTTATGGGTGCAAATTTTAGCTGGAAGAACAACGGAGAGGGTCTTAGCACAGCCTGCAATGTGTGCAAATAAAAAGCAAAAAAAGGAACACAGGTTGGCATGGCTGAAATGTTCCTATGTGTGATTAAAAATGTATACCTTCATTTGTTTTTCCTCATGCAGCCAAAGCATAGTAAAAGAAATATACCTGCTCAGGCACCCGGAGTTTCTTCCAGGAAGGTCAGCTCCCAGAAATGAAATGGAAAAATAAATTAGGTAAGAGTGATGACTGAGAAGAAAAGTGAACTTTATGACAAAAAGCCAAGAGTGAGATCTAAACATATGAGACCTTTTGCAGCACAGGATTCAACAAGCAGTAAGTTGTTAAGTTATAGCAGAGGACACCATCTAAATATGTAGATAGATTAAAAAAGGTTTCATTTTCTTCTCTCAACAGTAGCTGCTGTGTGGTTTTTGTCGTTATGACTTTTTACAAGCATTGTTTACACAAAAATCCCATTATTCTCCCGCTGCTGACGTAGCTGATGATGTAAATACGCCTGCTCAGGGCCTGTTCCTCAGGGAGGCAGAGCACACAGGGCTCCCTGATCTCCTCGGCTTGGTTGGCAGCTCCTGGTGCCAGGATTTTGGGACCAGCCGCCTTCGTGTCGAGCTCTCTGAGCTCTGTCATGGGAAATGAGATTTGGTACTCAAGGAAAAAGGACTTCATACGAGAACTGCGGTGCAGGGTAAATCTCCCTTTTCCTTAAGCGAAGCATTGCATACTGTCTGTTCTGAAAAGGAGTACACTTCTCTGAGTGACAGTCAGGAGGCGGTCTGGCAGGATGCAGAATGCAGAAACAAATTAACCCTGTCTTTGCATTTCACAGCGCTATTAATACTTTCCCAGGCAGCGTTTACAATGTACGTCTGTTTGTTTGGTTTTTTTAAGTGATATGAAACTATCTTCAAGGTAGATCTCTTCCAAAATCCATTCCAGACAGAGAAGAGGGATTGTCTGAATGAAGCCGGTGGCAGCAGGACGGGCTGAACGCGCGCTTCCCGTGAACAATGAGTGCTGCTCCGAGTAAGACATCAGGGAAGGACTTTGCGCAGGAAAATAATGAAAGCACTGACAGGGTGAGACCACATGCAGAAAAGGGAAAGCTTATTTCCTGAAGAGGCGCAATCACGCTTTATTAAAGGAGCATTGTAAGGAAACAAGATTTTAAAAAATGAATTCTCGCAGAAGCAATAGAAAAGGATTTTCTCGTAGGAAAGGAATGCTAACTGAAGTATTTTTGTGATATAAAAACATTCCAGTGTTGTGCTTGCAGCCTGTGAGGAAGAGGGAAAGAGAGAAAGAAAGAAAGAAAGAAAAGAAAGTGAAACTAACTGGGAACGGCTCTAACTAACTTCACTGGATAGGCTAAGAGAAATGAGAGATTAAAAAAATAATTTAATTAATTAACAGTGCATTAGTTAACTTTGTAAGTGTTGAGTTTAACATGGAAAATATTTGTTCTTGCGTGTGTGAATGCAGCCTTTCTTTATTTTTCTTTGGTTTTAATATGCCTTACTTCTAATGGCAGTAGCTTGATCTGTTTTCAGCAGAGGAGACAGCCCACCAAGACCCCCTATTTGTTATACACGTAGCTGGAGATTTTGGCAGATCTAGGTGTAAAGCCAGCAGACCAAAATGTATACTATAGCTCTGCATTTCATTTTGAACAGTTAATTATTTTCTGGTTCTGAGCAAAGGTTCTGGATTCAGTCTTGTGCCAAACACGGTTAGTGTTAAACCCATACCACGCATTAAGCCTCTGGGCTAAGGGATGCTGACTTGCTACATAAATGCTTTTTCTCTCTGCCAACTGCTTTGTTCTGCCTATCTGCTCCGTAGCTGTTGTCCCAGTGATCCGAGTAATCTTCTTCCTTCCAGTGGCTCGTAAGTGTCCGTGTTTTCATCAGGAGATGTGCAGTTCATTCCGTCCCATAGGCAGGCAGTGGCAAAGAGCGTGGGGAGTGGGATGTGAGCTGGGACAGTATATTGGGGAAGACTCAGCAAGGTAAATGGCGTAGTACTTACGCAAGAGGGAGAGGAAAAGTCCTGACCCAGTGCTGAGTTCAGCCCACATGTGGTCTTCTGAGAGACAGTGGGGTGGGAGAGAAGGTGCCCAGCAGCACGTGGCGTGGCGTGGAGGCACCGTCGCCAGCACCTCTCTGCATGCCCAACGTAGCCGCAGGGAAGCAGACTTCTCTAGCACCCTCTCACAGCTACGGCCGTGCTCTAGGTCATCTGTTCGTGACTATCATGGTTTACCACGGGGCAGGCATAGATCAAATGGCCCTGGTTTTTGATTTGTGTAGTTGTGACTCAGTTGACTGTAGGAGATGTACTTTTGATACGGAACGGCAGAAGTGGAGGTGTATGAGAGCCAACATATAAAATGATATAAATTGGATCACATTGGGTCTCCTGAGTTGTCTCAGTGCCCAGGGACAACTTAGGCCGTAACACCCATTAGCAACTTGGGAAGATAGGTGTGTAATTCTCACTTTGGAGAAAAATACTTTCCTTAGTGTCCATGTGCCAGCTGCATCGACTCAGAACACTGTAAGGAGCTCCATTAAGTTCTATTGGGTCCATAATCTGCCCATTAAGAAAAATTTACATGATAGATGGAGCTGTTAAAGTCTAATTGGGTAATCAAAAATTAGTTAATGTGCCAAAATATGTATTTAGCTGATAAACTCTAATGGTTCCAAAGGGTTCTAGTATTAATAGAAGGCATGCTTGCACATTAAGGAGTTGAGAGTAGGATATTGCTCTTCTAACACTCATTTCAAATAAAGATCCCAAAGCACTTGACAGATATTAAATCACTTATTGATTTGATTTTTCCAAAATATGTCTATCCAAGGCTCTGGGGGAATATATGTTAACAATAATGTCAAATTTGCACATAAATAATAAACTCTAATTTCCCCCCATTTCCCAAGTCTATCAAGTGCAATAATCACTCCTGCCCTCAAACCCAGTTAAAATCTCTCTGGGCTGGGTCTTCTTTAATTGAACTATATTATGTCCCGGTGATATACTGTATCCACCTGAGTGATAAAGAAGTTGAACCCCAGTGAAATGAACTGGTTTGAAAAGGGTTAAAGGTAAAGTCAGTGGCAGAGTCAGTAAAAGAGCATGGCATTGCTGGTTACTTCTCCTTTACCCTGCAGAGCAACCAACACAGCCATTTGTGTACTCACAGAGCCCGAAGGATGTTTTGGCATTCTGCAAATAGCTTCCTTACCTATTCGTTCAAATTTCATTCTTTTTTTAAGTGGAGGAAATGAATAAGAATTTTAAAATAACTCCTCTGCTTAATAGTTTCAAAATGTCCTAATGTATTATTAATAGCAAGCCACTCCCACATTATAATAGTATGTGGTTCTGTGTTTGTACAGCGTCTACTGTAATAGGGACCGCATCCAAGAGACTTTTGTAGTCTCTTCTACAGTTCAAACAGATAATGATAGCTTTATTTTAAGATGGAAAAAAATTATCCTTGTTTTATGGAGGAAATGGAGGCAGAAAGGGAAAACCTGTCACTGAAGTAGAACTAGACTCCAGGCTCAGATGTTACTTTGCTGCTTTGGCTACTGGACCAGAGCACAGAGGCATTCCTAAACTTGCCCCTGTTAAAAGCGATTTTTATGCTTTGGTTCATATATAATATGCCTTTATTTCTTTATGGGATTTATAACAATAACTGTCCTGAGTGTATTGGACCTATTGTGCTTTAAAAAACCCTCTGGACATCTAGAAGTGCCAGACAAATGGCCAAAGTCCCTTCTGTTTGACTAGGCATGACTTTGAGGAGAGAAAGAGAACATCTCCAAGAAAACTCAAACTTAAGAGTAGCCTAATCCTATCTCCATACCATGTAAATATTTAAAGACAAAATGCAACAGCCACATTGTTGGATTTTCTACTTTGGATGACTGTCACATTTTTAATGATAGTTGAATAGTTTTGTATTTTATTTATGTGGTGTCATTTGTTTGCTGGGGGATGTGAATTGAACACTTTCCTTGCCTCTGAATTTGAAAAGGTATTTTCCCCGATATCATTAGTTGAAGGGTGTTAGAAAACTGCATGTTTTCTCTTCCACATAAATAAATAAATAAGCCAAGTGTCATGACTGTTTGCTGTCTAATATACATAGATCCAAATGTATACTGAAATGCTGTTTGAAACAGATGAGTCAGTGCAACATTTTCTGACATCTGCCTAGAAAGAGAGAAAAAAAAAGACTCAAAGAGAGGGAAAAAATGAAACAGTCACTTGGCTTTTTGGGAAAGCTCTGGCCTGAGAAAGGAAGGAAAAAAAAAAGTGGGAAATAATGAATTCATCAAGCTGAAAATGCACAGGCCAATGGAGCGCTTAGATTTCAATAGAAGGCAAATGGAAAGAGAGCCCCCATTACTGTTGAGATACACTGACACGGCTCCACTAATCGCTTGGTCATGCTTGGTAGACAGTAAGTCATCACGGGCCATGACATGGTGAGAACAGGTGCCAGGGTTTGTTGTAAGAAAAAATTGTTTATTTGACATCCACAACCGAGATCATCCCCCTCCTTTACCTTGCATCCCTGTACCCAAATTCATCCCTCTCCGCAGGGGAAGAGCATGCCAGGCAGCACAGTCGGGCTCCTGCTGTGGAGGAGACCTGGGCAGCTCGTAACAACGGGGGCATGTTTTTGGTAGGGTGGCAGCCGAGGTGGCAACAGACAGAACCGGCCCAGAGCGGCAATTAGGCATGTGCTAGTAACGAGATACGGCGCTGTTGCGGTCTTGGTGGAACGAGCTAGTCGGTTCAGGTGCGTTTGTGCACCAGGAGAAGGAGGGTGGGAGTACTTACTAGTTTTAGCACAGGTAGCACGAGCGTGAAAATGAGCAGGGTGGTACTTCAAGACCAGAACTGAAGTAAATTGCTGGATGTTTGTCCTCCGCTTCAGCCGTTGTTGTAAAATGTATTATGGGCCCCGTTAGCAGAGCTTCTGGTCCTTTCATAACAATGTCATACCAGATGAGCAGCTAGGTGTATTGTAGAGGCACTAATAAAAATCCCATATTTAACGTACATCAGGATTTACATCGAACAGGTCTTGAAATACTTGTCACTTTATGGGTATACAGACTGAGATATCTAAGAGGCTCCTAGGGTATTTGGGTCATGAATTCATTTTTGTAAATAAAAGGATTCAAATAGCATTTTTCTAGATTTTGAACAGTCTGTCTCACCAAATTTGTCACCCCTTTAAACAAAACTTATAGTACTTACTAGCTTCAAAAGTCATAAAAGTGTCAACGTTGCTTTTATGTGAGATATGCCCCCTCTCTTTAAAAAAAACAAAACAAAACAAACCCCAAACACTAAAATCTTCTAGGCTTTCTTTTGGAAAACTGACCATTCTCATTTGAACAAAAGGAAAGACGCTGAATCGAGTGATGCAGGGCTGGGAAAATAATGGTCTCTGGGAACTTGCTATCGTAACATAGAGGAAAGTCTCCTCAGAGCCCAGTCTTTCAAGGCAGGTAAGCTTTGTTACAGTTATGCTTATTGATTAATGCAGTGGATGGGAGCTTGGAAGAGCTGGGCTCTATTCTTGGCTCCTGCCACAGACTTCCTATGTGCTGATGAACAAGTCTTTTTAGACCAACGCTTTTTCTTTGTGAGAATTTCCTTGCTTTTTAAGTCTGTGGGGAATTAAATGGAACGGACATTAAGATTCGCTTCCCCACCTTCTTCAGTAATAGATTGAATGGAGAGGATATAGAAACATGTTTAAAAGATCAAATCAATGCACTTATTTTGTAACCAGAAACTAAAGGGAACAAGCTGTTGTTTTTTTAAAAATACACATCTGCTTTTTTTTCCCTAGCCTCCTTCTGAGATAAATCAAAATTAGTCTTTGAAAGATTAAGTAGTCCATATCTCACAAAAATGTAGCCGATGACTAAAACAAAAGGTGTAGTGTTGACTAATAAAACTCTCTAGCTATACAAACCTTTAAAATCAAGAAATTGCCCGTCCACATGTTTTTTTCTGCCACATATCTTAATTAGCGCCACAAATAATACTGCCTACTTTCACTTTCCTATTAATTAATCCCATACTACTGTGAAGTGAGCACTGAGAAAATAGCCATTCTTCATTCCTTGTGTTATAATACAGGACATTACCTTCATTCTGACCTGAGGAGAAAGGAAGACTCTTTATGCTCTTTATGAGAACATGGCTGTCTTGTAAGGCTCCTGAATTCATTTACAGACTTGCATTATTTCTGTATAAGAATGAACTTAATGTCCTGAACAGACACACACACATATATATTCACACAAAATTAGTAAATCTGGGATACTGAACTGTCATCTGCTCTAGGCGGTTTCTCTATGATTAAACTAATATTAGGGAAAGAAAGAGACTGGGAGACCAGAAGCTAATTTAAAAAAAAAAAAAAAGACAAAAAAACCTCATGCACTTAAGGGAGAAATTTTTTGTTTTCTTCCTCTTTCTCTGGTCAAAAAGGAGAAATAATAATGAAGAAAGACAGACTAAATTGAACTCAGCCCACTCTTTAAGAAAAACACCAAAAATTCCTTGAGTTAAAAATTAGTCTGGATACCTAGCAGATTCACCTACAAAGTTACCATTGCTCCTCCAGTCCTTATTCAGATGAGATAAGTTCTTTTTCTGGTAAGGCATGTGTGTGAGCTTGTTAACTGAACCCATAATTAACAGACTTCTAACATCTAGAGCCCCACGTACCTTAAAATTATAATGTCTTGACGGTGCTGACCTGTGAAAGCAGAGGTTTTCAAAGGGTATTGCTCATGCTTGTAAGCTTTCCAAGTGGCCAGAGTAACAAATATAGTTTGGATATTTTCCAATCAGGTGAAAACTGTCTAACCTAGTATCAACATTTCTGTTATTAGTGGCTTTAGTTTTATTCTTTGCAAACCATCTCCGGGTTGTGGGGACTGAGCTGAAACTGATGGACTTTCCTACTGCCTAAGTGTTTTCTACCACCAGGAGACCGCAGACCACCTTGTTGTGAGAGGCAGTCTGCGTTCGGAACAAAGCAGTTTGGAGGGGCTGGAAAAGTAGGGATTTATGGCACAGCATCAAAGTGCAGGTAGGTAACCGCGGCAGTACCCACCCTCCTGAAAAATGTGTTTCTGCATAGTCCTGAGTTTCCGCAAGTCTAACATTATGATATCAGTTATTCAACATCTCTCCAGTGAAAAAAGTTGAGTTGGAGGATCTATCTATCGTTTCATCTTTGTCCTGGTTTCAGCTGGGATAGAGTTAATTGTCTTCCTGGTAGCTGGTACAGCGCTGTGTTTTGGGTTTAGGATGAGAAGAATGTTGATAACACCCTGATGTTTTCAGTTG
>JAVKLA010000054.1:11371835-11437685 GCA_034782735.1 Sagittarius serpentarius | reverse complement strand
ATCACTTGTCTTGTGTATTCCAATCCTTTTATTATTATTGTCACTTTATTGTTGTTAGTAGTGTCATTGCTAGTTTCTTCCTTTCTGTTCTATTAAACTGTTCTTATCTCAACCCGCGAGCTTTATTTTCCGATTTTCTCCCCCATCCCACTGGCGGGGGCAGGGGGGAAGTGAGTGAGTGGCTGCGTGGTGCTGAGTTGCTGGCTGGGGTTAAACCACGGCAATCTTGATGAGGAAAAAATGATTGAGTTTAGGCCAGGCATAGCTAATTTATCTTAATATAGACGAAGCCTGTATACCCATCTTCAAGCTTAGATCATGTTTCCTGTCGTGGTATCTGAGAGTCTTTAACTATCTATCATGAGAACTTTCAGTTCCTCGCTTAAAAAGGAATAATCAGAGAATTCAGTATGCCAATTTTATCTGATTAAAAAAAATATATACCCTCTTCCCCTGTAGTTTGTCAAGCTTATTCTATGTATCACCAAAGTCAGGTAAAAAGATAGGTCATTCAAAGAAGACTATGTGGTATAGTATGAAGGTTGTTCTTTCAGGTTCATAAAGTGATCTGATTTCATTTTGAGTTCCCAATTGATGTTTGTTTTTATTTAAAATGTCTGTAAGGGTAACTGTTCAGAATGTACTATCCAAGATAATAGCATTAACTGGCATGGCTGCAAAATCAATAATAGTAACAAAAATATACCTCTGCTGATTAAGAGTGACATAAAATAAATTTGTTAACTAAAATGGATGTAGTCAACAGTTTAAACACGTGTCTTAAATATTGTAATGTAGTTCACAGTTCCTATTTTAACTTTTAGATAATTTTTTAAAAAGAACCTTTGAAAATATGTATTGTGTTTCTCTCCTTAGAAAAAGACAAGCAAAACTGAGCTAGGAAGTATTTTGCTTCCTCTAATAGAGCCTCTACCTGCAAAAATAAACCTGATAACAAAACAGTAGTGGACTTCGCCTAGAGAAAGTAATTGAAAATGGTAATTCAGAAACCATAGACTAGCTTTGAAGGACAGGTCTTTGTCATCAGGCTTCATGAGAAAGAGCAGAGCAGAAATAAAAATAGATCGTTGGCCAAAAATATCCTTTTCCAGCTGGGTCATTTAAAGAACTGTCTTTTTTTTAATCATACATACAGCTCATTCCAAAACTACCCCAAAAAGGGTCTGACTCTAAGGGCAAATACTCCGGAGGGTTTTGTTGTTGGTTGCTTGCTTTGGATTTTTTTTGAGGGTAAGAGCGGCTGGAGGGATGAAGAAGAGTGATTTGCAAAAATATAAAGCCTGGAATAGAGTCTTTGAGTCAGGTATGCAAGCACACGTTCATCGAGCTGTGACCAGCACTGGGGCATGTGCATGCCAGTCATGTCACTTCCAAACCCAGTCGATTCCTACTGCAGCTTTTGAGGTCGTCTCTGCACTGACTCATGGGTTTTGGAGTTGGCACAGAAATCCACAGGTGTGGGCCACACGTGTGTTAACTTACCAAACCTGATTATTAGTATCCTTCACATAAGAAACCTAAAGGCTTTTGGGAACTGAATGAGAACACCCTGGGCACCCAACATAGCGTCATCGTAAAGATACAGGTCAGCACTATGGCGAATAAATTTTTTCCCTCATTTTGAGGGAAAATGAAGACACGTAGCCATTAATTTAGAAGCCTTCAAGCTGTCTGAAATTTGCTTTTTGAAGACGCTGCTGTTGAGGTCAGATTCTTATATATCAGAGGGGGCTGTGTCTGACACATATGTAGTTGAAAGTCATGGAAATGCTCTGTTTCTGTAGATGATTTTTAGTTTCCATTTAGCTGTGGGGATAAGACAGTTAAAAAGTACCTCTTCCCCATGTGGGTAGGGAGGGCACAGAGGAAATGATTTTCACTCCGCAAGGGCAGCAAGTCGACTGGAGTGTAGCAGTAAGGCTCCTAGGGTGCTGTGTGGGTGCACGTCGCACCGTTTCCTTGTATCTCAGCATGTCAAAAAAAGGCTGAGGAGCAGAAGGATGAGCTCAATGGCAGACCTGCAACAGGGGTTCACCAGCCACCCCTTGAATGTAAGTGGAGAAAAGAAGGGGGCTGTAGGAGAGGATTCCCCATGGACGGGCATGCCGCGCATGCTGACGTGCAGCTCCAAGCAAGGTACCGCGTGCACTCGCTGCAGCTCTGTGGAGCTTTGCCCCGTCCCATGGAAGCCCAGCGAGAGCTTCAGGTCTGAGCTAACTAGTTGAAAGTTATCTGCTGCAGCATAGGCACTCTGGCGTTGGCAAAAGTCTCACCCGTTGAGACAGATCTTCAACTTGTATAAACAATTTTTGCTCAATTGGGGCCATCGGTTCATACCAGCTACTTACTTTGCTGCCAGCTAAAATAAAAGTTTGGCAAAGCTTTGCTTGCGTCCCCTTCATGCAGTGGCATTTCACAGGAAAGACACATCTGGGAGACTACTACAGACGCTTCAGACACTGCGTAAAATGTTTATTAATCCTAGCTCTTTATTTTAATACATAAGCACAGCTTGAAGCAGAGATAAAAAATACAACTGAGTATTGACAAGAGACACAAAAATATGAAGATTCTAGTTCAGGACTATCAGAGATAATGATACCTAAACACCTTAACCTCAAACTCATTAGTCTCACATATCTCAATCAATATGGATTCTCTCAGAAATCAATTTTCAGCAGCAAATATGATTGTTAAATAATTCACAAGTTACAGGCCTTCGGGCAGGAAGAGGTTAGAGAAGCAGAAGGAAAGTGGTGATCTCGACCTGAGATGTGATTTCAATTAAAAGAGGAGAGCATCTGTAAGACATAGTTTTATGTTCAAGGTGTCAAACTGTTTAAAGAAAAGAGGATTATAAATGTAAATTACTGTCTTATGCAGTATGGTATTTAAAACACATTCTTATTTTTCGTACATTAGCAGAAAGAATCCATTCAATTGATCAGCAAGGAATGCGTCGTTATAAAAATCCCAGCCAGTACTACTGGCATAATTTCTTTTGTTGATGTACTTTTGCTTTTTCCCTGTCTGTATTACACAGCTAATTTATTATGAAGTCTTAGCGAAAGGCACAAGTGGTACAAAACTTCAGGAGATTCTCTCAAGTTCTTTGAATATTTCTGACCAAAGGCATTAGAATTTATGCCTATTGTTAATTTTATTTTCTCACGTCTGCTTGGTTCCATACCCATGTTTTCATGTTCGCTATTAGGTGAATGAGAGTTCTTAGCAGAAACATTATTTCAGGGATAGAACGGTCAAGCTGGAAGAAGTCGTATGAGGTGGAATGGTACTAGCACTCCAGTACTTTTCTCAGGGCCTTGTGATACCTGTTGCAGCCTGTGGAAAGATTTGTATTGATCTGCTGAATCTTGGCTCTAAATATGCTTGTGTAGATTTGGAATTGCATCACTGAAGTTAATGGTATAATAACTATATTAGATTAATGTAAATATTCATATCCAGGCCCTGAATTCTTCGGATTTGTAGTTTTGTTGCGATGTCCATAGATGCAAGTTGTAGTTTTAACACAATTTAAAAATCATAATTTAATTAAAAATATTTACTAACCTAATTATTTCTATACCAGACATCTCTTTGAAGTAATTATAATGATACATTTTAATCTGATGTTATCTGTATTCTGCCAGGGATTTTTCAATGGGCATAATTTGGATAAATATCAAGCACTCCAAATGCATTTGAATTCAACCCAGGTCAGTAATGGTATTACTGTCTGAAGGCCCTCGATGGGTTTAGTCAGATGAGCTGGTGAGCTTATTCCGGTTTTGACAGCACTTAGATGCTCTGATGTCAGATGCCAATATAACAATTCTAGCAGATGGAAGAATTGCAGTGAAAAGGTAACCTTTAGGGAGGCACAACTGAGGCTTTGTATCAAGACCCAACTACATTCCTGGTCTTTGAAGTGATCTGAGCTAAGGCTCGTTGGTTTGGGGTTACCACGCATACGGCAAAACTGAGTCCCACCCATGTTTTTAGTTTCTTTCCGAAGCACTCCGTCTTTCATGGCTGGCTGGCAGCCTTTCACCTGCACAAAGTTTCAGTTCGATAGAAACTGAAGGAAAAAAAAAAAAAAAAAGAAATCCTAACAAAAAAACTCTTCCTCCAGATCTTAGAAACACCATGTAAGTTCACTATCTCTAAGATTGTTCAAAACATGAAAAAAAACCACCCCAACCCGTGTTAAAAATACTTCAATTATCTCTAAAATTACTTAAAACTTTTTCTCTGTCAGGAGGTGCATGGAAGAGTAAAGGAGCTCTGGTTTTCTCAGCTGTGGATAATGAGTGAATTGTGATCAGAAGTGAAAGGCAGCACCTGGCTGCTGGGGAGAAGAGGGACAACACTAAGGAAGATCATGAAGATTAGTTTTCTTGTGTAGTGATGGGAGAGAGGACGTGATCTCCTTTTCTGCCTCAGCTTCCTGTGAAAACAGAAAATTTGTATCCATGAACAGGGTCACGGTCTGAGCCTCTGTCCCAAGAAAGTAAAAGGGGGCAAGGGAGACTGTTTGTGTTTACTGCTGTGGAATTACAGCCAACGGCGTTAAAAGTGATTTCAGTCAAACACGGGCTAAAGTAAGTGAAGAGGTATAATGTAGGCTTCTATGTTGCTCTTCTTTTCTAAATCTGGTTTTGTGTTGAATGAACTTTGTTTTTAAAAATGTATTTTGAAATGTGATTAGTGGTGAATGTCAGTGAAATTTATTGTACTATTAAAATCCTATTGGGTCTTTGTTTATGAAATGTATTTTCCTGTATTTGAGGTTTAGGGAGGCTTGATAATGAGGCTGTGAAGATTCATGGCCCCTTTTCTGCAGCTTAATTTAGGCTCTATATCAAATATGTAAAAGAACATTATATCTTCCTGCAGCCTGTGTGTGTGATACATTTTTGTATTATTTCCCTGCCAATGTTATTTCTTTTACAAATGCAGAGCTGGAAAATAGTGACAAACTGACAAGCTTAGCTTTCTGTTGTTTTCTAGGCTAGAAAGAGTAAATCTGAAAGGTGCTGTGGTTCTAAGTTTTATTGAGGTGAGACATGCGTCCATGGCCACATGTTCACCAAAGATCGCGTTATTTTTTATTTACAGTAATAACGAACAGCCAGCAGTGAAATTTGTGAGGAGGTGTTTCAGAGGCCCACTGTCTCTGCTGCTGGCTGAGAATTTCCACCTACCAGTGTAGGACACCTGAAGATAAGTGTTCCCGTTGGAAAGCTCTAGAGGCGTAGCTGAGGGATACTCTTGTCCTCAGCTGTAACGAACTTCAGAGGATGGTGATTACAGTGGAAAGGTGATCGGTGCTGCGATCTGTCAGCACAGAGAGGCGTGGGTTTGGTAGGATCCGTCCACGGGCGCTTTCGGTCTGTTGCTCCAACACAGCATCTCTCTTCCAGGGACGTGTTACAGTGTGTGACTTACAGAAACACTGTATGTTGCTTTTTTCCATAATTTAGGAAGACCTTTAATTCCCGTTTTCTTTGTACCATGGATTATTTCCCCCTCAATACTCAAATCCAGGAAATCATCTCAAATCAAGATCCACATTCACCAAGAGTGGTACGTGGGTGTCTCTGGGCACAATTGCTCTTGACTTTTCAGATACCCTTTTTACTAAGTTGGTCAAACGGCTGTTTCCAACCATAAGCAGGAGAGAGGTTTCTGAAGGATGGAGATAGAGGAAGAATAAGGTAAGATGTTCCCATTTGTTACAGGTGTATCCTTAAGTATGAGAGAAGGGCATTGCTTCCCGCGTGTGTCAGTGTAATTGAAATTAGAACCCTGCCCCAGCAGTCTGTATGGAAACTGATAAAGATCAATTCTGTTACCTCACCGAAAAATGAAATACCACAAATTGATCTCCTCTTTCTTACACGGATATAAACCCCGAGTAATCCCACTGAAGGCTGGGGAATGACATATGTAAAACTCTTGTTCTCTGATCAAGCCCCAGCGTCTTTGGAAGCAAAAGCTTACATTTGCTGGCGTCTTTCGGATTGGCAGGAGTGGTTAGGGAATGAAACCATCAGACCCGTCTCTAGGATCTCTACGAGCAGGATGTCCCTCGTTTGAAGTGCTCCAAGTAGTGCCTTTGAATCCTACCTCTGCTCTGTTTGAGGCATTGTTTAGCCAGAAAAAAACAAATCTTTAGGGCCAGGCTTTCCTTTCAGCTGTGTCCTGGGATGTCAAGAGAACAAAGCTCTGTTAATTGTTCCTCATTCAAGATGCGTAGCATGGCATTATAATACTGAAACAATATTCATTAGGTGAAACAATTGCAATAATTATCTTATAAAAAGTCAGGCAGTGTAATTTCTTTTAAAATGAGGCTAATCTCCAGAGAAGATTCTGCTCCAGTTTTGTTTTTGTTTGTTTATTTTTGACTGAATGGTTTTAAAGAGAAATTACTGAGGTGTCAATGACCTCTGGGTTCAAATGAATTAAGACATTTAAATAAAGTTTAAGCAATATTGGTATTTGCTGGGAGGTAGAAAATTGTGTCTGTGAAACATACTGCAAAAATGCCACCTACATAAATTTTGTTTTGAAGCCACGGCCAAAAATTGGGTGGTAGAGGGGTTTTCAGCATTTCAGTAAGGCCCTTGAAATTTGGAAAACCAGATTTCATCCTTAACCATCCTCAGGGCGTTCTGGTTTTTAATGCTTTCAGACATGACTGGTTTTTCTGTGTATCTATGGGGACTTGTACAGGGTGTGAAAAATAGCAATAGCATTCCTTCTCAGCTCTCATGTTATTCCTGAGTATTAGCAAGATCCTGGACCTGGGTGATACTATGCATTATCAGCACGGAAGAAGGACATGTCAGTAGCTAAGTATTTAAAAAATCAAATAGTCATTTTTACTGGACACCAGGATAATTATCCATCAAAAAATTAGGAGTGTTTCTAGCAGGGCAACATTCTCCTCCTTTGGATTCAGTACTGTAGTTTCCAGAAGACACCAACAGTACTGTGAGATTAATTCAATACTAGGATGCAGCTGCATTGATCTTTCTGATGTCATTGCCCTAAATTATTATAGGATACAACTAAAAAACAAGTCTAGAATGCATATGAGCAAGGATATGATCCAGGAGTATTTCTTCTGATTCTAATAATGAGTTAGTAGACTAAATCTTTGCTTTGAGAAATCCAACTGTATTTCAGTTTTCATAAGATTTTTTTTTTTTTTAAATCTAAAGAGGGAGGTTGTAGCAAGAAGATTGATCACTGATGGAGAAGAGAAGGCTAGAAGCTGATCCTTTCCTCTCTTATTCAAACTCATGAATAATTTTCACTTTTACGAATTGCCCGTTGAAGTCCATAGCACTTCTTAGGTGAGACAGGATTGCTCACGCAAATACAGGTTTACAGGACAAGGATCTAGGATGTGTTATTACAGGGTCATTTCTTGATACAGTCTTGGCTTTTTTACTTCTTACTCACTAATTTTATAGGTTCTATTCTTCTGCCAGAAGAGGTTGTTACATCATTAATAATGGAGCTTATTATTGCTTTTAATATTTGAATTACATCTGAAAAAGCTTGAAGGTGTATTCATTTCCTTAGGAGCATTAAAATTAAAAGATGCTAGAGTCTTTGAGTTATACTCTGTATAATTTTAAAATAATTTTGGCATTTTTTCCTCTCTGGCAACTGAAGCCTTTAACTTTATGTGACTCTGATTTGCAGTGACACCACAGTCTTTTCAAAGGCAACATTATTATGTCACCAATACTGAAATGGTACAGTCTGAAATAAGCAGAAAGCAATTAAGGGACAAAATTATTATAGTAGAGCAGACTTGACTCAGAGACCAAGGGCCATATCCTGCTTGCTTTATTCGAACAAATAGTCCCATTGCATCTCATTCGGATGTGCAGCACTAGCATAAACCCAGAAAAAAGCTCACATGAAGTCACCACTGTAACTGAGATTAGAATCTAAACCAGAATTATGCATGTAAAGGGAGGAAGAGATTGTCCAAAATATTCATTTAATTTGAATATGTATAGAAAGTGAATGAAAGTGTTGGGCCAAATCCTGCTCTCATTTACATTAATGCAGCCCCACGAAGTCTGTTGAGGATAGAATTTGATCTGACATTAGCAGAAACTAACTTTTACATTTGCCAGATTCTTATTTGCTCACAGCATGTGGCCGGCCAGAAATATAAATAAATCAAATCTGTTTCTAGGAAGAATCCAGCAATCCTTTGAAACTTTCCTTCTCTGCATTACAAGAAAAGAAGGAGTAGAAAAAAGAGGGGAGAGGATGGAGGGTTACATAAATGAGAGCAGGTGCGGTCGTGCAGAAGTAACTATTCAGCATATGTAAGTGCAGTTGGAAAATCATTGTCTTGCAGAGAATACTTGAAATTGGTCCCTAATGGCCTTGGTTTTTGTCATATGGTCTTGATTATCAGGCTAAAATTGCATTGCCGATGCCTTTAGTGTGAACGAGATGGATGAATAATTATTACGTGCGCTGAATACCTTGCTGCAAGGAGGAACCAGGACATCCCCTGGTCACTGCAGCTACCATTTCACCTTGCTGTCAAGAAAACTGCAAGTGGCCAATTCATCACTTCCTTATTGTTCTTAAAATATATGTTTATAATAATAAACGCTCATGCCTGCACTAAGAATGGGCAATGCAAAGCCTCAACGTTGTGAAGAATAATTGCGAGACCCAGTTATTTCTGGGACTAAGGGGGTGCAAACCCCAAGTGCCTCATCCTGTTTCTAAAGAGCTTGCTTTATCTTTGTGTTCATGCAGATCTCTGTGACTATATTTATTAAGGAGAAAAATGAGTTTCTAATAAACAAAATGAGTTTTGGCCTCTGTACAGTAATGAATTACCATCTTTTTCCTATTTAGCAGTTAAAAAAGAGCTCACACACTGCCTTACTTCCCTCTGCCTATCTTTGTCTCCATTACCAGTTACTACTACAATAACAGAAGCAGCAGTAATGAGGTTAACAAAAATCTTATTGCTAGCACTAAGAATAAGTCTCTGTGGTATTGAAAAGATCATTCTACCCCCCACTGGCCTCTCCACGGAAAGGAAAATGGGATGGTAAGGTTCGGAACCACCCCGAGATCCGTGACCGTGACCACACTCCTCGTTCATCACCTGAGTATTTACATTAAATCATGGCTGGGTGTGACAGCTGCCTACTCCCTGTGCAACCCTTTGCAATGCTGGCAATTAGTTATGGGATCCACCAGTTCCTAAGTGATGCAGGTTGAGCTTCCTTGTAGCCACCAACAGAGCACAACAGCCTGCCCTTCCTCTTGGCGTGTGATGAGGATTGTGTGTGCGCAGGGTGCAAGTGTTTCAGGACAAGATTTCCCTTATCTGCAGGTTTTTCTAATTAATTGCTTGATGCCATTTGCCATTAAAACCCTAATGAAGTGCCGAAAACCAGTTTTGATTAAATAATCAGACAATCACTCCAACTATTCAGGTCTACTGATTATCTCTTACTGGTTGTTTTAGCAGCAACTGCCTATTATCGACCTAAAAAAATATATGCGTATCGCTTAAATTTGAAGAAAAGAAAGAAAAAGGTAATAAAGAAATCACATTTAAGAGAATGGGTTTTAACCATGTTTTAGTATCTTCCATCAAATTCTCCAATTACTCTTCTTGCATGATTAAATTAATCATTGCGAAACATTTCCCTTGAACTTACATATTCTTTTATACCTATTTTACAGATGGCTACACTCAAGTGCAGTGTATCTCTACGCTCAAAACAAAACATGTAGTTAAGTCAGGTTAAATATGATCCTGTGATCTGGCTGATGACTGATCAAATTAAGAACTGGAGTTAAACCTGAAAAGAAGCCTGAAAGGAAGCACAAGCTGCTAGTCTCGGTTCTCAATCTTCTCTCATTAGCTATCCCAGTTTATCTGGCCCAAAGTAAGGCAACTTTCTTTTCTCCAAGAGTACCACAAGTACCTAAGGAAAAGCCAAACGACCTGCCTAAAGTAAGCGCTAGAACAGGATGTGAGGATTCAGACTTCGCTTCACCCAAGCTCCTATGTAACCCATGAGTGCGCTTGCAGCAAAATTTGGGTAGCAGCCTGGCTCCGCATGTCTTTTTAAGGCCAATATGATAGGTGTTGCTCAAGTGCAACCGAACCATTGACTAATCAAATCACCTGAAGGATGATCTGATGGTGGAAACTAGATGTTCTGAATTTTTTCGGAGACATAGTCTATACACCTAGGTAGGATTCAAGTGATCTGAATCTCCCCCATAGTGCCTCATTCATTTCTGTTGATACTGATTGGCATTGGAGCAGCCTCTGTCTTTTTTGAAGTACCCTTTTAAAAGGCCTAATCTGTTCAAATAGTGGACATCAGTCTTAATCTGGGACTGTGATGGACTTCTTTGTGCTTGGACTTTTTTTGGATCTCACAAAGGTCTCGGACACCTTCTGTGTTGTGCAGTGTTGCAAAAGGTCATGCATTGCAGACTTCTCTCGGCTGCAATCACAGAGCTGCTGCAGGGTGTTGCCAAAGTTCACAGCTACGAGGGTGCAAAGAGTTACTGCCTATCCATGCGTTTTGCTTCCTGATGAACCCTCTTTGGTAAATTCACCCTGTTCCTCTTGGTTAAAATTAATGAAGTCATCTTGCTATGAATAAAATTCTAACCATAGACATCAGGGATATTATTATGCAAAAAGATGCTATTGATACTAAGGGAAAAAAAAAAAAAGCATAAACCTAGAGGCTAAAGTTTGGTAGTTTATCATGTCCTAGGGTTTTCTTTTAACTTTCTTTTCTAATTGAAAAAGCTAAATTGATTGAAGCATTTGAGCCCTGATTTAGCTTTTAAAAAAAGAAGCAAAAGCTAAAAATGGCTCAGCGAAGCAACTGAAATGCTATCACAAGCTAGTGAGATCGATAAGCTAGGAAAAAAAAAGGAAGAAAAGTTTTTGAGTGACAGTGTAAAAATGGGAAATTTAAATACATCTATATCGCTGCATTTTGCTCCATTGTGTATTGCATAAAATACACTTTGGCAGTGTGTTTCCATGCAGTCTAGAAGGTGATTTATTAGTAACACTGAATTTGTGTTTATGTTCCAAATTGTAAACTACATTTATAGCAATATTTCTGTATTAAGGTATTAATGCTAGAAGTGCTACCTAAGCTTAACTTTACCAATATAACTCAAAATGTAGTTTATAGCACTATAAATAGTAACATTGATATTGACACTTACAGCAGCATCTAACTCCCCGGAAAGCTGTTTCTGATGCTAAATGAAAATGCAGGGAGCTGACAGTGTATTTATACATACCAGGGAGTACAAATAATACTTCATAGTTCTTATTGTTGAGGTTCCCTTGTGCGAAAGAGTATTTAAATATTTAGTGGCATTGCCAAATATTCCAATTTAAAAACCAATGTTTGTGAGTATTACTAGATGCATGTTGTTATTATTTATAATAATGCTAACTTCATGCATAAAAATATTAAACAACAGGCATAATGCCTGTTATCTGTTGTTGGGGACTGATCATTCACAACGGTCGTTGTTCCTAGCCTGTTTTTTTTGAGTCTTCTGGATTTTCAGTAGAGGTCTTCTCACATCTCTGAAACATCTGGGAATTACAACCAGAACTGTTGACTTCCACAAACCCTCCTTTAATTGAAGGGTCTGTCGTAGGGAGCCACTTAATGGCTTCATCTCTCCTCCTGCAATACACATGGCAAGCTGTTGGATGCCTAACTTTATCTATATTGTTTAAAGAAAGGAGGAGCAAGGAGGATCATCAGTTCACCAAAACCTGATTTTGACTATTCTGAAAGTATTAACAAAGTTAATTCAAGTTTTCCAATGCTTTTAATTTAGAAGAACAACTGACAGGTTAGATCCTTTTAAAAGTCTGCGATTGACTGTCGCCTTATTTTAGGCAGTAGCCTAAAGAGACAAAGCACTCGCTCAGGACATCAGAAACACAAATCCAATTCCTTTTTCTTTCTCAGGGATCTTGAGCCCCATTCTCAAGGGAAGGCCCTATGCACTATGTGTCTGAAAAGGAAAATTTCTGAGGGTTGCGTATAACAATCTGTCCAACACGCGGCTTCTAAAAAAATTATCTGCTGAACTGCAAAATGAATTATTCTCACAGCCTTTCACACTGACATTTTTACTTGCAGCTTGTGGCATAAAAGGCTTTATGTAATTTTTGGCTATATTACACATGCTGAGTGTGGCAAGGATGATGTTTTGTGGTTTAGAGTTCCAGGTTTTATTCTCAGCACTCCTAGAGAATCACTGTTCAAGTATGGACAAGTTTATTTCCTGCCTTGTTTTCCTCCTTTCTGAATTAAATATGATTGCTTCCTTTAATGATTCCTCACATAAGCATTGTATATTTGGGATTACTGTGGACCTCAGTAGAGGTGCTCAAAACTATAAACTATTTTATCTAAGGTGGATATGTCTATTATGTGTGTATGATGCGAATGTGTGCAATATGTGTATGTTTTGTGTTAGAAGTATATATGTATTATAGGTTTATCTAGGTTTATGATGTATGAATACTATGGTGAAGAGTACCAAATGAAATGCCCTTACTTGAATAGTTACTATCATGCCATAGTATTCCATTTTAGAAGGGTATTCTGTCCTCTTTAACTGAAGTTGAAGCTGTTCACTTTCGTGAGTCAAATTATACCCTCATAGACTATTTAGTACTCATGTCAAACTGACTTTATGATTTTCTCAAACAAGCTTTGGTGCTTAGCATATTTATTCACTGGAGATGAGTGAGAATTGAAGGATCTCCATGTCCCACGTTGACCTGAGAGGCGTAGGCCCCTCTGAGATAAAGAAAGGTGAGAGGATCCACTCTCTGTAGACCTCCTTAAGTTCTTGCACTTTTAAGCTCTTCTGCTCCTGTCAGAGCATGTTTTTAGCTGGGGAACAATGGGGATGATTCAGAGGGGATGCTGTATGTGAGCAGGATAGTAAAGGTGAACACGAGCAACCCAGCACAAAGATCAGGAAACAGCTGTGAAATCAGGGCTAGGAGATGATGTGGTGGGTTTTTTTTCAAGGCTGTGATTGTGCCCAGATCCCAAAAGCCTCTCACTATCTTATTCTTTCTTTTGCCAAAACTTTCAAAACTTTTTGCTTTTATTCTTTTTAAGAACTTTTAGAGTAGTAAATAACTGTTCAGTTTTATCAAGCCTGATTCCTCACAATACATCTACTGGGAGATTGGCAGCTGCCATTGTAAAGAGAGGTTAAAGCAAATGTTCCCTTTCTGCAGTCTGGGTGAAAATGACAGTGGAGAGGTCGGTTCTCATGATTTTTCATAGTTTCTAGCTGTTGATATCTGGGATTCTAATTCAGTGCTTTATATTCTGAAATTAACTTCTCACTTGGGTCCATCAGAGCCCATTTTTGGTGTCTCTTGCCTAATGTAAGTTGTGGCCTTCTCAAGCTTTTCCCTGAGAAGGTGACTATAGGTTGGTTGAGTTTTCTCTATTTTGGACACCGTTCAGTGTACTTTATGCTGTGTTGGAACAGTATGTTACAACAAACAGAAAGATAGCTTGTAGTTTTTAGCTCTTTGCCTTTATCTGTCCAGGAAATAACAGATTAGTGTATTAAAACACGCTCTGAGAATGCACACTGGTTTTAGAGTATTGCACTTCTGCTTTGCATTTCATTTAAAAGAGCTTTTAAAACCATTTCATACTGTATTCGTGAAACATTCTAGCAAATACTCTCACAGCAAGACCAAGATCTTTCAGAAAGGTTAGGAATATGCTTTTCAGATTATTTTAGGTTTATTTATTAATAATTTTTTATTTTTTTTTCTTTTCTTCTTTGTTCTGTGTTCCCTGGTTTAATTAGATGCCTCCTCCTTTTCCCTCTGGATCCTTTGCTTTCTGTAGCAATTTGTGATTTACTGGCTAATTTGAACTCTAGTTTTCTTTACAGTTAACCCCCCCCCCCCATGTATATTCAGATTTGTGACTGTCTGATTAGTGTATGGGAGATAAGGCGGGAACATAAAATGAAGAAAGCAAGAGAAAAAGACCAGTCCCAGTATATATGGCAACTGTGTCATAGCTCTGTTATTTATTCATCTGAATAATGGACAAATGGCAAAACTCCCATTGATTTCAGTGGGAGCAGAAGTTAACTTGAAATGAGCAGCTTTCCTACATGTCTAATATTCTGAGGACTCAGGTGTTAATTTGCGAAGAAAGATCAACACAGATGGGAAAAGTTATAGCTTGTGGAAGAATAGCTGGTTGAAATGCAGATCCACACAGTAAGGGCCTAATCTGCTTGATGCCACATACCGACTTCAATAAAAGTCAGGGCCCTTGCAGGAATCCAAGCTAAATGATAGTAAAAAAATCTAGATAGAGACTAGACAAAGCCTCTCACTGGTGTGAAATTGTGTGTACATATAACCTTCCACATAGAGATTTGTACATATGTTTCCTTAGAATAAAATGTTAATAAAAGGAAAATGGCATCCGGGAAGACAAAGCATCCGAGGCAACCCATCTGCACTCTTGTCGTATGATAGACTTGGACAAACCTAAAGCTGCCAATACAACTGCTCAAGAAGTATGCCAAGGGAGCAGATGCTACCTCTGCAAGGATATTTTCCAAAGTTTGGCATTCAGGATCTTGTGATTACCATCCAGAGAGGAAGAGGTGAGGAAGAGAAGTGGAATGATGTTGCCTTGGCACCTCCCAGTGTCAGCTTGCCTTTCACATTCACTTGACTTAGGTCTTTTCAATTCTTTATTCTTCTGTGTAAGAGAGGCATCTGGTGTGGAAGTTAAAAAGGAAAACAGGTATGTATGAAAGTAGAATACTGTGAAACTTGATGCTCCCTTTAAAATATTTATTCAAAGGCAAATTCATGAAGGTATTTAGATTTATGATGCATAATCATGTTTAGGTTAGCAAAAGGCCCACAGAGGCACTGAATAAATCTGTGAGATCAGAAGCCAGTGGGGTTTTTGTGAACTCGAGTGGTTGGAATAGAAGATTGTTATGATTTTTAGAGAGCAGCCTGAAAGCGATGCCTTTTGGAGAACAGCAGGTCCTGCAGCACCTTTGCTCCTTCAGACGGCTGGGGCGTCTGTTCCGAGCACTGCGCGGGTGCTGGGTGAGCCAGACTTAGTACGGCAGGTTCAACGCACGTCTGAGAAACCAGGGACTGCTTTTTGTACACACTCTTGCACGCCAGCCAGCGCAGGCCATTGCAGTGAGCTGTTGCAGCTGTGGGACACGGCGTGAGAAGTGGGAGAAGCGGGGGCTGCCGTGGTGCCACTGCTAGCACCTGGTTTGGTGAGCTGGGCTTAGTGCTCTGCCCCTGTGGTCAGCACCACCCACAACCACACAGAGATCTTTTCTTCAAAAAAAAAAAAAAAATCCTTCATAGAATTGTTGTATTTTTTCTCATTGTTTTCATTCCCTCTCTGTTAGTAATTGTAAAGGGGTAACGTGACAGCCAGCAGGCCTGTATTCAGGCGCTCAGCTTTTCTAGTGACCTTCGGCATCCATGTTGTCACACCTGACACTGGGCCGTATCTATGAAAACGTCCCTTCTCCGAGCTAACCTGAGGAAACATGAACATATGCAGCCAGTAACAGTCTCTGTTTCCAAAGGTTTATAATTTCTTTCAGGCTCATGCTGATAAATAACGTTGCAGTGATTTCTTTAACATGAGACAATACTCCTTGAGGCCATGCTCATGGTTCTTATCAAACTTACTTGGCTTTTGGACGAAGTACGCCTTCAGTCAAGCTCCACCAGCACAGGAACTAGTAAGCGGTGACCTTTATTTTGTTTTGGGGCTGGAAGAGGGGGAGAAGGAGGCAGGCTAAAACCCAGCTCCCAAGGCTCGTCCCCACCGAGCCGTGGCCGCCCTGCGCTTGCCCCGCGCCGCCGAGAGCACCTGAACCCTTGCGCCCGGCCCCGAGGAAGAGGAGGAAGAGGAGGAGGAGGGGAGGGGTGAGCAAGGGAGGTGCAGCCAAGCCTCCCGAGCCTCCCGGCAGCTGAGGAAGAGGGGAAGGAGGGCTGCCCCAGAGGGGCCCTGCCTTTCCGGCCCTGCCGTGCTCACGCGCCAGCGAGCTCAGTGTTTTCGTAAGGCGGCATTTGCTCTTTCCTGCTGCTGGACGCCACGAAAGGTCACCCGAAACAATCTCAATGCATCGTGTCCCTGGCGTGAAGGATGCAGCAGGGAGCCTTTGAATGAAGGCCGTGCTTTTATTTGTCCTGCGAGTGTTCCCTTTGCTGTTACAGTTGCTGCAGACGAGTACCGTTACCTGGGTGGAGATCAGCCTCAGACTGCTTTCTGCCGGCGCAGCAGCCTCCAGCGTGGCCGGGACCCTTGCTCAGAGCCCTGCAGTGACTGTCTCGGGTGTGAGCTCTCTGTCTGACCAGGCGCAGGCCCAGGGACTGAGACCCCGCTCTCTCTATACGTCCCTGGGGCATCGCAGAAACCCCAACCCGACAGTCCGCCGACGAAGAGGTCTTGTACTGGTTTTGGCAGTGTTCGTTTGACTGGGGGTTAGCAGTGTCCTGAGCAGAAAACCACGGGAACTGAATCTCATTTGCTAGGATTGAAATATAGCAACCATGGCAGATCATCCTGTCTCGCTGGTTTTATGTGTCCCTGAGTCTAAAGTCATTTTTAAAATGTGAGTGATGCAATTTCTTGCATCTTTCATTTAATATGCTGCTTGGTAAACAGTGTTTTAGATTAGTATATTTGTAATTTAAATGAAGACAATACATCAAGTCAAGTCAGAAAAGAAGGAAGAAGTTTAAGGAATGATTGATGCCTCTTTCAGCGTTATGCCCTCTTCAAACAGAAAAAAAAAAAAAAAAAGCATAAGGAGAGGGAAAAGGTGGGATTATTGAGGATCTAGTGGGGTAAGGGAGAAAGAGAGAAACTATTGTTCCTGGGCAGAAATACACTATTTTTAAAACCACAGTCAGCTCTGATAGCTGAATCTGTTTTCTTCAAGCGTAGTAATAAATTCTGCCTAATTCATTTTTTATTCTCTCTTGGGGTCTGCTTGCAGATTTGCCTCAACAAAGGAAGCATCATGTTACTTCTTTTAAATAATTGATGGCTCTTGGTCCAAGCCAGCTTGAAGGAAATTCAAAAATAGGTACTGATTGAGTAAATACCTTGCCTCCCCCCCTGCTCCCACCCCCCATCCCTTATTTATTTTTGCAGCCTGGATGACTGGCAGTTGCCGATGATGTCATCGAAGCTTTGGGTACGCCCAGCACTTAGCAGCTCTGGTTTCATTTATGTTTTTATTTATATTTAAGAAAAGGAGAGGCTGTTAATTGTAAACTGTCTGATGGAGCTAAGAGCTCTTAATAAATCATCGGCAGTCTTGCGCCATAACAGCCAGGGGTGGACCTTAACAGGCTGCGGTTGGAACGGGTACCAAGGAAGGCACTGGGGAGGCTTGTGTATGTACGCCCTCCTCTTCGCTGGGGGATGTGGTCTTCTGAGGGTACCTGTGGATTAGTGGTTTCCATCGTGTTGGTTGTTTGCAGGCTTTGTGATGCTGCCTCTGACAGCAGCGTTGCTTCCATGGGATAAGTCATTTCACTGGACAGCATGGATTTGCCAAAGCTCTGTGATGTCATTTTTAAAGATGCACCCTTTATAATTTGCCCTTTAAATTGTTCAAAACCAGAGTGGTCTCAATTAACAACAAAACCCAGCAATAATTTTTTTACTTTTTTTCCTTTTTGAGCTGGCTTTGGAGAGGCAGCATGGTCTTTTTCTGCTGTCCTTGCAGCAAATACTGCCACAGTAAGAACATTTTTGGTGTAAAATACTGCATAAGAGAGAACAGTGAAGGAGTTCGCATCTAGTGAGTTTTGCATTCGTACTCTGATTTGTAGTCCACCTGACTTCATGCCTCCCCAGTTTTGATAGCAGTGAGTTAAAGGGCTGAAGAAAAGTTTGTGGAAGGTGGCTTCTGTGTGAAATTGTTATCCCTCTCAGGTTTTCTTTGTAAGGTATATCGACGTTTTGTAACGTTACTTGTGCAATGTTGCGTAAGTGATGCTCAACTATAAAAGGGGCTGATGCCTGTAGAAAAAAATGGGGAACTTTTTTTTCCCAAACAAGCAAGTCCTACGGTCCATCTCGATAAAATATTTTAATGCATGAAACCAGCACTCACCTAGTAAATAACGTAAGGTCTTCTTGACCTTGCAGTGTTATGTGGGCATGCATGCTATTCAGCTGAACTACTCTAGTGTCCAATACCTTGGAGAAATTGTCAAGTATTTCCTCTGATGCCGTGCTTGTGTCACCCACGCTCAGTCGGTGTTCCTCGCTGCCTGCTAATGGCACTCGGGCCACGGAGCAGTTTGAGTGCCGACAGCCATAGCAGGATCAGGCCAGGCTTTTCCAGCTGGGAGAGCAAAGCACCATCAGGGGCATGTCCACATGAGTAGGTGCAGATGGACTGGGGCGGACTGAACGTGGTTTGGCTCTGGTCTGGAAGCCATGGAACTAATGAATGCGATGCTGTCGTCAGGCTAATACTCTTACTGTGTGTCATTAGTAGTGTTAGATTTAGAAGCTCCGGTATGAAGATTGGTCTGTCAGGATTACGCCATATATTTTGGATGTTTATTGTCCTGTTTTCCCCCCTGTAAAGTGAGTATCATCTCCAGTAAAGTGAGCATTGTGATGGCAGATAATATGATTTTCAAAGCAAGCTTTCTTTGAGAAATGGAGCGATGGAGCCAGTTCTGTGTATTTCTCCTCTTCCCCTCCAGAAATGGACCTCTGGGGGTTTGTATTAAGAAAACCATAGCATTTCGGGGGGCAACATGGAGACAGAAGTTCATTGTTTCTGAGGCATTACAATCTAGGCAGCAAAAGGACAATGCAAGAGTGAAACTCGAAACAGTAATGCCAACAAATGACTGCCAAAGCGAGGCATATGATTGCATATTTGGATATCTACAAAGTGTCCTGTACTCTGAGTAGTTCCTCTGACCAATGTGGTGCACATTGGTGCACAACGACGTGTCAGAGGTTTTTCAAGTGATTGTGAACGTATATGCATTTTTATACAAGTGACTGTAGTATTTGGAAACTTTTCTTCTGTGTGGTGCAAAGTTTGGAAGCAGAATTTAGAGATTGTTCAAATTGTCTCTTTCTCTTCCAAAAGAACGGGTGAAAAATTAATATGGTGATGGGAAAAGCTTAAAACCAGCACACCAGCTCGCTTCGTGTGTTAATAGAGTCTTTTGCCATAGAGGGAAATCAAAGACTGTCTGAAGGCATAGCATACTAAGGTATATCTATTAGTGTGTGCTTAACTCTGTTGCCTGGGAGCTTTTGTTAAATGCAATGGCCAGGAAAATTGACCTCACATTTTGCTTTTTTTCTTTTGGGGTTGGATCCTGACTCATATCACATACATGTATAAAGCTGGCAATTTACTGATTAATGATTTTTTCATTTATCAATGAAAAAAACAGTTGGATAAAAGGGGAAAACCTTGCAATAACATCATTTGGCTTTGAAATATAAGCTGCATCAGAGGATATAAGTATGTTATTGGGTGTAATAGGGGCCCTCTTATCCGTGAATGTAATGCCATATAACAAATATCATGTGACAAAGTAAAACCAGTTTCTCTGATGGCTGGACCTTCTGGTTATAAAATGCTATTGCAAGCATTCTGTTTAGGAAGGGAAGTTAAAAGCCTCTCGAGGGTACACAGAAAATGCTGATCCTGAACGTATAAATGGACACATTTTAATCCTTACGTTATTAATTATTACTTATGATTAATTGTAATTATTTTATTACTACTCCAAACCCTTGGGTCAAGTTGCACACTGAAGTCAGTAAGAAATTTGCTGAAGAATCTCTTGATTTGGTATGTTATCATTATTATATTGAATATTGGACGTTATCAGTTGCACTAAAGAGACCAACTGCTATCACGCCATCGAATTACAGGATATATTTGGGTTGCGGGCGTAACTCCATTTCTTTCAGTGTCATCAGATATAACTGTAAATTTAATGCACAAAGGGAAGGGGAAATAATCCCTTCACCCACGAAGACATAAATTAAATGTTACCCCACGCTAAAAGATGTAACCCTAAATGAACCTTACGTACAGGAAAGTTCGGTGCGTACATTCAGTACATAGGCTCTGTTCAAGGGGATGGCAAGTACTTTCAGACTAGTCTGTTTTATTGAGGATTTTCCAGTGGAAAAGCTTGGCACGCCCTCCCTCTGGCCAGCCCTACCTTCCGACTGCCTCTCTCTCCTCAAGTAACCAGAAGAATCTTTTTCTTCTGAACATATAGCTTGTAATATACATAAAAGCAGGGTTTGCTTTGATCCTGACAGTGAAACGTTTATTTTTAAACTCGGGCTGGGCTGTTGTCCAGCAATGCTCTTTCCTTTGCATCATGCCCTGGGTTTTGGCTCCGCAGCCCGCCCGGGTGCAGCGGGACCTGCTGCAGGAGGGACCTGGCTTGATGGGTCCTGCTGAGCTCCCTCCCTCCCTCTCCCCCCCGCTGCCCGTTCCTCCTCCTCTGGTTTTGAAATTCAAATTGAATGCAATTT
Source organism: Sagittarius serpentarius (assembly GCA_034782735.1). Taxonomy (NCBI): domain Eukaryota; kingdom Metazoa; phylum Chordata; class Aves; order Accipitriformes; family Sagittariidae; genus Sagittarius; species Sagittarius serpentarius. The sequence continues at coordinate 11,416,989 of JAVKLA010000054.1, read as the reverse complement.
TCAGCTCATTTGAGCCAGAATATACTCTTGCTGAGCTTCAGTGGCTCTTAAATTCAAACTCGCAGGAGAAAACAGATATCATCTGTCACCGAGGGTGGGAAAGGGTGTCCTCCGCGCATTTTATTCATGGGAGGCAGGGCTGCACTGACTAATTCCAGTCTTTCTGACTAATCACTCACTGGCAAACTAATCAGCTAATCGATGCGACTGGTTTCTTGTAGTTTGGTCACTTATTGCAGGGTTTTTTTGTATTTCTCCAGCCTATTTAGTATTTATATTTCATGTCCTAGAAGTGCCCTAGCTAGAACGCCTCTGTTCACATTCGACAGTACCTGCTCATTTCTGGTCTCGTTGTCTCCATCACAGACCATTCCCTTTAAAGAACTACAGATGGAAATGCCCAAAATCGGATAGTTGGCAGAGGAGAAGCGAGGGGAGAGCGATTTTCAAAAGAAGCTTAAAAAAATGGAAAGGGACAAAGGGAGAAAATATGTTAAATGCATTAGCTGTTGTTATGTCAGCAGGTTCAGGACCATGTACATCTATGGGGTACATACCATAGCTACTTACTTTATAAAATCTGTTTCATGTTAACACATGTGCCAATATCTCATGAGTCACCTCATGGGAGGTGGGAGTCCTGCTTAAAAGTAAAGAAGAAATACAAATCCCTATTTTGCCTTACTGCTTTTTTTTTTTATTACTTTTTCAATATACAAAGACTCTTGCAAAGAGGACCAGCTCCTGCTTTTATTGCACTGCTTTACAAACCCCTCTTTCATTTGGTGAAAATAGCCTCAGTCTGGAGATCGGCAAACTACCTTCAAAAGGAAATGTTGCAAGAAACAGCAATTTGGTAGGTGTAAGGGCAAAACTAAAGTACAATCTGTGCTAGTAGAGAAAATAGGTTACTTAATCTAACAGCATGATAACATTTTAATGCTGCTCCGAGCAACATCAGCTTGTTACTGGCAAAAATCCACAACCTGAATTTTTGTTTTAGCAGAATCTACATGCTGTAAAGGATGTCAGAAATAGATGGGACATCCACAAATGGTGAGAACGTATTAAAGTCTGACTTGAAATAATATCAAACACCATGCTGGTCCCTCAATTGTTTCATATGCTCTAAAGCCTTGATATATTACTAAATCTGGCTTATGGCTGGAAACTGCAGTTCTGCAGCTTTCTTGGTGCCCGTTCTTTGTTCCTCATACTGGACAAGGGTTTGTGTACAATTAGGGCTCAGTCCTGTAAACAGTTGTGTATTTGGTGTGCTGATGTCACCCAAACTGAAATTAAACTTTGTGACAATGTTCAGTTGTCACTTTGGGCACCTTAAGTACTTCCAGTTTAGTGTGTTGTAATCCCTAAAGAAATACTTCTTTGACATGGGCTGGGTCAAAGCAAAGACACTGGCCTGTGCAGTCAGCAGTTCGCAATAGGCAGAGATGGATGCCTTGCACAGAAGCCAGTGCGCTGTTACGGCAGAACTTGCATGTTTGATGTTAGAGAGTCACTGGCAAAAAGCAGGGGTGAGAAAAGAGGGCACCCGTAGTGCGTGTTAGGAGCAGCCTAAGCTCATCTTTGGGACTGGGCCCCTGCACAACACAGGCAGCGTTTAGAGACCTGTGTCTGGATCACGGTGGAGTTTAGAGCGGTGACAGGCACACGGCTGCCAGGGTGGCAGGAATTGATTTCCAGTGGTCTTTATGGTTGTAAATGTTAGCCCTGATGCATTTACAGTTTCTGAAGCAGGGGATTTTGGAAGCTCTTTTTTTAATTAGGCAATTAAATTCAGGTTAAGCCCTGTTTTAGGCACCTCGGTGCCTTTCTGAATCTTCCCCTTTGTCTCCAGCAGCTCTGTTAGATGTTGACACTGACCTGCAAAGCTGGTACTACAAGTCCTTATAAAGAAATCTGATATTCCTATGGAAGTTATGATGATGTATGTAAATCAGCTGCCGTATCCACGCTGTCACCTCTTCGGCTGAAAAAGAAGGGCAAATCATTTCGTTGGTAGCTGCTGAAACCGTCAGCTGCACTGTCATTAATACTCTACCCTCTTTCCTGGAAACTCAATATGTCAGCTACCTGATGTACCCTTCCTCTTCCAAGAATACATCTCTCCATTCCTTCAAATTCTTCTTGAGCTGGGACCTCCCATCTGCCAGTTTATTGTTCTTCTGGCCCATTAGTTTTTCCTCCCATTCTTTTTTCATAGCCTCATGTGGTTTTTATAGAGTTTTATCATGTGCTAATGACCACAGTATCTGAGCTCCTTCCAGGAGCATATAAAGCGGTGTCCAACTGCTATTATGCCTTTTTCTTTCCTCCTCTTTCTTGTGTGGAGAACAGTAGGGGGTAAAGCATCAGGTTTTAAATTTTTTTATATTGCTGTGACATATACACCTACGCTGTCACGACCCTGGTCACCCTGGGCCCGTAAGGCATCCCCTGGACTACCCTGTTTGGACTTTGGTGCTGGATCTGTTCCTCAGGGAACTGCCTAGATTTCTTTTGCTGCTTTCTGGGAAAAGACTTTTCATGTGGTGTCACTTCTCTGAAGCAGGTCTTCCTGGTCCCTCCCTGTAGATGCCATTGCTGAAATTTCTTGTTCCACACCCCCTACTCTCTTTTGCTGCTTAACCCTGGCAGTCCCAGAGATCTTCCGTCATCAGTCCCCTCGCCAATAATTTATCCTTCAGGGGCCACATGGCAGCTGAAACACTTGCACACAAACTTCATGCTGGGATTTGTATAATAAAAAGTATTTTGCTTCACAGCAGTACAAGAGCTATAGAAATCCAGGTGAAATAAGAAGTGCCGGCCTCCTTGTTTTGGTGGATCTCCTGGATCTCACCCCTCTCTAGCACTTGCCCTCCTTTCAGCCCACAGCTGTCTGTCTTGATTTGTGCTCAGCCTGTATGAGAAGCTTTCTGCTGCAGAAGGAAGCAAAATTCTGATTGATGTCAGTAGACCCTGTCATCAGTGGGATTTTTACTTAAAATAAGTCTCTGCAACTCGCCTTTTTGTTGGAGCAGATATTCCTGTTCAACTATCGGAATACTAAAAAGTAGCAGTTACACCTGTAAGTTTTCCATGTGAGTAGACTCTTGTGTACCTGAGGAATCCTATTAAAGATAGAGATTTCCACGTGAGGAAGAAATGACTGGACTGCAAATCACAAAACTCCTAACGTCATTGTCCTATCCTATAAAAAACCTGTTGGTGTGTCTATGTGAGTTTTGCATATGTAGGTGTGTATCTACAGAGACAGACATACGTTTTACGGTATCTCCGAAATAGCAGATTACTTGTTGCTATTCAGAGGTCACTGGGTGACCTGCAATTCCTGCTTGATTATAACATGCTCAATAGAGATCACAGTTTCAAATGAATAAATAACTGCCAACCAAACTGTGTTTGTGGTACTGAACCTGTAATCAGGTTTTTGTATCTACTTTTAATATTATATATGTTAACCCTTCTGACTGGTGGTTCTTCTTTATCATTCTCTATATATTTTTTATTTGTTTCTTTCTTTACTGTGCTTTGAGAAATTTAGTAGTGTAGGATCAGAACTGTTGCCTTTGAAATTATCTTTAAAACTATTATTGACTTTAACAGGGTTAGTGGTCATGTTAGGGAGACTGAGAAAGTGGTCTTACAGCACACACAGCATCTGATGCCTAAATAACAAACGTCGTCAAGCCAACTATTTCCCCGAGTCACGTTTTGTTCCATCCTGGCACAAACCAGCCTAGGACGACAAATTGTATCACCAAAGAGGCATGACATTAGCCTTGCGTATGTTTTCACTGGCCTTTGTATTGCCATGGCAACAATAATTTTAATTATGGAAAGCCCAAACAATAATTTGTATATCAGATGGGGCTCAGTTTTCCCTGTGGAGAAAACTCTGATTAGCTGTTGGAGAAAAGCTTTGTGTCTCGGTTTTCCTCCCGGGCTGGGTTTTATTCCCTGCTTTAACAGCCAGCTGTTGCGCTCACGGTGTGAACTTGGAGGGGCTGCAGCTGGCTGGAGGGCTGCTGGACAGTGGCCCGGTGGGAGATGAACTAGCCCTCCTGCCTCAGGGGCAGCCCCGGCCCCGCGGTGGCTCGTGTGTTTAAGAACAGTTCTCTCACTAAGGACCGCTCTTGGCTTCCCTTGAAACCCCCGGAGATCTGCATCTTTGGAAAAGCCTGGTGTGAAGTGATGTCTAATAATCGGCCTTGACAATGTTCAAGATCGTGCTTGGGGGACAAACAAGAAGCTCCACTTCAGCAGTAGACATGAAAATTCGCAAAGCAGATAAATCCACGTCCAGCTGTGATGTGGGAAATAAATAAGTCCGTGTGGTAGGATGCAGGTCAGGAGTGGCTTTCTTCACAGTGGCAAGGGTGTTAAGTCACTTTTCCAAGACAAGGCGTGTGAGGGCAGTGACCAAAAATGTGTATGTTACCCAGGGAATTCATACCGAGAGAGCAAAAAATCAGCTGATGTAAATCAGTGTCTTGTCTTTTATATATATAACCAATTACGTGGACTTCTAATGCATTCGTTTCCTATTTTGGAGGAATGGCGGCCCTTGGTGGTTATGGTAAGGCTGCTTCTGGGTTTGTGAAGTTCCTGGCAGTGTCTGAAGAGCAGAGAGGTTGGTGAGGAGATGGGACGTCACGTAACTTCGCCTGGATCTTCTCTGACACGCTGCGATTCCTAGCGTTTGTTTTCATGATTGCAGATCTGAGGCAGCGTCGTCAGGAGATTATAGCCAGAGATCATGAAATCACTGAGAATAAGAGTTGCACAATCACACTCTTAACTAGAAATTCAATTATTCAAATGTGGTTCCAGAATGCAGGGGGCTCAGCAAGCATGTAGGCTAATATTTAGACTTGCTGAATCTCTAATCTCACTCCTCGCAGTGTTACGACAGCTTTTTTTACAACACAAAACCCGGAGCAAGTATTTCACTGGTAATTGTACTGTTGATTCACTTACACTTTTTGAAATTTAAGAAGTCCTGCCTCTAAGATTGTGATTTTGGAATTTAAGATCATAAATTAAGCCCTCTTATGAAAGAAAATAAGAAGTTTGCTGTTGTTTTCAATAAGATTTTATGGTAAGTATGGCAACGGTAAGTCTGTCAGTCCTGGCTGTGCTGCACACGTGTAGCTCTGTGCTTTGAGACCCTTGAAATGTCTGTTTTCAGGACATCAGCAGGGGGCTAATGAAAATGCTTTGTTGATTTTAACGAATTGCAAGCCACTGTAGCCAAAATAAATATAATCTGCTTTTTGGATTAGTTGTCACACATGATTTTACCTACTAACAGTGATTAAAGAACCCTGGTGGACCAGAAGCATAGCTGCTCTCTGGTGACTCTTGCTAAAACAGCAATAAACAGAAGTAAATAAAGACTTAGGGCATTAGTTATCTTTAACAAACAGTGACACTGCATATAATGTTGGGGGGAGACTTCAAAAACCCGCAGCGTGTACGGCAGTGTCACTCTTTCTAGCGCAGAGAGCGTTAGTCGCGTTAGATGTCTGGAAATGATGGCGTCACCGAGCTGCCCTCCTCGCGTTGCTTCGAGCACTGCCAACCCAGCCGGACGCCTCATGGAGACCTGCCTCCCCCAGCCATTTTTGTCCAGCAGCAGACTTCAGAAACAAAGTTGAAAATGTCCAAAACCTGAGGGATCGCAACAGGAAAATGAAGGAGGGAGTGTTAATTGCTTGTGTAATTATGCAACCTCCGAACCACTGTAATGCCATCCAGTTAATGAACAGAGGGCCGGTGCTGGTCTCTCTTACCTTAGGCTTTGTAAGCTGATAAAAAGCATTATTTGGCTCTGCTGACATCTTTTATCCCTGGTATTTTCCCAGTAATCAAGGGTGGGTGTGTTTCCTGATCCCCTTCACGTTTGTTGTGAGAGGCAACAATTACAGCTGATGGTATTGTACTACTCCTTTGGACTTGCTGTTGCTTTTAATCAGCGGATAGAAGAAACAAAACAAACGAAAGCATGGTCCCTCTTCCAAGAGGGAATTATTGCTGCATGTTGGGAACGATTTTAGGCTCTGTCGTAGGGGGAAAAACACCTTCCGGAAAGTGGCAGGGAACGGAGGAGTTTCCCAACAGGAACATGGCGAGTCGGGGGTTTTTGAAATTAGAAAATGCAAGGGGTAGCAAAACATGAGAAATACTACTTTTAAGGAAAAATCCTACCAAATGAGGGAAAGGGTCTGAGCTTTCTAACGAGTCTTCAACTTGTATTCATCTGTCCCTAACTGTACACCCCCGGAAGGCACATGGCACAGTTCTACAAGGAGTTTATCTTTTACATGACAGCTAAAAAAATTCAAATTAATCAAGCATGCATCCTCAGGCTTTTTTAGAATTGTATAACTCCTTTTTTGATGTATGGAGTAAGATTCTTGTTTGGTGTTTTTGGTGAAGTTGTGCAGTGGTTACAATCCACTTCTAGCTTTACAGTCTATGGAAAAAAATACTTCGATATGATGCTCAGGAAGGGAGTAAGACCCACCAAGGACCCATCCTTTTCTTGTTTGGCAGTCATTAGGAGTTTGGAGACTTGCCCGATGGTGTAATTCAAGTCTTGACTGCATATCTTATTGGTTAAAAATAGGAGCCAACTCCAGCTCATCAGTTTTGCTAAGAAACTATTGATTGTGATTAGCAAGCTTAAAAATAATTACCTTGTGTGTTCATTGCTATTTTGGACATATTCTCATATTCCTTCTCTTATAGAAAGTATTGAGCAGCACAATAGCGCAATTTGATGACTAAGGTGTTACACCGCGTGGAGGGGAGAAAGGTATTGAGCACTTCTTAATTGTTCCATCTCGTGGTGATTAAACACGCAACACCTACACAGGGAAGAAAACCCACTGGTCTTACTGAAGGGTACAAAATCAGCTATTCACCACCCCCTTGTTCCCATGGGGGAACATATATCCAGTCCTTCCCAGTTTCAGTCATCACTTTCACCACTCAGCTCTTCTTTGGCAGGAGCCGCAAGGCCGCCCAGCACCACAGGTCCTGCACCCTGGGGAGGAGTAAAACACCGACTTGCTTAGCACCTGGGGAAGGGGCGATGAGTTTCACCGGGGTTTTAACACCTGATTTAAAAGCCTGGTGGGGCTGATTTGGACCTGGTAGGGAGTTGACACTGAATGGCTGACTCGGGTAAGGGTAGCCGAAAGCCTCTCTGTCTCTGGAAGTTGTTCCTGTAGCAGGGAGAGTTGCAGCAAGCAGCCAAAGTTTTGGTATTTGCAGCACTGTGTATTGGGGTGAGCCAGCATCCGCTTCAGTCTGCTGGAGCCTGGGCTGCCTGCTGAGCTGGGAGAAGAGCTACCTATGCCTGTCAGACTCCTAATACAGGTCAGTAGCCACTTTGGGGGGCCACCTTCCCCAGGCTTTAACTCTTGAGCACCCATGGAAAGCCGGCCTCTTGCCATGTTGCCCCTCTCTGTTGAGAGAGCCTAGGAAGAGTAAGTTTTTCTGTTTAAGTTTGGTGTCAGAAGTTGGATGATGAGAATGCCATTATGTGATACTATGCCTGTACAATCTCCCCACCTTGTTCTTTAGGTTTTGTATCCCCTATGAATGTGTCAGTAATTTCAAATCATAATAATCTGTAGTTTGGTTTTGCATTTTCAGTTTCCTCTAGAGTCTTACTCTTGTATTGGTTTGGTGTGTACCGGGGTTACCCTCAGCGGGCGCCTGACGTGCTGGCAGAGATGTGCATGAAAATGTGGGTTAGAATACAAAATATACAGGTGTTTTGCAACCACGGATGCTTGCTGTGGGGCTGTGCGTATCAAACTGAAGTCGCATTGCACAACCAGATAGTGACGTGTGGGCAGGGTGCAGACAAACTCTTCAGGCCACTTGCAAGTCACGTGAAACTGTATGGGTTTGTGTGTCCAGGAGAGGGATTCGTCCCAGGTTTTTGTCTGTTAGTGGCAGCCTTTGAAATTCGGAGTAGGAATTTACTGGTGGGGGGAACCTCTTCTTAGTGTTTGCTGGTGCAATGATCTTCATATCAGCACAGGTGGGAGAGGTGAGTGCTGGATCACACCAGAGTTATTGTGCCTCGTGTGGGTTTGGGGTTTTGGGTTGCCTCCAGAACACAGAAAAACAAAATGCGAAGCTTCAGTACAGTAGCAAGGGAAACTGCGGGCATGTTTGCTTTCGTTTGTGCTCCGGTCGGTGTCAGAGGAGGAGATGCAGCTCTGGGAGACGGGGCTGGAGCGGGAGCCCTGCGGGGGCGGCTGAGGAGCCGCTCGGTGAACCTGGAGGGAAGGTGCAGCCGTCTTCCTCTCGCTGCCCTGCGAGGGAGGTTACGACAGCCCGGAGGAAGGTCTGGGCTGTGTGGATAGAGAGCAGGTGATGGTTGGGGGAAAAAAAAACTTCACTGACAGGAGTTTCTGACAGCAACGTTATGCGCTAAAGGTATTGTCATATGCTTTTTAAGACTTTCTCCGTGATTCTAAACCTGTATTCTGCAGTAATTTCTCTATAAATATCTGCATAAACTCTCAATAGGCCCATACACGTAAGCTATGTATTTCCAAACAATTTGTTTCAAAAATATTTGGGCTGACTGAGAAAAATATATTATTGGAAGAGCTATTTTTTTTCCCTTGTCTTGAAAGGGGCTTAGACTTGAGCCCTTGAATTCAGCATCCTTTATTAGAGTGATTCCAGGACTTGCAAGGATTTGTATAAGAGCTTGAAATGTTTAAAATATGTATTTTTCCCATCTAAAAACAAATGATACAACTTTTAAAATTTGATCTATTGGGCTGCAGCAGAGCTAGAAGCGAGTGTTGTATTGCTTTGACCTGCTTTGAGTACCTTCTCCTTCACCCGGGAGACTGCAACATATTTTTTCGTGTCTGGCTGTCTCAGTCTTGGATACTTACATGGCTGCAACTACTGCAGTTTCTGAATGTTTCACAACACTTCTGGGAGAATATTATTACCTTAAACGTATCACTGGCTCATGAATACTGAGTGCCTTTCTTTAGCACAGATGAACTTTGACAAGGCTTTTGGTACTTTTTGGAAAGGGTGGCATGATTTTGAGGAAGCTTACGAACAAACACAACAAGAGCAACTGCAGATTTTGCATGCCAACAAGGAACACTGGGCTGAAACCTGTCAGGTCTTGGCCATGGAGAAGATGAGCTAGCTGGGAGTCCTCCATTTACTTTATTTGCCACGTGAATATAACTGTTAGACAGCCTATTGGCTACACAAGCGACTTGTGATCTTACACGGTCTTTTTTTGTGTTATATTTAACACTTTTTTTCTTGATACAAGCAGTGAGAAACAGGGAGAAATACTTCTGCTTGTATGTAGTTGATGGCTCAGAGTCAACTACAGCCACTAGACTGGCAATAATTTGAACTACTGCAAACACATGGGAAGAGTAAAAAAGAAGATGCCAGGCCAAAAAAAAAAAAAATAATCATCACCAGGGTCTTTTCTTAAGGATAATTTTATTAAAAGTTCACGTTTGAAGCGATGTCGTCGTTTTGATTCTCTGTATTCAGTTGCCTTTCTGAAGCTTGGCATAGCTATTCTGATGTGCAGCAAAAATATTACATCAAAGGTGAATGTTTGAATCTGGGCTGAAAAATAAAAAAGAGAGGGTGGTGGGACACAGAGCAGGGGGGAGAACCCCCAAATGACTAAGAGTTCTTAAAAGTAAGAAATAAAAGAAAATAATCATTTCTCTCCCCTGACAAACAGTTCAAAAAGTAGCCAATGGTTTGGATCTGGTATGTCACAGTGCATACAAATGAAGAAACTGTCACCATCGGTTTCCTTTGAAACCTTTTGATCTTACCTTCTGTAGTAAAGGGCATGTGACTTGATCAGGGCTTCTCCTCTCTGATACTTCAGTAGATCAGGACTCTGACTATGTATCTGTGACAGGTTTCTCCACTCAGTTGATACGATCATTTTTTTTTTTTCCCCCCCCTTCAGTGCCTTTGTCTGTGGTGGGTATGGTTCACCTTTCCCTCTCCATCCAGGAAAGCCAGGTTCCTCATTCGGCAATTTCCAGCTAATCCTGTGTGTTATGGCTTAGTCAGTAGTAGTCTTATACCTGTTTTTGCTCCGTTTGCCAGGCTCTTCTAGTAAGAACAGTAAAGTGCAATTGCAGTCTTTTGTAAAGACACATTGGACACGCAACTCTTCCAAAAAGTCATGGGATATCTATTCTGATAATTAACTAAGGATTGTTTTGTTACAGAGTACCTTTAAATGGACAATTTGAATACGCGTGGTCAGTAGTGTCGCAGGACAGTGGGGAAGGAAAAGATTTTTACAGACCTCTAATACTTAATCTTTAAAAGGCACAGTTTCTGTGAGTTGTTTATATTTTTAATATGAGCTGTATTAGCTAGTGTGCTTTAGTCGACTGACGCTTTGGTCCAGAACTACTGAAGTTGAGGAAAATTTTCCCGAAGGGCTAAACTCTGCTATCGTGGCAACCGATGGCAAAACTCTCTTTGACTTCTCTACTGTGAGACTGCACTGTGAGGGAGAGTTGAAAGAGGAGCGAAGCCCCAGGAGGTCTCGCGAGGCTCCTCTTTGCAGAGTAAAGGCCAGAACAAAATATTCTTGGGTCCGTGTGTTGTCACCGCTGGGCTTTGCCGCTGAGCTCCTGGTGGAGGGTGCCCTTGCTGGTGGGTCACCCCAGGGTAGTTTCTGCCCCCACCGAGGTCCCGCGGCTGGAGGAACTGGTTTGCAAAATTTGTGAGGCTTGCAGCGGAGACAAAGCTTATACCGATTTCCTCTTTTTTCCTCTGTGTTTTTCTGAGGAAGATAAGCAGTGGTTGAGGTGTCCAGGAATTGTCCCTACCCAAACTCCCTAATTAAAAAAAAGTGCTGGAGTTATTGAGCTCAAAGCAGCATTTAAATGGGTGAAAGTTAATGGCCAGTGTTTGCACAGGAGGTCAGACTGGGTGATCCCTTTTAGGCTGCAGCCAATTAACCCCTGAGTACGCGATGCTGCCTTGCGCTGCAGCCTTGCAGATGGAGAGTTGCCTAAGAGAAATCCGAAGATTTCCCGGTCCGAAGGAGTGACCGGCCTGGTGGCAGCCTGCTTGCCTGAGCAGCCTCTGCTCCGTTTGGTTTTCCGCTCGGCTTCTGTCACCGGCGCGTCCCCGTTACAAGTAAGGAGCTGATAGAGACTGGAAGAAAGCCTGAAGTGTGCCAGCTCGTCTGGGAGGTGCAGGTGGTTAAAGTGCAGCAGCAAGTCATTTGCAGCGCTGGTACTGAAAGCCGCTTCACAGAGCAATTTTGTTCTTCAGTGATTTTAACACTGCTAGCAATTAGATGCGTTTACATGGTAAGTGTCCCTCTACACGCTGAGGTGGCTTGCATGCACTGTTCTTCAGAGCTGGAAAAAGGTAGTTGTAGGGCTGCTTGTACGGCAGGGTCTCTTTCGGAGTCTTTCATCATGTGAAAATCTTTTGGGCGAACCAGAATATGTGGGACTGGTCCAGCAGCACATTCTCTTGTCGCTGAAGTCCCTCGGCTCTTATCTCCTGCTCTGGCAGAGAAGGAGAGCGTGTCGGGACATCCTGCTGGGGCCCAACTATGTGCTTAGGAGGCTCTGCTTCTTGGCTCGCAAGAAAAGTTAGCAAAGTTAACTTGACTTTGTTCCGTCTGAAGAATTTGCCTTTTCCTGTGTCTGTGCTTTTTCCCTTATGTTGCCTGTTGTGTGAAGAGTAAGAGCTGGTATTGAATAGCGGTGCCTGAAAAGCGATGGGTTTGGTTGCTGAGTGGAGCTGAGGGTCCTAACCGTTGGGATCTTGGAATGCAAATGGCATCCAAATCAAAAAGGCTTTGCCTTTTATCCATTAATACAAATGCAGGTCAGATGTCTTAACTATCAACATGGGTGAAAAAAATCAGTCTTCCCAATGCTCCCCAGGACTACCGGTTCCAGATATTCTGGATGCTTCAGCCCTGGAGTGTAAATGGCCAGGGACAGAAACACCAGGGGCTGCTTCCTTCTGCGCGATCGGGAGACGTTTGCCCTCTCCCCAGCACCGTTTATGTGGGGTAGGCAGCACCTCAGCTGCCAGGCAAGGAGGCCTGCTGGTGATGCTGAGGGCTGGAAGAAGACTCGGATGTGGCTGGGGATAACAGGCTGCCGTTGCGACTCTCTCCTCCCCCCCTGGCTGGTGGGAGAAGGATGGTGGGGACCTGACAGCCTCACCGTTTCCCCACCGAGGAGTGAGGACGTGGGGGAATGTGATGCTTAACACTCAGCAGCAGGGCTTAGGAGATCCAGAAAACTACCCATTTACTTTCGAGGCTTACTCTGCAATCAGCATAATTTCTCACGAGAAGGGGATTTTGCTGTAGAACAGAAGGTTGGGGAATGGAGTGTTTGCAAAGGGAAAAATAATTATATTTATGGACTGGGAGTCTAAGACCTTTTCGGATCCAATCACCTATATCTGTCTGCTTTGCATACAGGAGGCAAGTTATTGGATAGCTTAAAATGTTGGCTATTTTATAATAATTTACTAATAATTTAAAGATTTTTTCCCAGCTGTTGGAGGGTGCAATTTTTCTTTCATAGGCCATTATGTATGCAAGACCAATTGGTAAACTGCAATGTACTGTTCTGTAATTATTCTCCCCTGTAGCTTTAATGAGGAGATCTGCGTGCAGTTTGATGGGAGAATATACTCTGCCGACAGCTACATAGAAAATCAAGACAGGTGTAATCTGCTTACTGTAGTCTGTGAATCCTCGCCATGTGGTTATGTTATCTCTAGTGCATGTTTATAGAAAGATGCTTGTAAAAGGATTTAATTTAATGGAATAATGGTAACTGACACTATGAAAATGAAAGGGCTCAAATAATACAGTGAGCAGAGTCATATAAATACTAAAGTAGATTATTAACAAATTACTATATTACGTCATTTGGTTAACATCATACGAAAGGAAAATACAAATTAAGCTATGTTATGTACTAAAAGAGAATGCATTCTTTATTACTAACCTAGTCTTAGAACAGACTTTGGAGAAAACGTATCATTTTGGACTATGCGTGTAGAGATACGTGCCCAGTCCTGCAGTTGCACTTGCGTGGGCAGATGCGCATGGCTATCGCTGGAGCTCTGCATGGGGGCGTCTCCAGGCCTGAGGTCTTAAGAGCAGAGTACCTTTTGGAAGGCAGATACTGTGCTGAACCGTAGCCAAAAGCTGCAGCTTTCTCTCAGGTGGAAGAATAGTTGTGTGAGGAAAGGACCAGTAGAGGCTTTGTTTGGGAACCCACTGTGTGGTGGGGAGGCTTCAAGACAATCACACATGATGGGCCTCTCCTTCTGTACCTCCACAGTAATGATAACAATAAACTGTTAGCAGGAAAGCAGCCCAAATAACTTACTATTTTGAAGCCTACTGAGAAAAAGGAACATCTCCTTGCTAGCAGCAGTTACACGAGATTTTTCATTTGGAAAGATAAAATTATTTAGGCGGAACTGTGAATCTAGTTCTTTTCAGAAGCTGAAAGAAGTAATACCTGGTCACTCTCCGTGGCTGTGATATATTAATGATCAGATTTTTAATCACCTGATACTAACATATCTGCCACACTGGAGAGCTTAATATCTGAAGGAATACTTACCATGATTTTTCTCAGCAGTCCATTTTTAGGTGCTGGGGGAGAGGGATAATGTGGTGCCAGCAGTTTGGTATTGTGTTTCTGATCCGGTATGACTGTCCTTGAAGGTGGAGCGAGAGTGCACAGGGGATGGCAAAAAGTTGCTAGCAAGAGCTAAGCGAAGTGCTGCCATGCTCCTCACTGAATTTCTTGAAAGCCTTTGGCTTATAGAATTTGGACATCTCATGATACTTAGGTATTTTTTTAATACTTAATATTTTTGGAGTTGGGGTCAATCCATACCAAGGATAGTGAAAGTGCATGATCGGACATATTATGTTACTGCATCAGGCAAATGCATTTTAAAAAAATAATACTGAAAAGCTCTTCTGCTGGGGAAAGATGGGGGCTGGATGGGAGCTGGGCATCACTGTTTATTCTTATTATGCTGATCTCGCTGAGATTTTGAGTCTGGTGATTGCACTGACAAAGGAGCAGCCTCGATTTCTGCACGTATGTTAGTTGCTTACAAAACTGGGCTCACAGATTGCTCTGAAGCTTTTACTGTTCTTGCAGAACATTTCCGTAGTTCCAGCAGTTTGATCACAAATGCAGCATCTCTCTCCTAATGCTGTGCAGGTTGATAAAACAGTTGCCGAGCTGGAGTCCCTAAAGAAATTATTAATTATCTGGTTAATGTGCATCAGGCTGTGGGAGTGTGAGATTAATCACCAGTGCTGGGATGAGTTGCTGAAGTGGATTTTGGTTTTTCGTCTCCTGTCACTCGGTAATGGCTTTTGCTTCCTTCACCATCAGGTGAACAGGTGCAGAGATGCTGTATTTTCATTTTCCTGTAGTCGGTAACAGCCGGTGACCAGGAGATGCCTTTTTCTCCGTCCTGCTGCATGAGCAGTTTACAACATGGAGCGCTACCTGCTTTGGATGTTCCAGCTGCGGGAGATGCTCCTACAGCACAGGACTGACCTGAGCCTTCCCAGATAAATACATTTGAACACATGTGCTCGGGAAGCGGTGCCAGGGAGGAGTGTTGGGCTGAGCTGGGGCTGGCTCTTCTGTATTCCCCAGGTCTCGAAGGGGCTGACTTACATTTGGATGTGGAACTGCAACTTGACTCCTATTTTGAATGTATTTATAGTACTCGGAATTTTTCAGGAAGTGAACAATCAGCATGCCTCCTTTGTTTAATGTAACAAAAGAAAAATGTGCTCCTTTATTGGAAGGATACGGAAGAAGGTTCTTCTAGCTCAGTCTTTAGTGGTACCTTCCTTAAAGCCAATGGGCTGCATAAACATTCAGCCGTGGGAGGATGGGTCAGACTCTTTTCTGGCGGTGCTGGATCAGTCGGGGTGTTCAGGTGCAATGCTGCAGCGCTTGTCCTGTCCCGTTAACTGCTGTTAACCATCAACAGCTGCATCAGAAATTGTTCAGTGAAGCCCTGATGCTGTTCCAGAGGGTCCCTACTGGATTACACACACCTGCACCACACAGTGAACTGATGAAAAAACTGAGGAGTAATTTGTCTTTTAAATTTGAGAGTTGTGTTGCTACATGAAGCCATAACAGCTCTGCCTCAGGGTCAGGACTGCTGGCTGGAGGAGTCTTTTGCTTTAGTGACTACTAGTGAGGAGAGGAAGGAAGATAAGATGGAAGGAGCTATGTTGTACCCAGCTAAAGCAGTTTGCCTGAGGCCAGGGGAGCGTTTTCTAGTTAAGAAGGGAAGAAGCTTTAGACAACAGCACAACAATCATTCCACTAATATGTGCTGAGGGACAGAAGTAGAGTTTGAACCTCTCTCTATTTATAAAGTCTAATCACTTGGATTGCTTTATCATCACTAACACAAGTGTTGTTTCTCCCTGAGGAAGTTCTGTAAATGACCACAGCTATTGAGACTTTGAGATGCACAGCACTTGAGACTGGAGGCCTGTTTTTAACCTTCTACTTGACTATGTTGTATCAAGTTTTTTTCTGATGTGAACGTGTAGGTATTGGCCTTCATCATCTTATGGGGTTTGTTTCTTCTTGGCTGAACTAGTGGGGTTTTTTTTTGTTCACAATGAACTGAAAGTTTGATTACCTTGCCACTTCAAGCAGGCAAGAGACGTACTTGTATTTGAGATTGCATTGCGCTACTCCATCATTGAGCTTTTGCTGTCCATATTGTACATTCAGCATTGTACAATGCTGAATCCCTCTTCAGCTAAAGACTTTACCTTGGGAGGGGAGGAGAAAGGTGTGCAATTTTCAGAGAATTTGCTTCTTATAATAGCTGTGTGCTCCAATCTGGAATCCCTGAACAGCCCCATGATGGCATAAACATCTATTTGTTTGGCAGGCTATGGCATAACTTCACATTAAATGTGATTGACCCATTTGTGTTTGAAACCTCCTAACCAGCAAGTCAGCATGGCAGCAGTGGGGTTTTAAATGTTAAGCAGTCTTCAGGGCTTCAGGTTGAGTATTTGCATCAGAGTTGTTTGGGTGTCTGCTCCTTGTAGAGCTTCTTGAGCTTGTTGTGATAAGTAAAATCAAGTTCACTTTGTTAAGCTCAGCAGTTCCCAGCACTGAAGAGATAACAGGGGGAAAATAAGACCTTTAGGAGACAAGAAGTAAATGTCTGTCTGTGTGGGGATGCAGATCACTCTTTCTGTATGACTTTATTTGATGGTGATGTGCCCATTTTTTTACGCGTGGTTGTGTGACCATGCACCTAGGTGTTCTTGCCCACAGTGGTGTACAAAAGTGATGCAAAAGGAGTGCAAAACTTGATAAATGTATGAACTATAAAGATAGTAACTCAGCAGACTGTTCTGTAGCTGTTGATCTCTGTTGCTTAAAAATAAGGAGAATAGCAGATTTTCAGATGAATAAATTGTTCAAATCCATGCCTAATTTACATGTAAGATCACCTTGACTGCTTGTACAAATCGGGTAATTGCGCATGCAAATAGCTAATTAACACAATTAGCCGATCTGCTCATGCAGTCTCAGGATCTGTAAGTGTATACTAGCCATGTAGTTATCGTGTATCTGCAAACCAATTGTATGAAAAGAACCCTAAGCCCTGATAACTGGTAGCAGGTGTGGGAAGTTGCTTATTTTTTAATATCAGTTTTTTGGCTTTGGGGTGGAGAAGTGTCTGATGGGGATCACAACTGTTATTGCAGTTGGGATCCAAAATCACTTAGGTTTATTAGAAAAAATTCACTTTGAAGTAGCAAGGCAGCATTGCTGCTGAAGCACGCTCTCGGCACTGCAACCCGTGACAGGCTAGCTGCTCTGCTGGCACGAAGGCCGCAGTCGTGCCCATCGCGTATAATTTGTTCCACGTGAGCACAGGGCCATGCTAGTTGTGCCTTATGGCTTCATAAAAGTACCTGTGAACGATGCTTGTTAAATACCTACTTATTACTATTTTTAGAGAAGCACAATATTTCAGATTTTAAAGTTGCCTGCCTCCTCCCACCTTGGTAAGAAAGAACTTCTCAAAAAATATTTAGAGGGCGAGTCTCCTGGTTTTATCTATTTGTCCAACTTAAAGATCTTTTCCTTAGCATTTGACTGTGAAGCAAAAATACCCAGGCAAGTTTAAACATACAAATTGGTAAAGTTTTGCAACTGCATCGACGGACACTGAATACGAGTCCAGGGATTTCAGAAGTGTGTTTCTCCCATCTTTGTTTCTATTATTTTTGTAGCTGTTATGGGGCAAATGGACACCCTTCATCATAGTAATTATTTACGCGTTCAAAGCAAACATGCAGTTTCAATCAGTTCCTACAAATAACATCAGCATTTGTGGCTTCAAGTTGAGTCTGCACAGAAGTACCAGCATAATCTTCTGAAGGCAGGTATTTCTTGAACTATGTTTTTAAACATGTTTCCTAGTTATAAAATAGAAAACTTAAACCTGTGTATTAGATTTGTGACCTACCTAATATCCCAGTTGCTCTCTGAATTTTCTTTCTTACATGTGTAGTTTTAGTCTGAAACAAAGATGAAACACGCCGATACCACATAACTGGCCAGGATTCAAATCCTAGCAAAAGGTTTGTGTCCAAGACCACCCCACTGTGTTCTCTTTCGTACTTCTCACATAAATGTTTGTGGTATGTAGCATTTTCCTTACTCAGGGGACTTCAAAACACATTGAAAAGCAATGAGTTAGATGCTGATTGTGCAGGGACTGTGTTGGCAAAAGGAACCCCTTGTTACGTGCTCCAGAGTAACACTCTCATGTCCTTAAAATCTGCTCCGTGAAGGGAATTAAATGTGACCTGGAAAGCTGGGGTACATCTTTAAAAAACTGCTGTGAAATGTGTTGCTGTCATCTAGGTGGTTACCAGCCCAAGACCCAAGGGACTTTGGTGTAAGACCTTGTGTGAAAAAAATCCTATTTCTGGTAGAGCTAGCTGGGTGCAGAGTCGGGAGAGAGAAGAGTGTCGGCCCTGATGTGGTCACAAAGTCCCTCCCCTGAGGCTCACGGAGTTTCTAAGCAAGCACAGAAGAAGCCCCTCAAGCAGGGACAGAAAATCTACTTAAAGGTACATTTTTTTAAGAGAGCAGAATGAAGAGTGAAGTAGTGGAGACTTCCACGCCTCTTGTTTATCAAGCTGTGTAGTGCCATTATTCAAGGGAGGTGGGAATTAACGCGTCCCTCCTCTTCCTCCCCAAACAAACAAAAAAAGGAAGTCAAGGCTTGGGTGCTAGTTAGCATGCTGATACTCGAGAGCACATCCAGCCCACGGCTTACTCTTAGCAGCTTCAGTGTCGAAGTGCTGGGAACAGAAGGGAAGCGCTGGGGCCTTGCTAGTGTGCGCACAGGCTTTTCCTCCACTTCCAGCGTGTGCTTTGCAATTTAAAGATGCAAAATTCACTGAATGACAAATGGTGATTAGTCAGGAGCTGAGGCCTGTCTGCTGCAAAAGGGAGCTGGGGAGGATGACTTTATTCCTGGCCGTGTCAGTCTTTCACCTCTGCTGCCTGCTTAGTCTTTAAAGGAACAGTGGCAACTGTTTGTTAAATGTTTTGTTTAAGACTTGTTTTGACAAAAGCAACAGCTGTTATGATTTTAAAACTCATCATTTCTCAGTAAATCTTAAAATTAAAAAAAAAAATGGCTGTAAACCCTTTTCCATCATCAATCAGTCAAATTTCCCCATTGACTGTACTGGTGATCTGGAATTGAAAACTAATGGGGAAATGAGAAGAAAGCAACAATAAGCAGTCTGTTTTTAAAGGCCAAACTGAATGAGACTGGGGGAGAAACAAAACTGAAATAAACTGAAAATAAGACAGCAAAGCTTCTGTAGCTCTTTATGTGGGACAGCTTAAATCCTATTTTTACTGGGTCGCAGAACTGCTTGCGGAATTGGGGCCGAAGGCTGTAACGTGCTTAAGTGTCTCAGGCATGTGGTGTTTTTCCTTCTGACCTGACGCTAGCTGTGGGCTGTACAGTGCCAGTCAGAAAAAGAAAGAGCCATTTGTTGAACTGTTTAGAAGCGGGAAGAGCAGAGATCGTACTTGGGTACGGTGATGACTTCTACACTTTCGGTTAGTTGGAATGCTGTTAATATCCATGAATACAGGCTTAAAGCCTTCTCTGAAACTTTAGGAATTACCTGCCATTTTAAGAGACAGCTCTTTTTTTAGATGATCTGTGTCCTGTTGAATTCAGTGGGAAACCATCTACCTGTGATGGGATAAATTTCCCACTCCCTGCTACGTTTCCTTAAGGACTAAAGGAAAAGGCAGGTTTTATGTGCTCTAGAAGGGCTTGTGGGCTTCTTTCAGAAAGGATGCACCTGCCAAGCAGTGAAGCAGCACCTCTGTTCCTAGGCATCTCACTTGGAAAGTCCTAAAAGTTGATACTGTTTTTTCTTCAGTTACTCACAGACGTTAAATAAACTGAAAAGGCAGTGTTGATGCAAGTGCCAAATGGCTGCGATATGCAGATGACTTCTCTGCGTGCCCTTTCCTGTCGAGGACCGTGGTGCCAGCCGGCGAGGTGGCTGATTGCCTTTGCCTGATCAAGGGGTGTTTGAGGAACAGCTGATGGCTGAACTCCTCTAAAATGGAACTGATGACTGTGAAGAGGAGGAACCTGTGCTAAGAGTTGGTAATCACAGTTTATCTAAAAAATATGTGCCTGCAGTCACTCCCTCTAGCCTGCAATTCAGGAGCCTGCTTGAAATACCTCGCATGGTGATGTCCACAAAGCATGATCTCCATTATCTCTAGGTGATTAGGAGAGGATATTCCCTTGTGGCAAAAGATGGCCTCTTCTTGGATACTTACACCTTTGCCTTGCAGCCCACAGCCATTTGGTGTCCCTGGACGGGAAGGCAGTAGCACGCGGGCTAGTCTTTTTTGTACGGTGTGTAGGAGTGTGTGGCCTCAGCAGCACAAGTCTCCGTGAGCATCCTAGCGCTGGCTTACAGGCTGTTTTAAATCCCGTTTGAAATCCTGGGCATTTATCTTTCAGTTTCTTTGTGGCTGGGCCTTGTTTGGGTATTTTTATTAAAAGCCCTGTGATGAAAACCGAGTGGCTTTGTGCCTCTAGCACAATGGAGTGCTCTGCAATAATGGTGTTAACTTTTTTTCCCCCCCAAAAATTAGTGGAGTCATGGACAGCTATGCAGTGAGTTTAAGCAGTAGTTCGTTCGTTTTGGGTTTATTGGGGTTCTATCAATTGAAACCTGCCAAAATCCAGTGCTCTACAGCCAGTGCTGCAGAGTTAGTCTGTGCTCCGGGCAGGGTTTTCTTGTGGGATGGTCTGAAATGGTTACGTGGACTTCCCCACAACTTTCCAGTCACATGTCTGGTCTTGTGCACTGAGTGCATGTTTGACTTCATTCTTGCCTTCCGTGTCACAGCCACAGGGTCTCTGTTTACAACACAAACAAGATGCTTCTCAAGTTGTTCCCTTTGTGGAGGGGATGAGAGGAAGCAGCAACATGTCAGAGATGGTAATGGTTCCTTGGTGGGGTGGTACTGGGGACGATGTGGCAGTAACCCCTAGCACTTCTTGATCCCTATTTCCGTGAAATATAGGCTGTGTTACACCTTTCAGAAAGCCAAGGAAATGTGCCTTGGAACAGACAAAAAAGAATTGTGTTTTGTCCCGCAGCACCTTTATTTACAGAGTTTATCCTGGGAGCCTCAAAGCATCACTAACTGTAACAGAAACTCCGTACACAATGACATTACTTTTCCCAGTGAATCAACAAGCATATTGTATTGACATTTACGTTTTGACGTCTTTGTGTATCCCTGGTGCAGGAATGAAGCTCTCAGATCAGCTGCTGCTGGCAAGGAGACGTAGATGCATTATTAGGGATAACTTGGTTTATCTCCTTTGACACTTTTCTGATATCCCTTGATCATTAAGGTCTGGATTAAGTGGGAAAAAAACATTACTTGCATGGATGTTATGTAGCTTATGCCTCAGATCTTTTATGAGAGAGTTTGGGTGCTTAATGTCTTCTAATTCAAAAAGAAAAATCAAAGTCTTGTGTACAGCTTCCTTCTGTCAGGTGCTGAGATGAGGGTTAGGTAAGTGTGTAACAGAACACCAGATATTTGAAAGTCACATTTCCAGCTGCATTTAATATGATTGTAGATAAAACGCATCAAAGAGGCATGGGTTGTTTGGGGGTATTTTTGCGTTTACTTAGTGGGTTGAATGAAGTTTAAGGTGTACCATGCCGTGTCGCTCTTGGGAGAGCAGTCACCTGTATGTTCTTTCCCATGAACTTGCATCATGACGTTTTTTGTGAAGCAGGGGAAGTGTGTCAGGAGCTCGCTGTACATTCATCGGCGGCATGGGGAAGAAATGGCTCTCTGGCAGTGGTGTCGGTGGCATTGCACAGATGAGAGAAGGTGCTTGGCAGCCGGCAGGTACTGGAAGAGAGTAGGAAAAGTAGGTCTGTCTGTGTCTGGCTGCCCAAAAAAACCATACTGATCTTTAGAGAAACGTATTTTTTTCAATATTTTTCTTCCAAATCCCTGCTCCACTGAAAATGTAGCTATTACTTATAAGTAATAAATGAATGGCTTTCATCCTGAACCTGTAACATAATGCAGAAATCAAATGTTTCTGTCTTTCAGTCCAATCAGAATTGCCAATTTGTGTTTCACAGTAACTCAGCAGCCATTTCTGATACTCCAGAGCTGATGAAAGATCAGGGAGGCTATCGCATTGCTTTACTGTGATAGCAGAAACACCATGGTAATATTGAAGACCTGTCCTAGGGACTGATGTATTTAGCAGCCCGATGCACCCTAACTGGGGCAGTCCTTTATTTATCCTAGTCTGTTTCTCTTCAGCGCTTTTCTTCTGAGGATTAAGAAAAGGGGACTTCACCCTGTGAAGCTGCTACCGTAACTGTTTATGGATGGAATACTGAAGCTCGGGTAAAATGTGACTTTCCAAAGGTTACCTCACATGCCAGTAGCACAAACAAGCAGCTGTGCATCTGTTTCCTGAGCTGTTACTTTTTTCCACACTTTCTTTAACCATGTGGGAAGAAAGCCATCTCTGCCCAGGGTCTAACATGACTTGCATAAGCAAGGATCACTTAAATTGTCAAGTGAGACCTTCTGCCGGTGCTGCACGGAGGGATAAATTGGTCGAGAACTTTGTGGGCTGCTTTACAAAAGACAAATGACAGCATGAAACTTGATTTGTCGAGAAACTGCTTCCTAGGAGACAGCAGAACCTCAGCATAAGTAGATCTGCAAACTAATGACGTAAAAATAGCTTGGATAATAAAAAGCTGGTAAATAGTTATGGTAGCAATTGGGATGTATGCAAAAGACAAGCTAAACTGATCCGAGTTTGGAGGAATTAATTCTCTCGCTGAGTTCCTCTGGTTTAACTTTTAGTTAAAGCAGAAGAATATTTATTTGTAGAAGCCTAAAGTCATCTTCCTGTAAAACAAAGCAAAAAAACTGCCCAACTGTAAGCTTGAGCTTGCTCAGAATAATCCAAATTCATTCTGAAGGACTTCGGGGATATATTTCCTTCTGAAGATTCCCATTCTTCTGTATTTTCTTTGCCAAGTGAGTAATTAGTTACTCCTTGATTATTGCTTATCGCTTTATACTTTTTCATGGAGACAGCAAGGGACTGTGAGGCTGTTAATAGCGATGCTCAGATCACCTTTCTTTCTCAAGCATGGTTTTACTAGCTTAAAAATAACAGTGAGAGTGAAACATTTTTAAGTTCCTGTACTTTTTTGGTTTTAACTGGAATCCTGAGTGCTTTCCAGAGGATCCTCAGTGAATGCCAGAAACGTGTAGTCTCATTTTTCTTGCCTTAAATTGCTATACCCCAACAGTGTTGATCAACAGCATCAGACATGAAAGCTTGACTTAAGCGGTCTTAGTCTCTTTTTCATCCCATAGTTGAAAATTTTCTTTCATCTATTCAAATGTTCCTAAACATGGCAACAAGCATGGCTCTGCAACAGATGCAATTCTTCCGAGGTCTCTAGGTAACATTTTAACCTGTGTAATGTTCACAGCATAGCATCGTAAGTAATATTCCAGGAAATACGCTGCCGCTTGTTAAAAAGGATAGGACCCCAGAGATGCCTTTAAATATGCCTGTAAAGTGAGAGGTGCCAAGAGAAAGATAATATGGCTGATTATAGTTATTTACCTTACATTTTCATTCGCCCTTAACTGGGTGTAATTTAGGGGCATGAAATCTCTTATTGGAAGTGTATTTGCATTAAACAGCTCTAAGCAACCATGAAAGTGCAGAAGCTGAAAAATTGACAGACTGGGTTCCTAGAATCCCAAAGTAGCATTTTTGTAATAGGCATACAAACAAATCAAATAAACATGTTTTGCTTCAACGGTTTAAAGAATATGGTCTTTGGAGTAATTTGTCTTTTTTTTTTTTTTTTTAAACTATCATTTCTAACCTTTTCGTTGCCTATCTCTAGTTTGCAGCTCCTCCTAACAATCTGCAGCAATTTCCAACCCAGCTGTTGTGGTTGCAGTGCATTGTGCCTTTGTTTAGCTTTCCCTGAGCTATCAAATCGGCCTATAAAGGGGATTACCTGGCTGGTGATGTTGTTTTTCAGGTCTGCACTTTTTAACAAATAATTGTTTCACAGTGGCTTTTCAAAAAAAAAAAACAAAACAAAACACCCAGCTCTGAAAATCAAACTTTACAGTTGGGTGGAATCCAGTCTTGCAAGTAAGTACCCCTGGTCAGCTTTGATAATCCCCCTCGCTTCCTTTGCAAGGGATCGTAAGTTGAAATCAACTGCAAGAGTAGTGGATCTTTTCAATCAGGTCATGTTTTTGTAGCAAGGCTTAAATTTTCATGTGTGCTTTATTTAAAGAAAGACCTTTTTCATCTACTGTGTTGGGGTGTGCTAAGCCTGAAAAATTTATAATACAACTGTGTACTATTAAACAGGTATGATCTTCCACCTCTGCCTCCTAGTAGTTGGTCAGTTCTTTTATATCTGTTGCCTCTCCCACAAGGCAGTTTAACTGAAGTTTGAGAGATGTGATCTTTGTACGAATGGAGTTATTGAAATTAAAAGCATCAGCAATATTTACTTCAGCAGGCTGCGGAATTAATGACAGAAGAAAAACTGGTAGAACTTGCTTTTTGTGTATACAATAGAGTCTTTAAGAAACTTAATTTGTGTTCAAGAATGCAGACGTGTCTGAATTTATATTACGGTATGTATGGTCCATGTACCATGCTGTGTCGAAAGTTTTCTAACAGTGTATGTTATTGAAATATATCTATAGTATTCATTTTTGAGTATTTTCTTACATTGAGTATTAAATGGAAGCTAGTGTCTGTCTTGCTCTGCTCAGTACAAAAGATATATTTACTGTACTTGAGTGTCTTCAATTTTGGTTCTCGTTTTGCAAACACAGTACATTTTAATTAAGGCTTGTCACTCGAGATCTAATGAATACATTTACTGTAATGTCTCCATCTTCGGGAGGTGAATTTGACTTAGAAATTGTCTCTGTCACAGAGGGGCTGATAATACCAGTTTAAAGATTTCTTCTTTTCCTGGGGAAAAGCGGTTCGTGTGGTTTGTGCTGCTCTTGCTGGGTACGGGGTAGCAGCCCTCACCTAACGGACTGCAGAATGATGCTTACAGACAAGAAAAATCCCTAAAGACATGTATGTACATCTAGCTTGCAGAATGTACTTGCATGAGACTGTCTTTTTTTTTTTTTTTTTCCTTTTTCCCTTTGACACGGTTTCAGAGGTAGTTTATAGATTATGTTTGGAAAGATTAAGAAACTCCTCTCCCCAAATCATGCTTCTGTTAGCATATGAGAGGACTTTGATCAAACAAACAATGAATTGTCTAATAAACTCAGTTTAAGAAAAAAAAAATAATCTGATAAGAGCGGGTTTCAATTGACCTTTTACCTGTGCCTGTTTCTACCCTGGTGGGTGGGGAGTGTACGTGAGGAGGGTTGCCATGCTCCCGTGTCTTCGACTCATGTTGCTGTCGGCGTTAAAACTCCTGCTTTTAATGTCAAGTCAAAACCATAACTAATTTTACTGTCATGTAAATGCCATTTTATGTCCTGTAGCTGTGCAGGGAAGCACTGGAAAGTGAATTTGGAGTCTTCAAGAGAAAGAAACTAAGCAAAGCCTCAGAATTTTTGCTTTTCAGTGTTGCAGTATTTTAACCTGCAATAATTTTCAGTTAGTTAAGTCAAGATTATATCATGGTGCTGTCTTCTGGTGCAGCGTTGTGCGGGAAAGGCTGTAGCCCCCAAGCTTCTTCCCCAGCCTCTTCTAACAGCAGCTTTTACCTTCACCGTATCCAGACTGTGTTACATCAGCCTTTGTTAGAAAACGCTGGGGTTTGCGTGGAGGAAGGGCCTGGCGTGGGGGTCAAGATGAAAAGGAGATGCTGGGGGGGGACCCCAGAGGGTGCAGGGAGGTGTCCCGACCCGGCTCTCTGGCGGGGAGGCTGCTCACCTCTGGGCTCTCGTCTTCTTTCGGCCGAGCGCGCCAGGCAGCCCTTTGTGCGACGGCAAAACGGCGGGGTCAGGCAGTGCCCCTGGCACGGGGGGGGTTGAGAACGGGAGGAGGCTGGTGGGATCCCCCGAGAGCATCCCACGCTGTCCGCAGTACAGGGATGCCCAAAAGAGAAGCCAGCGGGGTGGCTGCTTGCTCATCGTCCTCAGATGTCCTGGTTAGGGACTTCCTTGGCAGGTAGCATCCCGATTCACTCGCAATCGTCCAATGCAAATGTTTGGGAAGTGTTACCGCGTTTGTTTTGCACGCGAGGGATCGCGTCACGGTGACAGCAAAGCCCAGATTTTTCAAACGCACTCAGGCACTCCTGCTCCGCTGTCCTCATCCTGGGTCCCGGAGGAGCTCCGTGACGGCGAGGGGAACCGAGGCTTGGCCTCGCCCAAACCACGCCACGAGGCTCGGCCTTCCCTCCGACAGCCCGATCCTGCTGCAGGGGTAGGGGGATGCTCTGCCCTCCGGCCGCTGCTGGGGAAGGGGCAGGGAGTTAGGTGCGGTGAAGGGCCCCGAGCGGGCCGCCTGCGAGGCGGCAGGTTATGGCTAATGACAAACCTGTGCCGCTGGTAGGTACGTGCTTTTTTTTTTTTTTAACCTGCCTTAAATTTTCTAGCTGGGCCTTTAATTGCCAGGGAAAGGTATAGACTAATGCAATAAAAAAAGCCAAACAAATCAGAGCTATAGCAAGGCTCTACAAGGAAATACGTTTTAGAAAGATTTTTTTTTTTTTTTTTTTAAATTAATCGGGGTTTTGTTGTGAGGCTAAAACAGACTAAAAATAAACAGCTGTATAGTACTTCATTAAGCTGCCTGCTTGGAGTGATTTTCCCATTGATTAGTCTCAGGGCTAATGCTGGTTCATTCCTCATTTCATTGCTAATTAACATCAGCTCTGCTCCTGACCACTTGACCGCACTCTCTCTGTGAACATGTGCTGGTCTGGCAAGTAATAACTGCTCGCTCCTTCCCTCTTAAAAGAGAGAATTAAGGGAGAAAATAGCTATCAAGTGTAGATCTCTGGCTGCTTCTACTGTAAGGAGGGAAAACTGTAAAACCGTATCGGCCCGTACGAAGGGTAATAAACATAGTTTACAGAGCGCAGGAGTTTGATTGAGGAACTATGTAAATACAGATGATGAGCTCAAGCTGCTGTATGAATTGACAGGCCTGGCTCATCTCCTGTCAGTCGAGTTGATTTAGGCCCTTCTGGGATGCTCGCGGTGCAGATTACCTGACCCAGGGGTTTACGGCCGCTGGCCGTCAGGGAGAGGGCTACTTTGGATGGGCAGCACTTACTTTTCCAAGTCTCCACAGTGTTCTCGGAGTCCGAATAATACATTGGCAGCGGGCACGGCAACGTAACATAGCAGGAAACATAACGCCACGGTTATAGCTTTGTCGGGCCACTTCCATGCAAGCAGACTATAGATGAAAATAGGGGAATGAAATACTAGAACTGGCATGGATGCACTCTGAGAAAATATCTAACAACTTTAATGAAATTAGCAGCCTCTGTTCTGGGTGAAAAGGTCAATTTTTCCATAAAACCCAAGTAAACTGCCATTTTGAAAAGCATCTACTAAACTTGGCACAGAATAAATAACATTATCCCAAAGTCTTGGTTCAATTCCAGATCATAGCGTTTTCTTTTAATTGAATTGGATATTGCATTTCATTTTCAAAAAGTTGGTGGTTTTTTTTGTTTTTTTTTTTATTCCTACATTTTAAAGCATTCATATCTCGGAACTAATCAGAAACTCGGCCTTATACAAATCCGTCAATCGGGAACAGTCACTGGAGAGCGAGCTTGCCTGAGTGATAATCCTTTTCTACCTACTTTTGGGCAGAATCCTAATTCACTTGTTCATCAATTATATATTTTATATATTTCCACCATTAATTTAATGGATTTAGGGCTCAGTCTTGCAAACACTTCTGCACGTGAGTAACTTTATTCATGCAAGCAGGCTGCTCATGTGAGTAAAATTAACCATGTGAGATATTTGTAGCATCAAGCTTTGCAGTAGTTGTATGTATCCATACGCAAAGCCATTGCCTTCCTAATTCCCCTTCTTTGATCTGTAGTAAGAAGCAGCATCTTTCACTCG
The DNA here is from genome assembly GCA_034782735.1 of Sagittarius serpentarius. Taxonomy (NCBI): domain Eukaryota; kingdom Metazoa; phylum Chordata; class Aves; order Accipitriformes; family Sagittariidae; genus Sagittarius; species Sagittarius serpentarius. The sequence goes on along the minus strand of JAVKLA010000054.1, from coordinate 11,389,150 downwards.
TAAGTTTAGAAAAAAAAATAAAATTTTAGTAACTGTACTAATTATGTTAAAGATGGAGAAGTCATTCCTATGTTTAAGAACGTAACCACTTTTTGGGTTGGGAAGGACTGCTTCCTAATTAACTATTGCATGTAGCCTTCATGGATGGTTCTGGAATTGGCCTCAGAGCAGAGACAGAAGTGTAGAAAATCCCATGTTATTGTTAACTGACTTTAGACAAGGCTAAAGCTGTATTGTGCTGCAGACTTTGTTTAGTTGGAAAATAGAATTTTGCTGCTTGTTCCTGGGATACATCTAGCATCTCCTCTTTCTAAAAAAGATGATGCCTGTGATATTTTTAACTGTTCTCATGATACTTCCGTTTCCAGTCCTGGTCAGCTACAAAAGAAAACAGCAAACAAATATTTACATTAATAATAAAATGCAGAAACCCAAGAAAAACATTTTCTTGGATCCTTTTAAACTGTAAGGAGTCCTGTTTGAGGTAGCGTCGTGGTCTGTATCTTGCTTTCGGTAGGTCAGTAGTTACACTCTTTTGCTTGCATTCAGCTATTTCATATTTTGCTCACCTGTGGAGAGGTATCGGGAAACAGTAAAATACTGCTACATTGTTGGCATAAAAATAACCCCGAAGGTGCTTCCTTTCCTCTCGCTTCTGTAGTGCAGTAAGCATATCTGTGTACTTTTGCACGTATGTGTTGGGAGCAAGCGTAGTTCTTCTGCAGGACAGCGTCCACGGCGCTTGCTGGCTGCCCCACGTTGAGGTGAGCTTTCCGGGCAGCTTCGCTGCCGGCGTGATGTGGGGTGACGTGGGTGGGCAGCCCCCAGGGCACAGGGACAGGCTCTGGAGCCCCCATTGCAGGGTTGGAGGGGACCTGAACGGTGAGGGAGGGAAGAGCAAGCAAATGAGCCAAGCGCTGTGGGCAGGACTGTGGCTGGGCGGCGGGGGGTGCCTGGAGCGTTGCAGATTTAGCTAAAGCAGCAAATCTGTGGACGGTTCCTTGCCTGTTACCAAAGCATTTAATAATGAAGTTGAAAGCTGGGTGTCTTCTATTTTTCTTCTTTGCCTCTTCGTTCAAAGAAAGTCAAAAGAAGGAGCTGAGACAGTTTTAAACCCATATGAAGGTGGCATGCTTTAAACAAGATCTTAGAGGAGGCTGATTTGGGTGACAGGGACTTTGTGATCCTCAGCAGTGGGACTATTTAAGACATAAACCTTATGAAGCCCTTTCTGGCCTTGTTACCCTCACTACTTAAAAAGAAAATGAATCTTGGAGTCTTCAGAGTTGAAAGTTACTGCGAGGGCCTCCAGTCATTTGAACTGTAAGTCGGCATATCGTATTAAATAAGCTTCAGTAGCTTCTTGTTTCACTACAGGCTAGAATTTGGTGAATAAAGTACGATTAATAGCTCTTACAAACCTCTGGATGGACACCAAAGGAGAGGAATAATACAGTTGCAGTATTACAAGTCAGCAGCATATTAAACATTATTTTTTTTCCTTAGGAAAGGATTTCCTGTAGAGGACCTGAAGAAAAATAAGTTTCATTAGTGGAGCATCGAGCAGAGATAGAGCAACAGGATTGATTGTAATAAGCCTCTCCTTTTTACCGAAATCCATTACTTTCTAAGCTATTAAGTGATGAAAGGGATTAAGAGAATAAAAAAAAATATAAGTGGGTCTGTATTCGTAAATCTAATAAAGTTGATAACAGTAGAGCATTTTGTGAAATTTGCATGTGAATTTATAACATCCTAATCCGTCGCAGGCAGCGTTGCACTGCAGGGGGAAGGGGGTGCACCGTGCATACAGGATAAAAATGCAAGAGCGGAACTTCTGGCCAAGAAGCCTTTTTTTTTTTCTTTTTTTTTTTTTCCCCCCATATGGATATCCATATGTTTTATCACAGATTACATATTTTTGGTGCCAGGATCCATATGTTTAGCTTTTGCTCAAATAAAAGACTAAAATCATTCTTCATTATCTCTTTCTTACTAGCTGGTGTTTTTGTAGACATAACCAAATGTGATGCTAGATGTTTGAGGCATACCCAGATAGGATGCAGTTGGATCTCATCAGAGGTATTTAAAACCCGTACACAGGGAGTTCAAGGGCTGGATTATCTTCTGAGTATAATGCCCCTTGACAGTGCGCGAACGATGTAGGGGGTACTATCGTCTGATTGCAAAGTCCTGACAAGGCTTTTCCCCTATAAAAGAGAAGCTCCTTTGGGAGCAACAATGAGGATTTTCCTCCTTTTTATTTTATTTAATTCTCAACTTGCACCTCTGCCTCTGTGCTTCTGGTGAGGGGTGTGTGATGCAGGGAGATGATATGACAGAGCTTTATTTTACTTCTGCCTTTTCTGCTTGCCCAAGGCCTGCAGTTGGTAGAATAGCAGCAGAATTTAGAAGTGCTGATATAGAGAATTTGGGGTTGGCGTAAGGATGGTGCATCACCATCTCCTTGACATGACCCAGTCTGCTCTGTGCCAAGCAGATATCACTCACTGAGAATTGTGCCTAATGAGGTTTTATTTTTCCTTTTCCTTCCCCCCAACCCCCACCCCGCTTTTGATGGAAATGTTAATATAATGCTTGTAAAGGTCTAAAACACAATTCAGTGTCCACAGTTAGACCCTAGAATAAGTACCAAATAACCATCAGTAGTAAAATCTGCACGTTGGCTGTTTGGTTGGATCCCTTCTTCACTTGGACTTCCAGCCCTTAACTTCTTTGCTGGGACAGCGTGTGGCAGAAAAGCAGCTGTGGTGTGTGCATTTACTTCTCTTGGGAGTTTGATTGCCTACCAGCAGGTTCTGACTCTCCTATGGCTATGGCTTTTTTAACATGCGGAAGGGGTAAGGAATATCCTGTAATTTTGAACAAGAGAACACTAGGGCAGTCGTAATTACAAGCATAGCAGTACACTGTTTCAAAATAAGGGTAGCAATGTGAGTATTTTATTCACAATTCGTGCCTCTAGCCCACGAAATGTAACTGTGAGGTAGGCTTTATTGTCTACATTCCCGACAATAATAGAAATTATTGGGAAAGGTTAATAACCATTGTGCATCGGAGCTGTGTTATCTTTCACATGGAAGAAAGGCAACCACCTTCTCTGAATAAACCAAGCAGTAGCATCTTGATTTTAGAAGGGAGTCAGTCGATGCCGTAAGAACCCCACGAAAGTAGCTACATCTTGGATAGACTCATTATATTAATTTTCATGCTAACCCCACTCTCATCAGAGACAAAAGCAAAACTTACCACTGATATCATTCAAAGCAGACATGGCTCCTGATACTATCTGTATAGAAGCTGTAGAGAAACTTAACCTTTCTTTTGAGATTTCCTTGTAAAAGTATCATCCATTTGAGGCTGAATTTAGTTTGCATTTCAGTGGAAATAACCCATCACTTTTCAGCTCTACCTTTCCTTCCCAAGCTTGTGGCTCTGGCAAGATCAGTGGCAGGTTCGTAGTGTGTAGCCAGTTGTGAGTTACCTCGTGGGTCTTGAATGATAGTGCAGTGAGTCACTAATCAAAAGAGATGGCTCCCAAGGCATGCCCCGTGCATGGTGGTGTGCGTGCCCCATGCGCGGTGGCCTTCTGTGTGTGGCGGTTCCTGGGCGTGAGAGTCAGACATCCCAGCTCAACCTCCCTGCCTGCCTGGCCCACGCATGCCATCCCCACCGGAGATGCCTCAGTGTGAGGAGCTGGTATTTTGACCCCCAGGTTGGCAAGAGCTGGGCAGTCACCTACCCATTGTATTCATACGGGGAGGATAGACTCTAAATACGAAGTGCAGCTTGAGCTGATTGTCCAGAGAAATAGAGTGACACCTTTTCTCCTTTCAGAAGTGATTCTCTCGTAAAAATGCTGTGCTTTTTTTTCTTTTCCTTTCCTTTCCCCCCCTCACTCAGTGTTTGAATACCAGATTGAGCTAATTTTAAGATTCCTCAGGGCAGTGGCCCTGCATTCCTTCCACTCTGCTATTCCTTACCACATTACCTCACTGCATCAGCACTCGTATCTCCTGCTGATGGCATCCAGTTTCCATTCCATTCACAGCAGCCAAGGATCATATCTCTGATCCACTTAGAAACACAATGATCTCTACCCCTGAGAATGCAAACGCTTTCTCAGTCAAATCTATTGATCTACAGGGCTCTATTTCTGGCTTTCCATTCACTCACTCGATGTTTGGGATGCTGCATATTCTTTCTGGGGAAAGAGTTAAATTTGTTACTAGGAACTCGGTGAAGAACGTTTCTGCAGAATCCAAAGATAGATGTGGTCTCTTATATTCTTGTGTCTGTACAAATACTACACTTCTTAACTGAGCAAAATTAAAACCTCCCAGCCAGCACTGTGACAATGATAGACCCGAGTGTGCTATCGCATTCTTATCCCAAGCCGATTCAGTGAGCATGGAGTTGAGACAGGCAAGCCCATGCTCACTTCTGCAAGGGAAGAAGTAACCAGTTTACACATGGCCTCCAGGCTAGGGGGATTTAGAATCTTAAAACAAAAAAACCAAAAAAGTTGAGACCAGCAGGCGAGGGCACAGGATGTGAAGAATGATGTGGTTTGACAAACATACAAAATCAGAGAAAGCACTTTTCAGAAAAATTTATTGGTTTTCGTTAGAGCATTGCTGCCAGGGTACTTAGCTCCTAAGGACTTGACTCTGGGCTCTCTCAGAAGTGTGGTTATGAAGAAAACATGGACTGTGGGGAGAGTATTCCAGCCTCGCCACGCAGCTTATGTATTGGAATAGGCCTCTCCAAGAGGCAAGCCTGGTGTGTGCTTCAAACGGTCCTCAAGAAGTCCTCTTCTTTCATCGGTGATAGCACAGGCTACAGACCAAATACCCCTGTGTGCCTAACTTTGGGCTTGCTGGGGTTCAGAGATGTTCACTATCACCCCCAAATGGAATTTTTGGTCTTAAAATATGGGACTTTAAGGATTTTTCAAGTATTGCTCCACATTGACCTTGAACTCATGTTTAAAAGAAATCCAGGCACCATGATGTTGAGTGAGCTATTCCCGAGGTAATTAAATTATCTAGACCTTAGACAATTTTGAAAGTATTACCTGTAATTCATGTCTTCCGGGTTCCAGCTGAGTGCCCTGTTTTCTCTACTTGTACGTGACAAAGGAATCTACCGTTTCTGTGTGGGTTCTTTTAAATACAGATATTAGCTTACCACTTGGTCTAAGAGAAGACTTCTGTTAGTCACCCCTTAGACTGCCAGGGGCATAGTAGCTAACCTGGTTTGGTCTTGATTGCATCACTCACTCTACAGCTAAAATTGTTTTCCACCACTCGTGGTGTTCAGTCTAACAACTGACACTGTATAGGCGAGTCAGACAGGGACGGAAAGGGTCCCAGGTGAAATAATTATGAGGCTGATTACTGTGATTATATACAATTATAATCTTAGTATATCCATGAAGAGTACTGATGTATGAGAGAATTTGACTTTTGAAGGAGTATTGAATTTTTACATGGAAACTTACTCTGAAGTTAAACAGGTACTGGCTCCCGACACGCAAGATAAGGACGCAGTCGGCGGTGAACTGCCTTGCTTCGTTTTCTGCTTTAGCCACAAAAGTTTTCTTCTGCTTCTCTTGCGAGCTTTGCCTGTGAAGTTAAGAAGTAACTAGTGCACTTCTTTGTAACTTTCTCCTGTAGCCAGCTCCTCTAACTGTTCAGCACGTTTGTCAGCATTTCCAAATTTAAACTGAGGGAGGGGCAGGACATTCTCTTTCCTAATCAAAAAATGCAGGAAGAATAGTATAAAAATATGAACACTGAAATTAATATGTAATGTGATATAACATCCTTGTCTGGACGTTTGATTGCCTTTACAGTAATAATTTAATCTAATGTTCTAAAACTCCAGGAATGTAACAGTGCCTGGAAGATCCTTCCCTGCTTAGACATGAGAGGCTTGTACACATACGTACACACAGGTGAAATCTTCCCCTCTCTTAGTCTTTCCAGCAGATACAAACCATTGATCATCCTTGATTCCTGCAGAAACTGGAGGCGTGGGCAGGCGCGTTTTAGGAAAAGCCTGGAGCTACTTGCCCAAGTCTGGTAAATCCAGTCCTTTTGACTCTAAGTCCTATACCTTAGCTGCCTTCTCCCAGCAAATGACACAGATTGTAATTCTGTGGCATAAAATAAGAAGGGCTAATTACTTTGAAGATTTTATTACTTTGTTTTCCAGTCCTTGCTCCTAGTACACCGTTCGCTAATGCCTTTCCCTCTGAAAGAAAAGAGCATTGAACTCTTTCCATCTACCTCCCTTATCTGTATGCGCACGTAACACGTCTCTGCGCGCAGCACCCGTAGGTCTCGCTAGAAGAGAGCGTCTTCTCTAGCAGGTTATCGTGATGTGCCCACCACCAAAAAGGTTTCGGTACTGGTTTGGGCAGCGGCTTTATAAGATTTCAAGCCTCCTTCTTCCCAGCCTCTCCCTCTCCCAGTTCCGAATAAAGAACTTGAGGGCAAATGTGCCCCTGCTGGTAGACGTGTAGCTACTGTTGTATTATGGGGTTTTGTTTTGGTTTTTTGCCAGCTACTTGACATTGTTTTACAGCTGGACTGTGCAGCCATTTCCAAAAGGCTCAGCTAATTCTGTTGTCCTTTTTTATCAAGGAAATTCTTGAGAAACCACAATAAAGCAGCTGTAACCCTGGCGATGCTTACAACTGCAGCCAAAAATAGAAATTGGTGCTTCATGCATTTTCTTAATGAGGGTATAGGGTTTTTTTTCAGTGTGGTCCTTGATACCTAGCCAAGTTAGGGTTTGGCTCTAAATATTTAGTGCAAGCTTTATAAATAGCCCTAGATAGATGGGGCATTTCTTTTCCCAGCGGCGCGCCCTCTCCGGGCTGGCCCTTCCCAGGGCTGCTCGGGGCAACTGTGCTCTTGGGACACGATGGAGTATCTGCAATAAGCCCTTTAGGCCACAGTTGCCAAATACTCCACAGGAGGTGCTGGATCACCTGTGTCCCTGTTGGCTTGGAGGAGGCAGCTCAGCATCTTGCAGAATTAGGCCCGTAAGCTTTTGTTATTAATAACTGCCTTCGTGTTCATTTTGCTTACAGACGGGATTTATTTGGCTTTTGACTATCAGCGAAAGTGTCCCTATAACTGGATTTTATGCTCTCTCTGTACAAATAGAAAACCTTGGTTTGTTTGCCAGCTCAAATTAGAGTTTACAAATGCGGGTTTTTTTCTGTGGCACATAACGTGGCTAGTAAATGGGTATGAAACGGCTCGATGCTGGGACTTCACAATGTTCCCACAGGCAGAAGAGATAGAGATGAGGGAAGATGAATTAAAACTTTGGGAAAGTTCAGTCAACAAGCTAAGAATTGCAGACATACTGATTTATAAAGATACTATAACTTTTAAACATGTACTTTCAATCTGAAGGACTGCAGTAGGGATTTAAAATATGACTATTTAATTTTTTAAAATTACATAAATTAAGTGAACAGCCCATTAACGGGATGCCATCAGGATCACATGGCCAATTCAGTTCAAGTTATATTATCTTGCTGGCCGGATTTGAATGAGAATTAAGAAATTACTATTCAAAGTAGTATGGGACATTGATCCTCATTCACAATGAAATTCGTCACCATAACTACCTGGAATTCCACTGCTTTCACAGAGGTGTTCCACTGAATCTTCTTTATGGAGCAACTAGAAGGGAATTGTATTAGTTGGAGGAAAAAAAGCTGCTAATTAGTTGTTCTGCCTACACGTTAAATGAAGTTTTGTCTTGCAGAGAGTTCACAGATAAGCAGCAAGACATGTCTAATGAATGGTGACCCAGATCCAAGAGACGATGAACTTCCTCCAGTTGGTCCATTGCCTGAGTAAAGGTTCACCTCCGAGGCTATTTATCTGTCCTAGCGAGAGGAGCTTGCCTCTTACTTAGCAGCTGATACTTCATATTTGAACTTGGCAGATCGAAGCATGTGTGTTAGGGTTAACCAAGCTGAGTGATACGCCTTAAGGATACGTTGTTCTCAGTGAAATATCTTCCAGAGTCTCCGTTAAACAGAACAACCAAAATCTGCCATTACATACAACTTTTTAGTTAGTTTTCACAATTTTGGAAAGCTGTTTGAAAACATCGAAAAAAATATCAACTTAGTTCAGTGCTACTACTATGTCAAGAAAGTGTAAGGGGTAAACCAAAAAGCTGCTATGAATGGTCAAGCAACTTGTGTTACAGTTTAAAGAAACAAAGTCAACGTTATTAATCTTAATTACTGTCAGTTTATTTTATAAATATTAATTTTACCAAGCAAAAGCATTTTTCTTTACTTCACTGCAGTGCATTTCAAGTCTAATTTTTGTGATAATTAGAATGTGAATATCAGAATCTAATTCTGCTTTTGAACCATTTTTTTGGCTCCAGTTTAACTCCGTTGACTTGCTGCTAATTTGCACTGGCATAAATGCAAGACTACTAGGCTCAGCAGTTCAGCATGTTGAGATCAAAACCTTTTAAAACCTTTTACTGACTGAGAACTCTTGGAATGGCAGATGCCGAGTATTTGCATTGTTAATAATTTACAAAATGTGATAGTTGTATATAAATACTGAAATGAATGCCACTAGATAAGTTATACGTCCACACATCAACTGAAATTAGCATTCTGGAGTCTACAGTCCACGGAAAGAATTGCAGTAGATGGGCATGAATGTTTGCATTGCTCACAGTTACCTGTCCTTTTGTAGGCTGGTACCTGTATCTGATGCTACACAGATGTGTTCTCTTGAAAAGATTGGCAAAAAAATTATTCATGTTATTTTTTATAAAGTCTTTTCGGCACCTGGTCTTCCCTAAGGTCACAAATTACTATCATAGGCTTTTTTTGTCTTTTTTGCTTATAACAAGTAGCTACAGTAAGAGTGTGATAGCAGGGAGTAATGTCAGCATGGCTGTCAGTTTCAGTAATCCGTTTTAAGTAATCGCAAAAAAAACCCACAAAAAGTGTCTGCGTAACGAAGTTAAGCAATCTACCACTTGCTGATGGGTACCTATGTTCCTAGATGAGAAATAAAACCCCACTTTCTTCTTTTTCTTTTTTTTTTTTTTTTAACATTCTGTAGCATTCTTGCATATCTTTCCACTGCCAGCATCTTACTGGCAATGTACTGAGAAAGGGACTTCTCATAGGTTTTATAGCTATGGCGAGAAGCAGAAGAGCCTAAAACCTCGGAGCAAAGAGTGGGCTAGTAAGATCTGCATTCACATGTGCAGTCCCAGTTCTCTCAGAGACACTTTTAGAGAAGCAGCTGGTGATGATCTGAGTAACAGCCTGAATTTGACCAAAACTCTAAACCTTTTGATTTAGCTGATATGCTGAAATTGATCTGGAATAATATTTTTTTGAAAAACAATATTTAACTTCATTTTAGAAGGTTACTTGGTATTAGTGTTCTGGTTTTGATGTTTAAATTCCAAGTCAGCGGAAGGTTCCAGATGAAGGATGCCAGTGGGGCTGGTGTAGCATAAACTACAACCAAAGACTTAAACCCCAAACTTATATTATTTGTCTCTCTTGTAGTCGTTTAAGCTGTAAATGTGAGCTTGAATTTTACTTGATGAGCTGCTGCAGTACAGTGAATTGCGAAGTCCCATGCTGGCCGTGTTGGTGTATGACTTACGTGGTGGGACGCTGATTTGGAAAACCAGAACAAAATGATTGAGAAAGAAGCAAATCGAGGAGGACGATGTGGGATCTGACTATGAGCACAACGTACAATTATGTTTTTTGTGTGACTGTAAATGTTAACTGGAAGAAATGAAATGTCCATTGAGCTGGTCATCTGACAGCAGCTGGAGTTTTTTTTTTTAAGGATGTTGAAGTGTTATTGTTTGTAGTGTGGCAGCAACTAGAGACTTCTGTCCTCTTGTTCTAAGCAAAAGCAGGCATGTATCAAAATGATAGTTTCTACCATACAGTGATTGAGCTGAGAATGATTTTTAAAAGGAGGTTTTCTGAAAGTCCCATCGTTTGCTGCTCCGTTGTTTCTTCTTTAAAGATTTCCCTTTTCACTGCCTTTTGAATACTCTCGTCCTGCCTACTGAGTTTTGTTCATCCGGTCAAGGAAGAGAAACCCTTCAGTGTGTTTTGTGTGGCTAATGGCAATCAACCAACAAAATTTGGAACAGATTTGTTGCAGGGTCAATGAAACTTACTTTATTAAAAATAAACCCAGTTAAAACTAAAGTAGTAAAAAAAAAAAAACCACAAGAACAAAAACAACCAAAAGAAAAAAACAAACCAAAAAAGGGACAAATTACTTCAGGCAGGTGTGTGTCGGGGATTATACAAACTAGCTGTCTAGAAGCTGGCTGGCAAGCCTTCTACCGATGTGTCAGACCATTTTTTTAATGGCGTGTTATCTCCTTACCTGCGCCTCATTTTAATTTTGCCTGTCTAATGGAAATGTAAAATGAGCTTATATGATGCCAGATGGAAAACCTGCATAGTTCCCCAATTTGCAAGTCTTCTGTTGCACATGGATCAAAGGGAGTATTTGGCCTCCAGTGCCAGGAAAGGTGAAGGGAATTTTCCTGCGTTGAAAATGAGTACGGAAGCAAGATGTGTAGTTTTGGTTTTTAGGTTTGGAGTTTTTTTAATTCTTTTGAACATGCACACAAATGCAAATGTTCATACAACAATGGTGATTTGATCACAGTTCCTGTTGCAGCAGTCTCCTTTGAAAAATGCATTGTAAGCACCTCTTTTTTTGGTTTTTATTTACTGCCGACCTGTGGTGGATCACTTAGCTCTGGGAAAAAAAAAAATACTTTAATTGAAACTTTGCTTTGCATTTCTCTCTCTTCTGTTGTTTTGAGTTTCAGTTTAAGACAGTACTTAGACTTGTGCTTAGGCTGAGCTCGGTTCAGGTGGGCGTGCAAGGCTGTGCTCATCTTTAATGCTACTCAGCACAATCTGAAGCGTGGCTTAAATTCAAAGCGCTCTCTTACAACAGCATTGGCTGGGAGGGATGCTGGGGCGCAGAGGGACTTGACCCTCCTCCCCAGCCTACATCCCTTTGTCCTGCGGAGTTGTGGAAGACTTGCTGCTGGGCCCCGTTTTGTTGCCCAGTAAAGCCCATGGCAGGGGTCCCGGTGTCTCCCTGGTGGTGGTGGTGTCATTGCAGGGGGAAGGAAGGACTCGCAGTGAAAGCGGGACAGTGCCTTCCCTCTGCTGGGGCCGCATTAATGCAGCAGTGTGGCAGCAGCTGTCCTTTTTAAACAGCTTTATTTTTTTATTTTATTTTTTTTTTCTCCTGTAAAGTAAGCTGACCAGATTTGCAGTTTATAAAACTGGGACAGCCTAGCAGGGGATAGGGCTGTCCACGCACCATCTTCAGGGGATAATAATATCCGTCAGAGAATGACTGCCACAACAATTGCAGAGAGGGGTGAATTGCCGTGTGCGTGTACCCACGCAGTGAACCGTTTCCGTAAAGAGAGAAAGACGGGGAAGGCTCCCAAACCGGGTGCTGGCTTTCGTTCGGGCCGGAGCGAAGCGCTTGCCGAACGGTTGAACTCCGGACAACGTGCTCCTGTAAACTCTTCACCTCGGTATTGTTTAGAGAGCAAAGGGCTGCAAGAATTGGTTTAAATAAATAAACAGAGCTAGCGAGGATCCTTTCAAGCTCTCGCCGCTCCGGGCTTGCAGCTAGAAGTAAAATATTGTGGATAACAAAAAGAACTCGCTCTCCTACGAGCAGTGTTTTTCTTCTTGCGCTGTGGATCTGTCTGTGTACCAGGCACCCAAGTGCGGCTCCTCCAGTTTCTTCTGTCTCAGCTGGTCCCACGGAGCCGGGGTTAGTTGATGTTGGGGACATGCTCTGGGGCTGCCTGTTTTATCTGGCTCTTCCCAAGGGGCTGGATTAGTGGGGTGCAGCGAGGGAAGGCAAAGCCGCGGTGCCGCGGGCATTTGAAGGTTTGTTAACGTAGCTGTTGGATGAACGGCGACTGCTGTACAAAACTTTCTGCTGGTTTGTACGCTCACCCCAAGTTTTCAAGGGGAAAGATTTTTCCCTGTGTGTTTTTCACTGATATATAGAGAAAATGAAACACAATTTGAAACAATCGTTGTTTCTTCTGTTCTGTGGAGGCCTCGGGGGCAAAGAAGAGCAAACAGCCCCGAGCCTACCTGGTGTGTTTGAATACCAGCCGCGTTTAGAAAACTGCTGGTTCGACAAAGCCCTGTTTACTTGTTGCTCACGGGACAGCTGATGCTCCGTTCCCCTACCTGGTTCGCGGTGTTCCCAGGGGCATTAAAAGTAGGAATTACAAACTTGTGCATATAGAAAGGAGGATTGGATTACCTGGGAAAGATTACAATAGCATGGCTGTCAGTCTGTCGCTTTTCTTCAGCCTTTAAATCTGTAGATTCAGTCTTGCATCTTTTCCTCTGTGAAAGCAGTATACACACACGTGCATACATGCATATATACCTATGTATATGCCTCTCTGACAGCCACCCAGACTTGAATCCTACTCTTTCAAAGTGCTTCCCAGTCTCTAAACTGAATCAGAGATACTCAATAATATCCTTCTATCTGGTCTCTATTGCTGGTTACCGCCATATATCCCTGGTGCTGCTCCAAACCAAGCCATTTGGATTTTTCCATCACAATTAATGTTTTAAATAGTCAAATACAGATAAGTCTCAGCTGTGTCATAGCTTAGTGAATGTCACAAGGAGGTAGATCACTAAATCAGTATGCTTTAACGAAATCTTTGAGAGGTAATGGGAAAGGCACAAGAAATTAGAGACAGGAATATTTTTTTTTCGTTTAATATGGTGATAGGACCAAATTTAGATGAGGAAACACTGACACCGTAAGTCAGATGGTTTTTCTTCTAACTTATAGAAGACAGTGAAATGATAAAAGCAGGATGAAGATTGTATTTGTTCAAAGCCTCTGATATCTTGAAAGTGATATACACCATTCTATTTCTTAGCCTTAACTCCTGTCTAAACAATTTAAAGAAAAAACTAGACCATCTGTTTTGTGTACACATGTGGTTATCTGTTTACCCATACACATCAGTGTGTGCACATGTGTATATACAAACACGTACCCTATAGGTGTGCTTTTAGGATGCTCTTCAGTAAATTTTTTTCTCCAACTCCTAGATTTCAGTGTTTGACCCCGTACTTCAAAAAACCAAGAGATTAAGCAGGACCCATTATTTTGACATCAAATGCAAGCCCTAAAGCGTTGCTAGGATACAGGATGTGGCACTATAATATTGCTGTGGTGTAAGGTTATATTGTCTTAAGTGTGGGGAACAGGCCTTATTATAAATCTGAGCAAGCTGATAGAAGAGATAACGATTGCTGCTCTTACACTGTAATTAAAAGGAAGGGAATGTGTATAAAACAATTCGGTCATGTACTCCACTTTTATTTGGCCAGTAAGTGAAGCGCTATCAATAAGTAATTTCATTACGGTCAGTATGGGGTTTTGCTTACTTTCAGTTTCCATCTGCATTAATTTAGAGTAACTCTTCGGGTTTATTATTGACACCAGTTTAAGGAATGCTAAAATTTGGCTGGGATGTCAGACCTGTTAATTTTCTCCCTTTATTTTTCTTTTGTGATTGTATTAATTGAAAGTTGGCTTCTGATTTCAGTGGTATCAACTCAGGGGTGTTTTCTTAACACTTCCTGTAGGGCTCAAATGAGCTGCAAACTTGGTATGCTGGGGCGGGGGGGAATGTTTGCCTTTGATTTCTGTTGTAGACTTGGGGGACTTGTATAATTGTCTCGGATGTCACATCTAAATTGGCTCAGATGCAGTGTCTAAATGAGCCAAATGCAGTGCATGTGTGACCGTACAAAAAAGCGGATGTTTTTATTGCTTCTAATTTGTTTTGCCTTTTCAGGAGGGAAAAAAAACCCCACACAAAACAAACGCACCCCACCCCCACCCCCCCCAACAAGCAAAATGGAGATTTTTTTTCTTTTTCGTTTAAATCCCTGCAAGTTGCATCAGGGAATGGCAGTGGTTTATATGCAGCCCCTGCATGCAATTGCCACTCGTAAAGCAGCTGGCTCATGCGGAGTGAGAGCCTGCACTCTGCTGTAGAGCTGAAGTCTCTATTACAGAGGAAAAAATAGAAAGACCTTTGACTACACAGGTGGCAGACAGGGGTAGATGAAGGTGGAATGTGAACGTAGCTGCCTCCTGGGTCAAGTTGTCCACTAAGCGCGGAGTGGGGCAGATCAGCACGGCAGCCTCCTCGCCTGTGAAAATTAGTGATTTTCATAGGTCAGCATGCTGCCAGGGATGCTTGGCTTCTTCACCGCTGTTGATGCAGACAGATCGTAGGCTGCTCCATGGGTCTTACCGAGATGCAAAAGGACCTTTCAGTGTACTTAATGAAGCTGTGCTTGCCCTCATCACAAATGCCGAGGTGAAGGGACATCCCAGCCGGTACCTCAGAAAAGTAGTGTAAGTTGGAGGTGGATGACTAGTAACTGTGTTTATTGGGGCCAAAATAACACGTTTGGATGGAGCATAACCAAACAAGCCACGGCGGGTCTAACTGGTGCAATGAAAGAGGTTCGTGCCTTCACAGAGACAGATAATGAGAGCTTTCCTCCTCTGGGAGTGGCTGCAGTGAGTGAAGCTGCTGAAGGTTTACTGGAGCGGACTGGAGTGCTCTTGTGAGCAGCTGGTGAGGCTGCGCTGAGAGATCACCAGTCAACAGCCAAGGGCAACACCACCTGAAAGCAGCAGAGCTTCTTCCAGCAGGTTTCTCTCTCCTTGCTCCCACAGCCACCCAGGTGCATCCAGTTTGGGAAGCACCACAGGCTTTATTCCATGTGTTCCCGCAACAAAACAGTTTCCTTTTCCAGGAGTAACAGGCAAGGATCATGTGTTCAATGTCCACGTAGTCCAACCCACTGGTTAATGGCGGAGAAGGTATTTCATATCCAGCAAATAGCTGACCCATTGACTGATAGAGAGCAGTTCTGGACAGCTGATTCAGGCTGCATAGCTATGTTTTAGCAGACTGAGTTATGTCTGGCAGTTACTGATTTTAATGACTTCATAGTGTTGCACCACCTATAAGAGGTTCCACTTTGTGCTATTCAGTAGCAATTATTTCAGGGTCATTTTAGTTGAACGATGAAATACTTCCATACCCATTTAATCACATCTCTGTGACTACCAAGTTAATTCTTGTGAAATCTCTTTTAAGATGTTAGCTTATCTTCCCTATTTTATGCATAAAGACATGTAGGTTCAGCCCCTAGGCTAACAGACACCTGAAAAATCAGATTTCTGTGCCACGTATCTCCTAGTTCTCTGGTTTCAGGACACTGTGATTTTTAGAAGTGCGACTATGAGCCTAATCAAAATGAAGTTGGATGTGCAATAACAGAAGTAGAAAACTACATATTTTGGCTAAAAAGCCTTCTCCAAGGTCAAAAAGAGAAGAACCAGTAGCAGAGCCAGGAATAGTACCGTTATCTCCCAGGCCTTTTTCTTTTGCTTCTGTCCCGAAAAACACTATGCAAGGTACAATATCCATTTGACAAATTGCACAGTTATGTGATGAATTGCATTTATAATGCACGTTTTATGGCCTCTTTTGGCCTCTTCCTACTAATCCATCTTTCCTGGGGTGTGTTCTTAACACTCCATAGCTCTCAGTGGCTATTAAACAACAACACAAAAATGTTCTTTTCTCCCAAATATAGAATTTGCCACAACTTCTTTGGTCTGGAGCAGAGGCCTGGAAATATTCAGGCCTGCTCAGGTGACAGTTTTAAGGCCTGATGTTGTTCAGCCTAAGGGGGTAGGAAATAATTTTTGTATGGCAAAACGGACATGGGAATTTCCCAGTTTCTCATTAAAAACATAGATTCCTTCTACCTCTTCATGTTTATAAGCTCTGGTATTTATACATAATTCTATGATTTGGTGCTAAATATAATTTGGACTTTTTTCATGAGACTTGTATCCTCCAGCCAAAGCGTTGCCTCTCATTACTTGTGTCAAATCTGTAGCAATCAGCAAGTTACCAATTACTTCTTAACACCACGTATATAACGTGCAAATACATACACTAGCTGACTTACCAGTAATATGAATATTTCAGAATATAAAATGGTTATTTACTGTGGTTCTAATTTCTTCAGTTTCTTGCAGTAAATGCATATGTACTGTGGTGCAGGATAAAGTGGCTGTACTGGGGCCCGAGTTGCTGAGACGTATATAGACTTAGGCTGAGGAAGTACCTCTGATCAGGACAGCTGGAGTTGAACGAAAGCCAAGCAGGACTTACGGGCATCCTTGAAGTGAGACAAGTAAGATCCTAGATAAGGATACATCTTAAGTATACGCTTCAGCGTTACGTTGAGCTGAAGAGTTGTCAAAGTTTCAGAGGCATCTTCATGGTGACAGTTGGATTTTTGGGGCTATACTTGTATTACTACCACTAATGCGTCGTGGTCTTAGAAACATCACTTAACCTTTCTGTCACCTAGCATATATATACACCTGTAAACCAGATATAAACCCATCTACTTCTCAAAGATCTTGTGAGAATTAATGAATACTGAAGTGCCTTGAAACGCTTGGCCAAAAGTCATTTACAGAGGTACAAAGTAGTATAATTGTCTATGTCTATAATATTGTGTCTCTATATAGATGTATGTGGTTCAAAACCACGGTGCATTTTAAAAAAAAATTAATTATATTTTCCGGGTGCAAATCTGAAAAAAATTGCTGTAAAACTGGATCTTAAGCTCCATGACAGAGGGCATAGATGAAAACACTTTTAATAGAAGTTACCTTTACTCTAAATTAACATTGTGAATGTACTTAATTTTCAACAAACCTTATGACCCCTTTCGCTCTTCATCCTTCTCCCTAGAAGACTGGGAGAAATAAAATTGTTACCACACCAGCTTTATCCTCCTGCCTTTGGCATTTTATACTGTGTTTCAGAAAACACGAACCATGGAAAAAGAAAATAGTGTTTATTTTTAAATATGAAACTATGTGGACAGTATTATTGTTGCATTTCTTGAAATGTGTCCAGAATTCAAACCTGGAGGCAATAAATGTGTGAGAGTGAAATTGGCCCTAGACAGTTAATAAATTCTGAGCAGAGATGCATAAATCAGCGAGGGTATTTTTCAAACTTCTTTTTTTTTTTTTTTCCTGAAATAATTTCCTTACATTCTCGCTTCTTGTGGAGGAAGAGACTGACAAAGAGGAAGAAAG
>JAVKLA010000054.1:11352851-11366689 GCA_034782735.1 Sagittarius serpentarius | reverse complement strand
CTTGACTCCCCACCCCCCCACCCCCCACCCCCCCCCGGTGCATATGGACTTGAGCAGTTCTTACCATGGCGGTGCAGCGAAAGACATGAAAACCCTCACCAGTGACCAGCCTTGCAGCAAAGAGTACCCCCGATGCTGTGGTTCACAGATGTCTCTGCTTCCTGGAGAGAAATGCCTTTTAGTGTGAGACACCAGAACCAAAACTCAGACCCATATGACAATTTTGAGAGCACGGTCTAAGTGCCTGGTGGATGCAGTTGACATGGCTTTCCTGTTGCTTATATAAACTTGTTTCGGAGAAATCATGTTGTAGACCTACAGTGAGGGCGCAATAGACTTTCTGTTCACGCTCTGGCTAGTGCTGGGTACTTAGGAGACTCAAGGAAAAAAAAATATTTCCTATTAACCTGTTTGAAAATAGTCTTCCCATATCAAAGCATGTTTAAAAAGCAGATTGCATTTGATAGCAGTAACTAAAATGCAGTAAGAAGCAGCCTTTTGATCTGTTGCAAATAAACTCTTTTGCAGATAAATACGTTACAAGTGTATTTTTGTTCATTTGCTATCGAATTTAATAACAACCAGTGGAATTGAGTTCAACCAAAATGGTTTCATATCAGACTTTGAATACATACTTTTAAATATTAAAAGATAATGATTTGTATGGCATTGTTATATAATGCATTTCTTGTCTTCTCTTGTGTGCATGTGACAAATTCCAGTCGATAAGCCCAGGACTCTGGAGTCAGTTGTCTGGCTAGTTATTAAGATTAAGATAAGTACTGAGAAGGGAAAGATACAGCACATTGTGCTGCCCTGCTGGGACGGGGCCACCTCGGATTCCAAGTGTAAACAATGCATTAGTTCTCCCTGGCTTATTTCAAACCCGAGGTGTACACTGTAAATATTTGGGAAATATGATGGAAAGAGTGTAGAAAGACTCTTTTATTTTTTATCCGTTAAATGTTATTACTAAAAAGTGACCCTTCCCCCCGCCCCCCCCCCCCGGGGTCTCAGATCATTACTCATCTGTAAAAATCCAAGACCAATTTGTGTTAATTAGTTATGAAAAATAACATTTTTCTCCATACCCAAGCCATAAAAAAGCAGACAGACATTTGGACGGCATTATCACTAGGCTCTTCATGCTGAATGTGCCACAACAATAACGGCATAGTTAATGCTCACACAGCAAAGCTCAATTCAGGTTTTGGGGGAAAAGGGGGGGAGGGGAGGGAGATCGAACTGGAAGACCTGAACTACAGAATACTGAAGTTAATGCAAATCTCCTTATGACTTCAGTAAACTTTGGGTCGGGTCCAAAATGAAAGTTAGTGAGGTCAGTGCCTTCCGAGTATGTTTCAGCTGCTATTGCCGGTGTCTCTGCGGTGGAGTCCTAAGGGCATCATGCTGCTTTTGCCAGAGGGGGAGAGGGAGACAGTTCTCTGTTATTCCAAAATATTACTGAGATATTAAAAAAAGACAAATATTTCCTGAAATTCAGTTGTTGATTCTCACTAACTATAATAAATACAAGCTTTGCTCCAAATTGGTAGTCAACGCTTTCAAGACCGCAAAGTTTAACTTGTCTGTAGGATCACTGGAGGAGTGATAGAAAGCAGTTATTTAGAAAGTGTTTTGAAGCTGTGTGCTATGCAACGTAGACCACTGGGTAGCAATTAATTTTTGTTAATGAATTTAAAACTAGGTGTATGGAAATGGTTCTATAAAACATATACACTGCTAAACAGCTAACTAGTCCTTGGGGTTTGCATTTTCATTATCTGTATGTAAATCATTTCGGCAAGCATGATCTAATGAGTCAAAAACTGCTCTGAAATTTGAATTGAGATTTGCAAGATGCTTTTTGAAAATCCTTATGCCCTGCTTCATCGTATGGCCCTTACAATGAAGCTATGCCTATCCTCTGATTAATCACCTCTTATGTGGAGATAGTTTGTAGGTTTTATTGTGCTTCAGAAAGGTTATTTCTAAACTCCAGGAATATCCTGCATTAGTGGGGATGGGAAATTAAGGAACATTCAAAACCATTCAAGAGAAACAAGAAGCACAGCTGAAGGGTCCCTGGTGACCCCTCCTAAATCTAATGTTTCTTATGTGGTGGGAAATAAATAATAAAATAAAATAGCTAACTGTAAAAGGTTATCTGACAAACCCATGCAGACTGCTTTTTCCTGAGCGCCAGAAAGTTCTATTACTGAATTAGAAGCTGTCTCTTTCCTTCATATGCCAGTTAAATCATTGTACTTCCTTAGCTCCCCTAAGGTATACGCTATGGTTTCCTCTTAACTGGCAATGAAGATAAATAGCTCTTGTATTTTTTCCTGTTTACAGTTATCTTAAGCAAAACCAAAATTAAAGCGGAATTGCTGGAGCATCACAGTTTCTTAAGGAATCCTGAATATAGGACAGAAAGTTGGAATACCTCAGGAAGGATATATAATATATGAAATACAAAATACGTGTATGTGTATATACTTGCATGCATATTTATAACTCCAATTACTAATAGACCTCAAAAAACTGTGTAATTAAAAACGATATCCAAACTTGATGTGCTGTAACCAGATAAATGAAATACAGAGTGGACTGGAATATTTGGAATACCACGCTTCGTTTCCCACCCCTTTTTTTCACAGCGTGAGCATTATATCATGGTTGTGTACATTCCAGTTAGCTGCAAGTGAGAAATCACTGCCGAGGTCGCGGAAATGTCAGTGCCACATACGCTGAGGACAAAAATGGATGGAGTTCCCTGTTATAATTCTAATTATCAAAACTCATATGATACAAGAGGAAGGTGTGTGTGTCGTGTGTGCTGTGTACTGCAGTCTAACAGAGACACTGCCTGGCTGAGAAGTCCTACAAACCAACCTATGCCCTAACCTATTTTAGATTTTTAAACGTTTCAGATGCCAGGTGAGTAAGTTTAGTCTCTGGCACACTCGTATGGCTTTATGCTGTATATTCACTGAATACTCTGGAAACCAGCTACATGTTTTAAAAGCTCTTTAGCTGAACCCTGTATGGTCTGAAATACCCAGGTAGTTAGCATTCCTGCCAATTTGATATGATTGAGACCTTTACTTGAACTGACCTCAGAAGGAATAGAAGACTAATTGAGGCAGCCCTAGTTCTAGCTCTCTGGAGGTGTAAAACACTGCAAATGGTATCTGGTGCATGCATAAAAAGGTTTACATAGTGGAAGAGGGATATGGGAAGGAAAAGAAAGACTTTTCATTCTCCATCTCTCAGCAGCCTATTCCCCTTTCCCTCTGAAGCTTCAAGAATAAATAATTTTATTCCTACCTTAATGTCATTGCATGGTAAAATAAGTTGTATTAAAAAAAAAAAAAAAAAAAAAAGGAAATGCACCCAAACAATGCAAAAGGTAAAACTGGGGGAGTACTTGGGTGCCTCAGGGCTGTAATTAAAGCTATCTAGATAAAAAGAGATATTCCGCCTCAGATTTATGTTCTGAGGAGGGAAAAAAAAAAGAAAAGGCTGAAAGTGAAACACAGCAAAAGAAATCTGTAATTCCAGTGTATTCAACTCGCCCATCAGAAGAAATGGCATTAATTCAGGTACCCAATTACTGTAATGTGGTTCAGAGCACCTCAATAGGTGTTTCAATCTCAAGCCAGGACTAACATTTGTAATCCTTTAAATGCACTTAAGAAATTGATGTTACAGCCCCACAATCTGTTAGGGGCCTTGCTTCCTGGCTGATTGCAAAGTATCCCACCATTAATTGGATCATCAGAATGTGATCCGCGTTCTGGTCCCCGGATTATGTAAGACTGACTTTGCTCTGACGCGCTGAACCAGAGGCTTCTTTTGCTGGATATTTTGACCCTTAATGTAGATAAGTGGTATTTTTCATCAATCTTAGCTTGCATTAAAAAAGGGAAATGTCAATTCAATGTGGGGCGTTTAACTTAATTCAACATCTTTTAATTTAATACCTTGGAAAAGTTAGTCTGTCTCCGACCTGCTGGAGACTTCTGCTGATGGAATGGTTTGCAGAGCAGGGCTGGAGGCACGTCGTTCCCGCTCCGTAACATGGGCAGGTCCCAAAAGTCTCTTCATGCTTCGTCCCTGTATGAAAGGGAAAGATAGGAGAGAAAAAAAAAAAACAAACGGCCCCCTGACCATACTTTGCCATAATGGTAATGAGTTTCCTCAGCTCCTTTGGACTGTTCCCTAATGACTGCTCTATGTGCATGAGGGAAAAGAGACAAAAAAATTAATTCAGTGTTTACTGCCCTATTTTCTTCTTGGGTTTCACAGGTGGCTGGGGGTCTGGGTTGTTTTATTCTTTTTTTTTTTTGTTGTTATGAATCAGGGTGCTTTTATTAATTTGCTCAATATTCTTAATGTGTTTTGGTGCTACAGTAACAGCCAGTTTGGAAATCGTCTACATGGACTAGACCTAAAATCCTGTGGAAAATAAGGGACATTCTTTCTGACAGAAGGAGGCTTTATCTCAGAAAAAAAAAAAAATTATTACCAGAATAGGAACAAGACATGTCATAACACTTTTTTTCTTTTTTTTTTTCTTGTACTGCAACATAAAAGCCCTCCTAGTGCTTCTCTTCTCTGGTACTGAATAGATTTGTCCTAGTGGTACAGACAGAAGTTCAAAGGCGACTGCAAGTTTGGGTTTGTTTTTTGGTTTGGGTTTTTTTTTTTCCTTCCAATGCAAACAGTAAGCTTCCCAGTTTTCTGGGCATTGCAACAAGCGTCCGATTCATCTGAGTCTTACCATGGCTTTGGGAAAACCATTGTGTGGTATGATGTCTCTTGGCCTCATGGTTGTTAGAAGTGAAGATGGTAAGGTGAAGAGAGTAACATTAGGTTTCATGACCAAGGCATGGGTGTTTCTCCTGGAACTGATGCTTAATAATCCTGGGTATGGCAATGATTTCAGTAAAGTTAGTACCCACTATCTACATATGTGTATATATACACACAGACACACATCAAAAATGACTGGCAGAATCTGACATTTTTGGTGTTTCAGAGAAAGAGCAAGCTCTTTTCACCTGTGTCACACTGAGGCAGAAGCTCATAGAAGTCATTGTGCAGCTGAGGCTGGCTGACTTAGGTCTCCTTTCTTTTGTTTTCTGCCAAGATCTCAGCCTTATTTTTCCAACTCTCCCCTCTGCCCCCTCTTTTGCAAGTCATTCAAAAACAGTGCCATATTGTGGGCAGGCACAGCAATGGTGAGGGGGTGGTTGGACTTCATGTTTCACTGCCATCTTCTAGGCTGTGGAGACTTTTTTTTGAGAGGTCTTTAGAATTTTACAGGTTGAGGAAAAAGAAGCTTTTGAGGCAGCATCTTTGTTTCGTGAGAAATGTTCCATCCCAGGGAGAAGTAGACTGAAGAGTGGTTCTTGCATTACTCCCACTTTCCTGCTGGCCAGGACCAATTCAAAGCCTGCCATGTAGGGGAAAAAAGGTCAAAACTTTGAGGCAGGGAGTTTAAATAGGAGGTTTGGGACAGTCTCGTTAGACATCTCATCCATACAGTTTTTGCAGTCGCCTAGGTTGACACCATGTGAGCTTTCTCAGCGTGTCAGAGAACATAGCTGTCCTTGTCTTTGGTCCACACTGATTAGGTTTTGTAGATTAGCAGAATACCTAGGTTAGCCTTCTTGCTGGATTTACGGGGACAATAAACACAGATGTGTAAAAAGGCTTTTTGTGGGAGATGTTTTTGTGATCTTGAACACGGATAGGAAGAGACTGGTCCGGTGATCGGAGTAAGCTGACTTATTAACAATTAATTGCTCACTGAGCAGGAGGAGGTGGAGTGTCTGGTGTTGGGTTGGGGGTTTGCGTCCATGTGAGGTTGCTGCTACTCATACAAGGTATGTGGCTCATACGTAAGTGCCTGACCTTGCGCTTTTTTTTTTTTCCCCTCCTTTTTTTCCTCTCTCCTTTCTTCCTGATATGAATTGAATAGGCAGGTAGATACATACAGTTCTGGTCAGCCTAACTGGCGCTAGAGGTGATATGGTGCCACGCTAGGACAGGATAACCTTTAGGTTTAGGCTCCTGGCTGGAGCACAAGAAACACGTGCATTCAATTCCCAGCAGTCCTCTGGCTTGTCTCTTGGAATTGCAGTATGTATTGGTCATGGTGGTCTTCTGTCTTCGCACTTGTACAGCTCCTGGTGCAGGAGGATCTCACCTGGAACAATAGATACTGCTGAACTGTAAATCAGAGCCCTGGCTAGAGAGTCCTATAAGCAGGTGACCAGCTTTCAAAAACATAATACTTTTCTATCAAGCATGTTTCATGTTATAGTATTTGAATCTCTATGTTCTCCTTGAAGCAGCCCCCATGGATGGAGAATGTGAGTTCGTGCTGTAACGTTACAAACTTGCTATACTAACGTGCAAAGAGAAGTCCAAAGATGTATACTTATATATTATCCATGAGGGAATTACACCTACTTAAGCTTAAATATTTTAACAAGCAGTGTTGAAGGAAGCTCGTTTGGCCATGTTCAGATCTGGTATAAACAGAATCACCTTTCCTGAAGTGAGCGAAGCTGTATCTACTTTTGCCAGACCTAAGTTCAGCTTGGAGACTTCCAGATAAGTACCAGTCTCACAGCTCGGCTCATTCAATGATACAAAGCTCTTTTCATAAAAGACTTAACCTATATTGCTTTGTATTTCTCTATAATTACTTTGGCCACAGAACAAACATGTTTTTTCTTCCTGCTTGGAAGGGCCTAACCTTCTGTAGGGAGAGTAGGATCTGTGATATCTCTGGTATTGATAGCGTTCCTACAGCAACCGCATTTTCCAGCAAGCTTTGTACTAGCATAAGATGCTTCCAAGGTATTCCACTGTATGGAGGGGAAAGGAAACCTTTTGTAGCCTGTGGCGACGCCCTCCTGGGCAATTGATTTTAAACACAGAGGGTGTATCTCAGGGTGTTTTGCTGTATGGAGTTGCACTGGAAGTGCGTCACTTCCAATCTGTTTAATTGGAGTCTTGGGTGACACTTCTCTGCTGCCTTATCCCTGGATAGAGAGCTGATCTACGTTTTAGCTTTAAGTACACCACAAGGTTGGAAAGTAAAGTTGAGTTTGCTGTGAAGCAGATATATTGGCTTCCCAGGCTTTGAAGACAAATGGAGTCTCATCCATCGCTGCTATACCAGTATGCCGGTGCTGTTTCAGGCCGCTTTGGGTTAGGATTTCAGTTTGCCCTTCCTTCCTAATGGGGTCCCTTGGTGGAGAATGCCATCCAAGCACAGGATGGATGAGATGCCCTAAGGACCTGTATCAGGCTTGCCTTTTAAGCAGTGCCTTGCTGAACTGCGAACTGGGCTTTCCTTGGAGTGCTGCGTGAGGATATGAATTCAACTTTGAGATAAAAAAAAAAGGGGGGGGGGGGACAAATACCACATACAGCAGCACATGTCAGCCTGAAAGCACACAGTATTCGGTGGCAGTATTAATGTGGATCCAAAATGATTTTCTTGTGGTGTCTTAAGTATTTCCCAGGGGCTCCTTTCTTTCTTCTGACTCCCTGTGGAAGGGGCAGAGAAAAATGGCTGGTGTGTTGGCTTCGGCCACTGTCAGCGACGGGCTCGCAGCCGAATCAATTCTGTCCTCTTTAACGACCGTCAGTTACCTCATTGCCGGAGAAAAGGCCCCCTCCGTCTGCAGGGTCGTAGCAACTCGCTTTCCTTACACGGGACAACACGCTCCTCTCCTCCAGGCTGCCCGCAAAGAGCTGACGCCTTTCGGCTCGCCTGCGCGGCCGAGCGGCGCAGGTGTCTCCGTTCGGTCACGCTTACCTGTCCCAGGGAGGGCTCTGTGTCCGCAGCTGGCACCTCTACTGCTTGGCACGTCACTCGTGGGTTTTCCCTGAAAAGTAAACCCTGTGTGTTGCCTTCATATTGGGGGCGGGGGGGGAAAGATTTTTTTTTCTTTTTTTCTTTTTTAACAGCGGGCAGGGCGAAACAAAACACGTGTTGTATCCATCGTGATCATAACCTCAGCCGGGCTTCTCAGTTCCCTGGGAAGATGTGTTTGCAGGGCCAGGTGGATGTGTATAAATGCTGAATGTTTTTTGCATTGGGCTGCATACTTTTTGGGGGTTGGACTCCTGCCTGAATTCATGAGTCCACCTTTCACACAGGCCCAACCACACAACATGCGAATACTTTTCAAGGCGACATTGATTAATTCAGCAAATTCAGACCGTCCTACAGAGGGGTGCAAACAAATGCCCTGTTTCTATTTCCCAAACTTGCACTCGCTACGAACTTTACCCGTGTAATTAGTTGGATGCTCTTGCTAAAAATGTAGGACAAAAGTGTCCTATGAGGGAGTGCTAGTCAGCATATTTTGATATGTTGTGAGTGATAGCTCACATGTACTAGGGTGTGAAGCTGAGCAAGTGTCTTTTAAATGGTTGATTTGGGTTTCAGTGTTGAGCCCAGCTGTTCCTTGAAACACTCTGTATAGTACAGTAATTTAGAGTGTAATGGTCTCATATAAGGAGGCAGATGTGAATCACAGGTGAACTACTTCTGAGTGATGGCAAGGGTGTGAGCACTCTCCCTGCCCTTGTCTTTCCTCTCCTAGCCTCTCTGTGTCCTATATGGTTTGGTTTTTTTCTTTCTTTCCCCCCGCCACCTCTTTGCAACACAGGTAGGCACGTTCTAGTGTGACTCTGATGAGCCTGCTATGTACTGTTTAATCTGTTTCTCGTGTTTGATTTTAATGTCTTTTTTTTTTACCTTGCCTACCCTAAGAAACCCATACTGCTTCCAGTAGCTTTGAATGTAACAATAAGTTTATGTTATAGAGTGAGAAGTAAAAAAAGAGAACGTGTCTTCACCCAAGATTTGGAAGTGGTAGGAAATGACCTCTTACACTTCTTTTGCTTTTTAGATCTTTAAGCCCTAAGCCACCCTAAATCTACTGTCCCTATAAAAAGCTGCATTTTAAAAGGTTTTAGGAGGCTTGCTGACCTTGCAACCTACTTTGTAAGGAGTCTGCACCCACAGCTATTAAACAAAATTAATTTCAGCACTTTTAAATTGTTAATCTTGCAAAAGACAACTTGCTTGCTCTCCAGTGATCCCACAGGTCATCATTCTGTGAGCTGCAAGCCATCACCAGGGTTCATGGCTCTGAACATCATCAGTCTGCTTGTGGTCTCCCAAATGCCTTGCAAAATTAATTCCTCTGCCCTCCACTTTTCCTCCCCAGCAGCTCCTTGAGATCTGGGTGCTTTGTGAGCTCTGTGTGACTAGCAGCTATTCACCAGCAGCCACGCCACAGATTATTCTCATTTTAAGGCTACTCTATCCTAAATCAGTGCTTGCAATCCTCAACTCACGGTAATGAACTTTGGGCAGCAGCACGTGAAGTCAGGTAGGAAATTACAGTTTTAGTCTTCGGGGTGTTAGGGTTTGTATTGAAAGGGCGATGTCTCCTGTAAGTTAAGTTTCTCCACACCCATGGGGCAGATGCTTTACCAGGTACTAACTTATTTTGAATCTTCCTAAGTGTATTTTTTCTGCCTGGCCATGGAACTTGGAAATGATGCCTTTTTTCCTCCAGGTAGTGATATGTGTGAATGCACTGGGGGTGGGGGAGAAAGTCTGTGCTGTATCAGGTATTATCATGCCTGGTTGTCCCTGCTCCTTCCACCTCTTTTGTCTCTGCCACTCAAGCCAATTTCAGCCATCCGCTGACTCTCATTTGGGATAATAGCCTCTCTTTTTACTGTTGTCTTGTCATGTTTGATTCGGCAGCACAAGGGTTTTAAATTAGCCAAAACGTTTGCATGCTGGGCTTACTCCGCTGCCACTACTAGTTGTAGAGCTACTAAACCACTTGATGCTGAAATTGATGATTGCTCGGAAGGAATAAGAAATTGTTGGTGGCTACCGGGAAGATTCATTCACGCCGAGCCCCTTTTAAGAAACCTAGGGGGGAGGGAGAGAGAGATTTCCTTCATTTTCCTGCTGCCTGGCTGGTGGTTGCATTGTGCTTGTGCCAGGCTCCTGCTGAGTGATTACAGCCTTGCTAGGCTGCGTAGTTCCTGTGATTTCAACATAAAAACAGAAGAAGAAAAATACAGAGGGAAAGGAGGGGAGGCGGGGGGATAAAGCTCCGAAGACTTGCGGTTCAATTCAGCCATGTAGAATTGTGATGTTTTAACTCACTGCGCACTTTTTCTTTTGGTTTTTCGGTCTTTTATTTTTCAATCTAACTTATCCCTTCCCCAGCTAGAAGTTTACTTGTTAGAAGTTTTACCCAGTGTAATACTCTCTGTATCAGCCTGAGTTGGTGATGCTAAACAACAGCCGGGCTGTAAGCAGTTTTTAATATTCTCTGGATTAAAAGTGACCCGTCGTTAATGGGATCTGGGATCACCAAGAAACTACAAAACTTCTAATAATACCCCCGCATGCCCCCCAAAATGCCTTTTACTCATTTATATTAGTGTTTAAAGATACGGAGGGCCAGAATTTATACGGGAAGAGAAGATGACAGTTCTTGAGAAACTGTACAAAGAGAAAACAACTGAAGCCATAGAATTAAATGTGAATGACTAGGGTTGTACGAGGGATATAATTATATTCCAGAACTGTATACAATCACATATGCAAAGTGAGGGAGGCATCTTTTATTTCCATTGAGTGGATTTGGTTTCTTCCTGAAGAGAGAGTATGTTTTGGCTGCTGCTTTTTTTTTTTTTTTTTTTTTTTATATTCTGGCACTAGCTTCTGGGTTACAGTGATGATAGGCAGTCAAACAGTCAGAAAAGGTCAGCAAGAGACCCATGTACAATGGCTCAGGATTTCCAAGTCCAAAGACAAACACCATCTAAAAGAAAATAGTAGCAACTGTGATTTAAAAACAAACCAAACAAACCCAAACCCTCTATTAGCCATATATACAACTTCCCAGACAGGTAGAAGCATGGTTTCAGATACATAATTCATTATACAGTGTCACAAACAAGACCCTAAATATAACACGTGGGAATATGATTGCATAGCATCCAAGCCAAGAAAGATGTTCTCATTTGATCTAATATTGCTAACAATATTATCAGTAATATTCCAGAACTTTTTTCCTGATTACTAAGCCACATGTTCCCTTGCATAAGATGCCCTTTTTCTGGTAAAAAAAAAAAAAAAAAAAAAATCTTGTAAATTTGAAGTTGTTGGCATCCAACTTTATTTCTCTCTTGTATGTAATAAATCGCAAAGAAATCATGTGAATGACTAAAGCTCTAAAAATACAAATCTAACTAAGAGGCTGAATCTCTGGGGCCCAGCAGTGGCGTGCTGTTGTGCAAGTCTAGCTCTAAGAGCTGCTGTCTGTGCCAATTAACAGTAGATTGGAAAGCCAGGCGACCATGATGGGTTTAGTCCTGTTATCTGTCTCTAACTCCTGCACTGTTCAGAATTGCTGATTTCTCTGCAAAATCATGACAGATGTATTACAGGAAAATGTATTGGTCGAGTAGCTAGTGAGAGAGTTAATGCAAGGGATAATAAGTAGCTAAGGCTGTGTCCTCCAGCAGACTTTGATGTGGTTTGATAATATATGGGATGGGTCAACCTGCCCTATTAGCAAATGTAGCCAGTTTATGCTCTACATACAAACTAGAGATTTGATAAAGCACTAAATTAGTTTTCACAAGGTATTAGATGTTAGATACTTAATGGGATCATCATGCTTTTGCTACACTTGGTTAAGATGTGTTCTGTAACAGAAGCATGCGGCAGCATGACATTTCACCAGGAAAGTAAGCGTGTCTTGTGACTGAATCACGAGTCTGGGAATTACAACGTCCAGGCATCGCTTGGCTTCCAAATTACTGTCTGATTTACCAGAGAGGTTTCTCTTTTCACATCTGCCGAATGGGACTGTGTCCTTCTCTTTTCTCTTTGCCTCCTTGTGAAGCTTAAGCCCTCGGTGCTTGTAAAGTGTAGGGGTTTTTTTTATCCTTGGATGCAAAGGGTGCAAGTAATCGTAATTCTGTGAAGCTTTGGTCCCATGAGGCTAATACTGTCCCACTCACTAGGTGCTGGGAAATTCCCTAAACTTAACAGCAGAGAATTTAGAGGTTCAAGCGAATTTTAGTAAGAAACCTTAGTAGAGTGTGAAAGGAGAAGCTCAGGGTTTCGATGTAGTGCTCCACAGCCGCACTTTGCATTCACTCCGTGCCATTGTTCAACTAGTATTTAAAAGGTGAAGTAACACCCGTAGTTCAGTGAAGCTCGTAACATTTTTGTACAGCCAAAAATCTGTTGGTAAGATATGTCACATGAGGACAACATCCTTGCCTTCACGCATTTGCACCTATTCTACCGGCTGGGAGCGTGGGTGAAGAAGGCGACCTTCCCGGGGCCGCACGGCAGGGCAGTCTCCGAAAAGGGTCCTCGGTTTGAGCATTCCCCTTATCTGAGCTGATGTTCGGTCCACTAAAGCAGGCTGCTGCTTTGGTTAGCTGGTAACGCTTTTATAAGCTTGTTTCTTCACTGTCAAAGAAAGGGCTGTAAAATGACTTTTTTTTTTTTTTTTAATTTCTGTGGTTTTCGTCTGGTTAAATAAAACTCTAAACCTGCTGACAGCTGTGTATGCCCGCAGCTACCTTCAGAAAGCTATGCTTTAAAGCCCGTTAAGTGTTTTGTATTTGTCACATGAATCTAAGTTTTGCTAATGTTATTTTTCCCTGTGTTTACAGATACTGTTTTTTATTACATTTGACATGTATCACTTTACTTTCTCTAACGTCTTACTAGTTGCGCAAGTAGCCGGTCCTGAATGACCACTGCCAGGCTTTGCACTTCTCCCAGTGCTAGGGAGACATTCCTACCTTTTCGTGAAATGCAACAAGAGCGTTATATATAAAATCATCCTGTTTGAAAAGATAGAAGCCGTGTCCCAATATAGATCATAGTGGAAAATGACTCAAAATTACATGACAGCGTCTCCCCCGTTTCCCCCCCCCCCACCCCCCTGCTTCCCTTTCTCAGCCTGTTTCCCAGTCAGGCTGTGGTAAGAAATGCATCGTGTATCGTGACATTTTAGTTTACTGTTACTAATAATCCCTTTGCATCTTTCATTAGCGTGTTATTTATAGGATCGCAAAAGGGCATCGGTGCCGCTGAGGTGGCACTGCTGGTGTCCCAAGGACTGAAATGTTTTTTAAAAGCGCTGGGTCGCACCTTGGCCTTCGCAGCGAGCTCACCTCGCTCCGGCAGAAGCCCGTGCCGTGCTTTGGGCTGAAAACCCTGCGTTTCAAAACCCGCCGAGGCCAGCGTGGACTTCAGGTGCTTGCATAAACAAGAAGACTTTGCCTCATAACTCCTCCTAAGCCTGCACCTGACGAGCTGCTCAGAGCTGGAGGGCTGCGTTTCCCCTAATAAATTCCTTTTTGTGAGCCCACTTGTTAGTCAAGCGTTGTGCACGCTAACTACAGCGAGGGCCCTGTGTCTTGGGCATAAATTACTCTCGCGTGGCAGTGTCTCCAAGCAGCCCCCCAGTTATGGATTACTTTGTTCTCGACTTGACAGGAACATAATTAGAACTGTTGATGAAATCTACCAAATTGTTCCTCCGTGGCCTCAATGGTCAGGAAATTTGGCTGAGTCGTATTTGTCACCGACGTAAAGGCTCTAAACACTTCATATTAACTATGTTATTAATGTGCCCTCTAATCTGTCCGTGAATTGGTAACACTTGGAGTGAGCTTGTGCTCTAATAGCACCTTGTGATGAATACATTGTAATGCTGTTAAAAAGTTTGGGGGGGGGC
>JAVKLA010000054.1:11306485-11352672 GCA_034782735.1 Sagittarius serpentarius | reverse complement strand
GTTTGTGTGTCCCAAAGGAAGTGAGTGATCTGGCCATAACAAATCCTGCCAAAATATTTTAACACCGTTACGATTTTCTAATGCAATGCATAGTGAATGTGACTAGAAAAGGATGGTGAGTCCACAAAGGGGGTTCGCTCCCTCTCCTCTGCGATTTGTCTGGTGGAACGAGCACCCAGGAGCAGCCGGGGGTGGTGGGAGGCTGCAGCCAGGAGCGGGGGGGTGTTCGCCTCCTGAAGCGCATCGCAATGGCTCGCGCGTTAGTCTTTAAGCCAGCCTTTCAAATTTTGGCCCTGCTTTTCCGAGAGTCCAGGGTGATTAGAGATGGCGTTTTAGTGATGTTAAATAAATGCGTTTTGGCTGCTGTAAATGTTCAGTAAGTTAAAACAAGGAAACACGTGTTAGACACTGATGAGAGAGAGATTAGTGGCTGAAGGTCCTAGAAGTTGACAAGCTGCTGTCTTGGGTAAAACAAACTCTTACCTTCAGAACAAAGTGCTATCTCACACTTCAGCGTGGTTTGGAAGAGCGCTAAAGTGGCTCTTAACTCTATAAGCAATGATGCTTAGATAAAGTGTTAGAACACAAAAATAAGAGCTTTTGCATGTAGCGTTCAGGGCATGAAGATAATTCTGACAACCTAATGTTTAGCATAGAGCTGGAAGTATGGGAAAACAGTAATTTAGATCCCTGAGCTATTCTCTAAAGCAGCAGGTAAATTAGCTGCTGTTTTTCTAATACCTTGGTGATTTCCTTATATTAACTTTAACACTACCCACTCACCCCCACCCCCCAAAAAAACCAAACCATGGCTAAAGTTAGTATTTAGTAAACAGTTTAAAACCTAAAATCAGCAAGCAGTTCAAAACATGCTGGCTGCAGAATATCAGCCATCATCTCTTGTGCCCACCATACACCATGTTGGATTACTCTGGCAACTAGCTTCTCTAGCAGGGTAAACCCATGTGTCTTTGGTCATGTTACATTCACATACTTAAGAACAAACAAAGTAGCTGGCCACGGGTACCGGCAAGTTTTGCTGAAGGGAGGAAAGCTAATGAGAAATAGAAAGGTTGAGCACGACGGCAGCTTTGGAAGTTGCTCCACATGGGCAGATCCTTCCACTTCTACTGAACGGTCCCAAGCTTCTGACTGGGTTGAGCTATTTGCCCCTGACCTGTGTTGTCAGGTGCTCAGATAGACATAAAGTCAGGCCTTTCACTGTTGATGGCATTTCCCACTTGGATGCTTCTCTATTTGTTCGTCTTTTGAATACCAGACAGGATGGCAAATTCTCACGCTCGTCTCCTAAGCCCTTGTTCAGTGTTTGCTGGGCTCACTCAGACTGCCTCTTCCCTGCGGCCACTGTATGTGTTATTTCCCGGGTCCCATGGGCAATGATGCTGTTGCCAACAGGAGGCAAGAGCTAGCCTGGGAGTTAGGACTTACTTGGAGATTTCATTTTATGATCTTGATATTCATAAATGAAATGGGAATCTAACTCTGCACCTTTCTCATGCAAATCAATCTATTTCTAGTAATGAGCAATTTAAGGTTTTTTTTTTTAATATGTAGTTGCCGTCTCTGGAAATCAGGATCAGAATTCAGGATGCTCAAATTAGGTGTTAGTGCATGCAGATACTCTGTTGATGACTCTATTATTAGAATAAAGTAGACCAGTACTTTCCCCAGATCTGTTTCTTTTTGTTGCTTTTGTCTCTTTTTCTCTCTCAGTTCATCTTGTCCAAGTTTTTTTTCTGTTCTTTAATTTCACCCTTTAATTAATTTCTACCAAAGCCATGGGATCTTGAAGGGCTTTCTAAATAATTAGATCTTGTTACTTACTTGCAGTGTGTTCAAAACTGAGTTACATTTTCTTTTGTCATAGACTTTTTTTGTCACTATTCTAAAATGGGACATTATTTTGGGACATTCTTGCCCAAAAGCATGCTTTTGCTGTCCTGGCTGTACTTCATCTGTCTTTCTAAAATGCATTTACTACTAAAATTTTTTCTTTATGTGAGTGAGTATTGTGTTATCCTAGAATGTTACTAGATTTCTGGGTTTGGTTTTTTTTTATTTCAGTTTCCAGTGGGGATGTCACGATATGTGTGCTGTACATACAAATCTAACTTGTGTCATTTGGTAAACCGAAAGGCATCATGAGCAGAGCTTAATCCTAATTTCACTTTTTGTTTAAGAGTAGGAAGTAAAATTACTTCTGTAGAAATCAAGGCACTTACTCAAGGGGGAGGTGGGGAATGAGGATTTAATATCAGAATCGGGCCCTGGAATATTAATTTGATAAAACTGTATGATCTTACAGTGTCAGCTGTGGAGAGCATATGCTAGTAGACACTCATGTTTGAAATCAGGATTCATAGTTAAGCATTCTACAAAATAGACTTACTACTTCATAAACTCTAGGAAAGACTCTTTTCTTTTCCAAACATTTAAATTATTCAGCCATTTTATATGTTAAAACCCAGTGATTACTTACAGGGTATTTTGAAGAACTGTCAAAGCTATTTCTTTTAGGAACTGTACATAGACTGAGAATTTAACACGGAGTAGTTCATATTCTTAACTGCATCTATGGTATTATTTTTTTCTAACGAAATAGGGTTTCAAGAATGTTCATTACCAGACTAGCAAGTACAAATCCCAAACAGCCAGTACTACTTTCAGAATGTGCGACATCCCCTAAAACTGGCAAACTGAAATCCCAATGTGGCTAAATGAGCTCCAGAATATAGCTTAAAAATACTTTATTTCCTTTCTCGAAGATGGTAACAACCAGGTTAAAGTAAAAGTTTATTCTATCACCTTTCCTCTGCCATGTTATGCAGACTGCAAGCAGAACACATTCAGAGGGAAATAAAAATCAGAATGTGCTGCGGGATTTTAAGGAATGAGATGTACCTGCTACTGAATGGAAAAGCTTGTTCTAAGCACCACCTTCTTGGTTCTTAGGGCCAGCTTAATACTTGAGCTGGACTGGCATACATCAGTGGGAGTGGCATTCTTCCGAAAATTGCCTTTCCTCAAAATGCACAGATCCGTACTGTTTGTCAGAGCGTACAGCAAACCTGATTTGACAGAGTCCAGCTATGAAGTCGTATGTTACTTGACCCACATGAAATCGTAACATTTCCAAAAAGTATACTGTCCAAAGCTACAGAATAATCTTTCAGATCATTCATTTGGATGCTGATTTATCAGCAGAGAGGAAGGTGTATGCGAATCACATCACACCAACGTAGGTCAGGAAGTGACCGGTGTAATTGTACACAGTGCGGTAGCTAGGGAGTGCATTGTAAGTATGAAGACCTAAAAGACGCACGACGCTCGTGCCGTTACAAGACTACTTACCAAAGGCATCCTTTTCCTGAGCATAGCAAGCTATTCCCAGAGCATTATTCGCCTGTTGGGAATTAACAGGACGGTGTTTGGTAAATGTTATATTCCCAAATCAAGGCTTAGCTACTCGTGGATAGCAAGGAGTTAAAAAGGAGGTTCATGAAATGGATAAAGGCCAAATAAGAGAGAGAATAAGATTTGAAAATCAGAAACTGCTTTCTAAAGACTCCTGTGGGCCCAGGATCCCCATATAAGAAAAAAATAAATGTTTGCTTTAACAAAAAGAAATAAAAGGGGGCTAGGCAATTGCTCACACTCTGTATCTTGCAGTAGAGCTGAGGTTGAGATGAGAGCCTGGTGCTTCTCTTCATGAAGAGACTGTATGAATGAAAGGTTGTGAAGATAGTAGGATCTACTAAGTAAAGTCGTACTTGTCAATAGCTTCTCTTGCTAGATATTTAAAGTTCAAGTGCTTGTTTGCTTTAGTTAAGTGCTCTGAAGTGCTTTAAAAAGCATTGGCCCATTTATATAAACAAATAGAGAAACTCACTGATAATCTTCACAGAGCGCGTTACCCAATATTTGGATATCCTTCCTTGGGTCTGAAAAAGATTTGCACTAGCAACTTCTAATACACGCGAGTCTTTGTTAATGGAATATTGTATTATATTATTTGATCATGGACGTTGCCTATGTTGAAACACAGTTTCTCTGTCGCACACAACCATAAGGAAATAGAGGGGAGTCAGTGGCTCAGAAACTTATTTATCCAGAACTTAGGTGTGACTTGAGAGGAAGAATAAGCT
Organism: Sagittarius serpentarius; assembly: GCA_034782735.1. Lineage (NCBI taxonomy): Eukaryota > Metazoa > Chordata > Aves > Accipitriformes > Sagittariidae > Sagittarius > Sagittarius serpentarius. Next base: position 11,348,506 of record JAVKLA010000054.1, on the reverse strand, counting down.
GGAGGCCTGGTTTCCCTTTGGAATATTTGCAGTAGAGAATTAATACTTACACGTCTCCCGTATTTTTCTTCCATCTGCTCAGCTATGCTAACTTGGGAATCGCTTGTAGTGCTGAGAGTCAGGCAACCAAATTTAAACATGTTCTCAAACCATGGGAAAATCCTGTTCACACACGTGTGACCACTCACAGAAAGAAAGGAAACTGCCAACACAAATTGGCAGTGAAGGTGAAGACTGGGATGGTATTTACATGCTTCTCGCCGGTGTTGCCAACCAGTCAGTGTTGTGCTTCCCTACCAGTTGTCCTCACGGTAAGAGCTGTACCATCACAACAGTGCTCTTCTGGAGGAATGTCCTTAAAGGGCATTACTGAAAGCCTGAGAATGTTATAAAATCATGTATTGAAAGTTATCCTCTTTCATATGTATAAAGAAATAAGCATTATTTGGAGGAATCGCTGGACATGATCCAGTAAGGTCAAGGCAGTTTGCTCCAGAAGAAAAAGTAAACTGAATACCATCAGCAACTACCCCCCAAAATGCAATGTAATGTGAGCAATAGGGATGTAGCTAAATGGTATCTTAGCACTAAAATGGCATCCTTCATTTAAAAAAAAAAAAAATGTCCCCATAATTTTGATCTGCATGTGTTTTCTTTTTACCTGCCTCATGTACTGTCTGTGAGATTCAGGGAGTGTCATAAGCCGGTGGATTTAGAGCAGTTGCTAACTTAAACTGCATTTAATAAAACACAAGTTTGAGATATCTTATAACTCGGTGAATGTGGCATAGTTTGAAGATTGCTTTTGTCAAGTCTGATTAGCTCAAAGAGAAACCTTTTCTAAATATTGGTTGTGAGATTAATCAGGCAATGTAAGACCTTGAATTATTCCTCATCACAGGAAAACAATGTAATATATTATCTCATTTGATGACCGGGAAAATGTAACTTTTGAGGATTTAAAACTTATGTTTTAAAGATTGGACCCAAGGAGAAACATTCAGACTGTTCTTTTTTTAAACTGACTTGTAATTTTCCATATTGTACTTCACTTTCTGTAACGTATTCCCATATTACAAGCTGATAGTACCAACATCATTACATTGAAGGATGTTCTCATTATTGACTCCATTCTCAATTAATGATAAGTTTGTCATGTTTTAATGAGTAGGATTAAACTTTCATATTCCAAATATATGCCTCGCGTTGCTTGCTTAGAAACTTTCTAAAGAAGGTGGTTGAACCATTTCTCTGAATGAGTACGAGGAAACAAAATATTCCTTATGCACGTTGAAAAGCGTTGGCCGTATTTACAAACACTTGTAGAAAAGCTGTAGTAGCTCTGTGCTTTGAAACAAAGTTTTGAAATTTGGGCAAAAGCTTTCCTGTTGTTTTCTAGCCTTCTCTGTCATAAACAGTTGTTGTCTTTACTGAAATAAAGACTCATATAGGCATGTGTTATGTCCTGTAAAATACAGGATAGCAGAAGGGAGAGTAGCACAAATGTATTTCAGGCATAACCAAATTTTCACTGGGTGTTCTTTATTCCTCTTTAATAAATACCTGCCTCCTTCTATAGCCGCCTTTTTTTTTTTTCCTCCCCCTCTCTCCCCCCAAAATGAAATGGTACTCTGTGCTTTTACTTAATTGCCCTGTGTTTTAAAACCGTGGTGTGTTTGCAACAAAGCTGCTGCCCCCCGTGCCTCTCAGATTCAGGTTTGGTCCAGTGCAGCTCTGCAGGGCATCTGTCAGGCTTTCTCTCCAAAGTTCAGTGTGCATTAATAGAACTTGCCTATTCATCGTATTTTCAGGCAGAAGTTTGATGTTCATTTGTCCTTTACTTCCTTATACAACTTAACACCTTTCTCACTAGTAGAGATCAAATCCTTTCTAAGAATGCTTATTCTTCTGCTTATGTGCCTGCAAAATATACAAACAGGATGGATGTATTCTAGCCCTGTTGCAGCTGGACTGTTCCTGCTGATTTCAGTATGGCTGTGATTTTTAATTTTTTTTTTCCCAAATCTATCAATAATAATTAGAAATCTGTAAGCAAGAAACACCAATAAGTTTGGAGTCTTTGTCGGTAGACGTGCATCACAATACGGGCCGGTACTGGTGTCACAGCTGCATAAATCGCAGCAGGTTCTTCCCAAAGAAAAGCAGGTTCCTTACCAAAAAGAAAATCTTTCATTAAATGTGTTTTACATCACTTGTTTGGTCTGTATCGGATTAAAGCAGTAACCTTGCGATTTAAATAGCAGTGTCAGCTGGTATCACAGTTTGGCTAATAACACATGAGCATGATTTGAAGGGGGTTGGATGAGCATGTCCCTCGCCAGGTAGAAACCCAAAGTCCTGGTAAATGCTCCGGCACAATCTACACCCCGGGCCATTTCTCATGAGACCTGTTACTACAAATAGCATGTAGCTACATTTGGGTATTCAGGTTTCGAGAGGATGTGGCTGCTCTTTCTCACTTACCAGATGGCTTTCCGTGTACCATCAGCTCTCTTCGTGCTCCTTCGCCTCACTAACAGAGTTGTGACAAGAACTGTCGTGACGGTTGTGAAAGCTGCTTTCTGCATGTGGCCATCATAATTGTCACGTATAGGCACCTTTATTTAGCAAGTCCACATGTATATTACTGTTGCAAATGTCTTATGTTTGGGTACATTCGTTTTATATCCCCATTTTATGTCACCCATCTGTGCTGTTGATATTCTGCAGCCTAATCAGAGAGTTAAACCTGCATAAAACCTGCTTGATCTCAAGATCAGGCTTTGTATGCCTGTATGGTAGGGTATGCATTTCTTCACGCTCCCATTTGGAGGAACATCTATAACTCAGTTGTGGCTTTGCACTACTTGAAAGTAATTCAGTAATGTCGTGCATGGCAATGGGAGTTTTATACTGCACCTCCCCATCACCCATCCTCACGCACGTTTTCTACATGTATCATTATTATTATCATCAGCATCTGTCTTTTGAGTGATGATTTACTTGTCTCTAGGTCTCTGTCCCTTTATACAATAGTAGATCTAAAATTACATCTGTCTGGCGAGCAAGGCGTGATGTCAAAATTTTGAAACCAGAATTAAATCTTTATTGCCAATAACTAAATGTGAAATTGCTTTAAATTAACCAGTAATTATTTAGAATGAAGTAGGAAAGAGTTAAAAAAAAATAAAGGAAAAAAAAAAATCTCTTTCCCAGGCAAACTGGGAAAAGCTGTTGCAGGAGGTTTCAGTGGTATGAATAAATGTATTTCTTTTAACACTTTTGTTGTTTAAAATGCTATTGTTTCATCTCAGGTGTGAGAGGATGTGCTAACCCTGTCAATGTGGGTGCAGTAGAGCAGAAATGATAACTGTATATACTTTTTTTTAACAAAAATACGGAGCGAGAGTGAGAGAGAGAGAGAGAGAGAGAGAGAGAGAGAGAGACAACTTATTTAAATCCGGAATACAGTCAGACCTCATATGCATTGTTAAAAAAAAGCCCTAAAGAATTGCATATGGATTAGGGGGATGAATATTCTATTATTTCAGTCTGTTCTGCTGATCTTCTTATTGTGACTTTGCGCTTCAGAAATCTGCCAGGAATTTGGCTTTGCTGTACTAGGCAGTAATTTTAAATGTGTATCAAGCACTTGATAGTGTATGATTTGCGTGCTGTTGCATTCCCATTCCCTAAATTTTCCACCAATTTATTACTTTTTTCATACTGTTTTAATATTTCAGGATGATGAATATATACAGCATCATTAAAGGTAAATAAAAAATGCATGAAATTAAAAAATGGAATATTAGATGTTTCTTTGCTGTAATCCCTAGGTCCAATAGGAATGAAATGTCTCTGTTCTGTCAAGTAATCCCTAAACATGATTAGGGACCTTGTAGTTTCCACATAGCCCACATAATATTTGTATCATATAAGCCTATTTATGTAAGGTTTGAGTAAAGGTTGTTATTAGAAGACCTATAAACCTATTTTACAATTCAAAAAGATATGCTTGCCTCTTAATCTCTATTTTTATTATTTTGCCGGAGATGGCAATACGTCCTTAATTCATTTTTCAGAATTCTGTTACATCTTTTGGGTACTTATATCATGCATTAACGATCCCAATGAAATGTATTTTTAAGACAGAGGACTGAGTTCAACAGTTCACCTACTTGTGTAGCTTCTCCTTAAATCCGCGTTGGAAGGGACGTGCACCTCTTTCTAGGTCTCTTCTTCGACATCCGGGTTTAATCTGAACTGGGGGTCAGGAGACGTAGAGATTGTTTTTCCCGTTTTGGGAAAGGGGAGATGGAAGGAAAGACAGGGGATTAATTTTCTCTATTTAAATTGTGCGATAATATATTATCAGTGATGTAGGAGCTTCTGGCAGCATCACAGAAAGTTTTAGAAATCAGCTTTTGATTTGACCAACCCATAGCAGAGTTTTAGGGAGAAAAGCTAGAAAGAAGGAAAATGGGGAAAAGTTTTAAAAGACAAAAGAGTAAGACAGGAGAGACAATGGCTGTTTCCGGCTGTTTCTTGTGACACTGTTGTGCTGGGGATGCAACAACTCAACACTTCCCGTTCCCTGCCTCAGTTTCTTGCCTGGGCAGCAGAGATGCTCATAGTCCCACCTTGTATGTTGTTAGGCTGAGTTCATTAGCGTTCGGAGGTATCCAAGTTCCATGGTAACCCAAGGAAGATCTATAAACGAATAAGAACAGAAAATTATATATTTCTATGGTTTGAGTAGACTTTCACGCAGAAAATATTTTCAAATGATAGCAGAGGTCAGGTGTGGCAATTCTGTGTTTCCCACAAGGAAATTTGAGATTGTATTAACCTTGGCCTATCTACCCAAAAAAACCTGTGGAAATACACCTGTATTGCTTCCACACTGCACTGAAATTTTACTTTTATTTCATTTTCTGCAGTTAGGGTGGCATTTGAGCAATAGCTCTATTCTTGTATTTATGAACTGAGAGAAGCAAAACTGCTCACTGCTGAGCTCAAGGATCCTCTTCCAGGAAAACTGAGATCAATAACTGTTATCAAGCCTTCATTTATAGGGAGTGTTAAATGACCACAGAGTCCTGATGTTCATCAATTAATGGGGTGCGCTTAGAACTGGGCTGTCTGCCCCCCTGCAGCCTACCACAGTCAGAACTTTTGATCTTTGCTATCGTTTTAAACAGTCGTTTTCAGTTATTACAATTTCCTTTTAACTAGAGATACTGTATTACAGTGGTGCCAGTAAGTTAAAGGTAAGCGATGTTTGCCCTCGCCAACCTCCTCCTTCCTGCTAGCAGTGGAAGGCAGGAATGAGATGATGATACCCGGGGCTCGTTTTATGATCCAAAGCAGGGAATTGTTATTGCAGTTATTTTTGCGTGTTGGTACTCGGCAAGAAGGCAAGCGCGCACCCCAACCAGAGCGGAACAAACCCTGAAAACAGAAAATAAAGGCCTTATGCGCAGAGGCCTTTTCAGATGCCTTTATTCCCTCAGTTTGAGTGGAAAAGAGGGCTTTGGAAAAGAGAGAGCTTAATTTAACAAAATAATATTATGCTTTTGATCCTTAAAATGAATGAATTATTTGGATACTTAGTGGTATAACGTCTTTGAATAATGCTGGTACTTAAGATAGAAAAAATGATATTGTGAATGTGCTGTGTTTGCCTCTTACGATGTTTTTACCAATTTGGCATTTATGGGAAGCAATATCATTGTTGCAAAGTTTCCAAATTGCTTTTTACACAAATCCACAGAAATTAAATCTCCTCCTTGTTATGAAAATGAAGTGATGTCTTGAGACACTGGTATATTAGCGCAAATCTGTGGAGACAATAAGCCCGATTCTGCTTGCAGTTATTATGCATCCACTCTTAATTGTTCCAAGAAGATACATTGGGCATCAGCTATTGCATGACAAAGTAAGTAAGCGTATGCTTAAGAATAGCATGTGAGCAGTAGCAGAGACATCTCATAGGACCTCTTGTGCTTAAAGTTAAGCCCACGCCTGACCGCTTCTATGGCAAAGAATTTAGCCCACGACGTGGAGTAGTGTGTGACGCAGGAGTAATGGCAAATTATGTAAATTGTGAGCCTTCCGAGAGAACGTCACAAATCAATTTCAAGCTCAAAGAAAATAACGTGAATACAAATTGGCGTAGGCCACGTGAAGGTTTTGGGAGGTGGCGTACCATGTGGTGCAATGCAGATTGGGCCAACTGGGATGGTCTTCAGCAAAAGCCTGCTGGCGTTATTCCGGTTTCTATTCAGGACAGCTTCAGGGAAGGCCACGCATTTTGTCTGAGAGGTGGGGAAAATAGAGTGGTACAGATTGTACTACCACCAAAAAAAAAAAAAAAAGGAAAAAAAAAAGACATTTAGTAGTAACATATTTTGAATAGTAGCAACGCGGAGCTCTGAACGGAGGGGCTAGGCGAGAACCGTGGGTGGCTGGCGAGCGTTTTGCTGGGTCCTCCCCAAAACCCTGCTCGGCCATAGCTGCTGACAGAGGTGGTGTCAGCAGCGCTGACTCGGGGAGCAACGCGCGCGCGTCTGAAGGACTTTTGCCTCCTTAGTAAGAGGCAGTCTAACATCCCAGCCCCTTTCCCTGTCCCCTCGGACCGCACGGCTCAATACGTCTTGGAAGGGAACAGACGCAGCATGGGTTGGAAGAGAGACTAGTTCATGGACAGTCCAGGTGACTGGCATCACTTCCAGGTGAGCCACCATTTAGCAGGGCGTGATGCAGAATTATTTTAACTCAAAACCTTAATGGGTCTTCATAGCCGAATTTGGAGTACGTACAAGTGCTGTATGTGATACGTTTAAATTCATTGACAGAACTAAGGCAAGACCAAGGCAAGTGCATGATTGATTTTTTGCAAATACAAATGAATCTAATAGACGGAGGAAAGCAAGGTGGGTCAAATTTTAAGACCTGGGAGCTGATTTACCTACATCAGATGTTTAATGGGATGCTTAATTTGATTGCTTCTCCAAAAACTACTCACAATAGTCAAGCCACTGACTAAATGTCTGTGTAATCAAGGCCTCTGTGTGCATCTACATCTTGATTACCATGTACAAATAACCAGCAATTAATGCTGCTGATTGACTGCAGGGAAGAGTTTGAGGTTCAAAATGGTAACTCCAGAGTTTTGGGAGTCTTTTGGCATTATTTCGCTGTGGTTTTAGAAGTGAGTATAGACAGACTTATGCAAGTCCATGTAAACCAAAGCTTTTCAACTCAAATTGCAGAAGGTTCTTCATGGATATAGCTAGAAAATATCTCTCTTCAGCAAGGTTAGATGCTTTTAATTGTGAGAGTTAGGCTCTTTATATTAAAACCAACATATTAGCCTACTTCTGTGTAGCCTAAGGGTCCCATTAGTGCATTTGTATTTCCATATTAAAAACAAAAAATCAGGGAAGATGTTTGAATGGAAGGAGGAGAGCAGTTGTATATATTTTGCAGCGATCACAAGGCGCTGTATACTTTCTTCTTTCTCAAGATTGAACACATTTCTGAGTGGAAAGTCAGCAGTCACTCTTGGCACCCTTTTCTTTTTAATTTTGTTTTTTAAATCGGTCTCATGGTAATGTATATGAAGGACATTAGAATATTGGACTGAGGTTCTTGAAAATGCTGGTGCTTCCTCATTATTTTTACGGTAGTATTTCTACAGTAGTAAATTATCAATTACATTAAGTCTTTTCATTTCCCGTGGCACAGCTACAAGAACTAAAATTAAGGGTGTTATGTTCAGTTCCTTGCACCACTCATTCTGCTATGGGCAAACTTTTGCTGTTTTCTCATAGCAACCTTTACAATGCAACCGATAAACATTATTCCTGTTTTAATGACTCCCAAATAATGTCATATTTAAATGAAATGCAGTTTGCCTCAGCAGGGTTCTTTGAATTTATGAGTATTTTTGCCCCATATCCTACAATAATGTGACAAATATTATTTGCATTTTTACTGTTTTCTTGAATACTTTTAAACACCCATTTTTAGGAGACTTCAGATTGCTTTTGAACATATTTGAATGCATTTTTAGCTATCACCAAGCTTAAAATAGGAACCCTTTTTTCAGCTTATCTTTATTAAACACCTGTAAAAATCAGTGGTATTTCTTTTTCTTATAAAGCTTTCTTCCTTTAACGAAAGACAGAAACGCTGCACAGTTTATTCCAGCATGGGCTTCGCTTCTTGGCAGTAATGGGCAGTAAATGGTCTGGTAATGTCTGAGCCATACACACAGGCATTTACCTACCTGAATGTCATAAATAGAAACTTGAAATTGTAATGTAAAGCATCTGATCTTTAACTATAGTCAATTAATATTAGAACTTTTAGGCAACTTTTAGAAAATATTATCCAGAGTAAAGTCTTAGAAATTGATCATTCTGTACAAATGATCATGCTTGCAATAAACCTGTGATCTAAAGAGTAGGTGGCCAGGCATGACAGTGCCCAATTAATTATATTTTCTTATTGAATATTCACTTTGCAATTTTTAAAACCACAGATTTATTTTTTTTTTGTTGGGGGTTTTTATGATGTTTGGTGTGGGGGAGTGTTGGGGTTTTTTTGTTGTTTGGGTTTTTGGGGTTTTTTTAGATAAAATTCCTTCTAAAATAAGTTTTTCTTATTCACCACCTTTATAACTTAAAGGTGGACTAGCAACTTAATCTTGCTGTTCTTGGAGGCAGGTGTTCTGGTGATTTCAGAGCTCTTTGTCTTGGCTGGGTTAAGTTTTCTGCTTTCCTTTGATGCCTTTTTTTTTTTTTTTAAGAATGAAAATGATCTGATCATTTTTAAGGCATTGTTTCATGTATTGAATCAAATAAAAAAAACCCAATCAAAGTAGTTCTTGTATCTCTAGATAATCACACTAAAACCTCTCTAACATTCACAGAAGTCAGTGGGAAGGTTTCTTTATTGTGGTTATGTTGCAAAAATAACTTCTGTGTATGTTTCTGTGGTCAAAACCCCCAGCCAAAAACACCCTGTACAGAATTTTGCAAGAGAAACCAAATTGTTTAAAGTAAGATTGCGGTCACTCACCGGTCTCCGTTTGAGCACTGTGCTAGACGCCGGTTAAAAGCAGACCTCCTTAACGGACTAACGAGGGAAGGCAGGAGTAGAAACAAGAAAAAGATGACATAAGTAAATATGCTCGTAAATAAGGAAATGACATGTTTGCTTTTGTGGCCTTTGATCAAGCGCAGGAGCTTATTTTCAAAGGACATTGTGGGATGCTTGGGAAAGGGAACAGCCACCCAGCGTAATTGGAAAGGGGGCAGGTCTGTAGCACGCCGGCTGCTGCTGCTCCTGCCTCCCTGATAAGATTGTAAGAGTTGCCAGTATCAGTATTCAGTCTTGTAGCGTGTCAAGGCGCTTTCATGTGAACTGAACTGAACTGTCTGTGCGCGCTCCCTCCCGCGCTCCTCCCGCTCTCCTTCCTGGCGCTCGTCGTCGCATTGAAGTCAGGGGAGAGGAAAAAAAGATTTGAGGATCGCCCAATTTGTTCTGACATAAAGAGATGTTTAGCTCTGTGAAAGGTGGTGGAGGCAGAGTGCCTGACTGACATTTCAACAGGCTGTCTGCTGGGATTGCTCACTTCACGTCCCTTCATATTCCTGCTGTGTCCTGCGCGAGTGCTCTTGTCTAATCTTCGCAGCGAGAGCACCAAGAGTCCCCTGGGCTTCGGTGCTCAACACCTTGTTAGATGGGGCCTACGGTGCCGTAGCTCCTGCTTTTGTACTCGATTTTGCTCTAATGTTTCAGGCTTGTTTCATGTTCTAATAATAATTTTTTTAAAGGGATTTGCTAAAATAATAGTGTGTGTCTCCTAATTGCCTTGGTCTTCTCTTGGCGATGCTCGATTTGGGTGATACCAGGTAGAAATACACGGAGGGAAAGAAAATAAAAGACCTCAGTTAAGTCAAAGCTTTAAGCAGCATTCTGTGCTTTTGTTTTTAAACGAAGATGCATTGGCCTGCTTTGGCTGGTTTAGAAAACAGACGAGAGAAAATACTCATTGAACAACCAACAGGAGGTATAACACGTTGATAATAAAGCTAAGACAGTGTCTGATCAGGAATGCCGAACTCCATACCGGGGGCTGCAGGGAAGTTTAGTTGTTGAGGGTTTGTTTGCTTTTACGATTCTGAACACGTTGTGATACATTCTGGCATGCCACATCCTGTTACATCACGTTGGGTCAGCCTGTGATGCTGAATAACACTAAGAACATGAATTAATGAGAGCTAATGCTCACCTCTTACTGCAGAAGCATTATCAGTTACCTTGTTAGCCACAGTTCCTATCTGGATTCAGTCCTCCTAAAGCAGAGCTGATATTAAAGATATATGTATTATGTTTTTAACAGATAGATATGTTATTTTTCATTAGCCTTCCCAAAATACATTATTAATGGATGTGGTTTAATCCTTATTAAGCCATTAAAAATGGTCTATGTACTGTACTCACAGTCCTCCTTTATATCTTTTTTAAGGGCACTTCTTTTCCTCGAGTGTATTATTGCTGGTGACAAAAAGCAGAATGGTATCGATCCTGCAGATCTGGGATCCCTGTACTGTTACCCCAGAAACACAGTGCACGGATTCCATACCATATGGTTGCTTGTGAATGGTTGCCACTGTTCAAATTTCCCCTCAATTTCAAATTTTGAATAAATATCTCTTAATATAGGTCCCATCCTGAGGTGGGGTCATGTGTCTCACCAGGTAAGAGGTTTCTAATGCAAGCTTGTCTTCTTGGACAAACTTTTAAACTTGTGTGCCTAAAGCTGAACCCTCCTCCCTCCCAAAATGCAAGGACAGCTACAAAAAACCACCGATCACAAATAGCTGCGTCGTGTTCTCCAGCCAGTGGGATATCTAGTCACACGTTCTGTTTGCTAGGTACTGGCAAGGACTTCTTTTCCTGTCACAGACTGAAGAGGTGGATATTAAACCAAACTTTTCTTCATTTCTGTAGCATCTATAGCACAGAAGAGCTAAACTTACGTTAGTGCACTGTCCCAGTTGGAGGATGTTGTAAAGATGCCGTAGAGGTCTCACCAGGGTCCAGACTATTCAGAAGACCAAATTCCAGTTCTTGGAAATTAAAATACCCAGGGAATTAACTAGTAAGCTTTTTGCTGTAGGTAAAGCCCAGATGATATCAGAAAGTTTTAAGAAGTGGAAGTGGTTCGGTGAATCTTGGACACTCAAGAAAAGGCTCACACGTACATAACGATCAGATCTCCCTACCTATTATCCAGCATGACTAATAACTGGGCCCATGCTGTGGCAGATATAATTGATGCCTGGATCATATTTATGTAAGAGCTGCTGTCATGCTTCATTCCCATTTCAATGTGTCTGTCTTCATTTTGCCTGTGAGTTGGAGTGAGCGCAAGCAATCATTAGCATCCCTTAAAATACATACAAAGGAATCACGATGTCTGACATTTTCACTGGGAGAGCGTTACGGGTGTACTCTGGCACATACAGCCTGATTCTGTCAGCTACCGAGATGATAGTCGGTGTATGTACTGTGCAGATTTGTAGGAGAAAAGGCTTTTTTTGGAGGAGACCCAGGCAGGTGGAGGGGGCATCTCATCGTGGGGCGCTTGGAAAAGAAGATACCAAGGAGACAGTGCCAGTCGTGCCCATCTTAATTGCTCAGGTATCCCCGTCTCCTGCAGACATTTCACTACGAAGCAGCACACTGGCAAAACATCTCCGTACTTCAGGCTGCAGTCCAGCAGTTTGTGATATATGATAAATAATCCAAGAGATGCTCGGGGACAAGTCACGTGTAGTGTTACACACGTTTAGTGATTTACTGGATTAAAAGCTAAGCAAAAGCTCTTTGCTCCCCGGCAAGTAGGAAGCCGGCGCATGTGAGATGTTCAGAGGTACACACAGGCAAACGTGTGCTTGCGTGTGTGCCTACAGGCTTTCTCTCTTCCTATTTGCTTTCGCGTGCACACACATGTTATATTATATAATATTTCGTTTCTATCAAGAATGTAATTGTTTTATAAAACTTGTACTTGGCCGTACAAGTGTAGCAGTACAAGCCTGCACCATTAACTCGGGTTGATTGTTTCCAAACAGCTGGTTACAGAAGTTACCATCAAATTAACAGAAGTTGCATTTATTTAAAAATTGACTTAAAAGACAGTAAATGACTCAATGACTCATTAAATCAATTTCAAAATGGATTTAAAGTATAGTAAGTGACTCATATTAAGCCATAGAAAGACACCCAATAAAAAGAAGAAAAACTGGCAGGAAGTTGTAGCTTAGTATCCTGATATATTTTTGTTCAGAGTAAAACGGTCTGATGACTAAAAGTGGATGCAAGGACATCTTCCTGAGTATTATGAAATACTCACATAGCAAAAGCAAGGGGCCAAGTGTCACTGAAATATTTCCCTGATTTTTATATTGATAAATGAAGTTTACAATAGTGCTTTACCTGGGAGATGTTTAGTTGCATACCTGGATAATACTATTAATTTACTAACGTTGAGTAACTGTTCCATATGTCCCTAGACTTGTTGAACATAATTTCTATATGTTAAATAGTTTTCTATGGTATTTAAAAATTGACATTTCAAAGAGTGTAATAGCATAATGAAATGTAAACTGAAAACAGGAATGAGTTAATTAGACTAATGATCCCTTGACTCCTTTATTAGCCAGCTCTTTAGAAATTGGGATTAGCTTTGTTTTCTCTGCTGAATAAAGACAGGAAGGATGATGTTGATTCTAGTAAATGACAGCACCAGAAGAAATGAGTGTTTTTCTGTTCGTTATAGGTTTCATCATTGAAGATAAAAATTTAGTCTTCCTGCACGCAAACCTAATTTTATGACACTTTAAGTTCAGCTCATATCGGAAGAGAGAAATGGGGAAGATAACTTAGGAATGCCTACTGATTTCATATCATGATTTTAAAGGTGATCCACTCTGTGTCTTTTCTGGTCTTGAAACTTTACAATTCTTCCTGCGAACCTGGAGTAGACTGGGTTTGAATTTAAACGAAGTCCTCAGAAAAGGCAAGCTTGACAACTTTTGATCTAGGTTTTGAACACTTAATTTCTCCTCTCTATAAGAAAGTGATTTATACGTCTCTCTTGCTTTTAAGGGCTATCAAGAAGCACGAGAATTATCTCTATAGTGGTTCAAACCAAGCATGCACAGAGAAACAAAATCGTTTTTATGACAAATAGGAGGATTCGTAAGTCAGCAGCTGTTAGTGAAACAACATCATTAAAACTTCCAGTGATTCCAGACCTTGCTCTCGGGAGTCGCTCAGGCCAAGCAAAACCTTAGATAAAGTGCTGAATTATAGGCAGGAAAAAGAAAACCAGAATTTAAATTGGTAGGAATTAGCAATGATTCACTAAGCTAATTTCTGCCCTCCGTGACCCTCGCGTGGCGACGCATGGAGCGATGCCGGGATGAGAGAGGGCAGAGCGGGAGCCACTGACAGCCGGCTTTTAAGTTCAGATTCTTTCTGGTAGATCTTTATCCTGCAAAGTAATGAGCTCCTCAGCTTCCCCTGAAACCTGTAGGTATAGAGGGCACCCAGCGCTGTGCAGGATCAGCTCTTTAACGAATGCCTGAGGAATACAAAATTTATCACACAAATGAGGCGACGGAGAGGAGGTGGCAGCAGCTGAGTTATGAAGCTTTTTACTTACAAGCAGGGTTCGTTTGCTATCCTGCACGCCCTCGTTAAGTGTTCTTTGAGCACCATGCTGAAGCAGAAGTAATAACGTCATTTGTTAGGAGTTTAGTGTTCTCAGCTTTCTGGAGGGTGCTTTTGAAGAGGTGTGGTGGAGCGGTTTGGGGTTGGCAGGATGGCACCCGGCACGCTCGGGCTGTCACAGGTGCTCTCCTCCTTTCTGGAAAGGAGCATCTGGTACCCATCGAGCGCCTGTTAATTGTTTTGTAGGTGCTACGCGGCAGCTCTTTGGTATGAGATTCCCTTGATGCTTAATTTTACCGCGCTCCGGGCAGAGGGTGCAGCCCGTGTGTCGCACGCGGAAGAGTTGAACGTTGCTTGTAGTCCAACACCGTGCCTGACCTTGCAGCTCAGTATTAATTTGAAGTAGTGGAATTAAAATTTTCCATTCTTTTGCATTGTCATGCCTCACATTGATAAGCACAAAGAAATGTAAATAAAAAAGACCTATTTCACAACCCTTGCTACAACCTTTTTGTTTTATGACAAAAGACAGTTAATTAGCATACTAGCAGTAAGCAGCCTTCCCAAACTCGTACTAATTATGTATTCTGTTGACCGTGACTCCAGTCATAAGGTAATTGGCTTGCAGCAACATGACATTTCAAATCATCTCTTGAAATTACATCAAAAAGCCAGCCTGTTTTGTTTTGATAGGGGAACAATCAATTTGATAAGTGGTAACACAGCTCATTGTTTCACATTAATTAGACTAATTGCAGCATGTTAGCCTCTGAAATAGACAGAACTTGGAGAAGACAAAGGCTGTGGCCTTTAGCATGCAGTGCATGTGGTGGTTCCACTTGCTTGCACATACTGTAGGCAGAAAACAGAGTTGTTAGGATTCAGCCTTGCGGGAGACTGGGTGTTAACTGTGGTTTGATGTGTTATGCTTAATCCACTGGCTTTCAATTATAAGATCCAGGTTCAAAAAATCCCAGAGAGAGGGGGGTGGGGGGGGGGAAAGCAGCCATTTCAGTATTAATGGTGCCCAGGTTTTTGGTGATCTTTGGTTTTCTGTCTCCTGAAAGACAAAGCAGAGATCTGGCCGCAGGATCTCTTAGATGTTTGTGGACTGTAGGGTCTTTCTCTGAGAAGGCTTCACTTCCACTCTCGCTTTTCCTGCCCATTCCCACTAATGTTTATTTCTGAGCATACCTTAGTTGGGCTATTTTTATTTTCACTTTTATATTCACTTAAGAACCATAAAAAAAAAAAAATGCTTAGTGGATGGATTGTTGAAGACAGATAGTAGAGATGCATAACCCACCCACACATTTCTAATTTAGAGCATCTTTGCCTGCTGTTGAGATTACCAATTGTACTTAGCTCTGTGATGATTTTTATGATCAAGCTGTGTCATCTGTAGATTGACATGACCAAATGGATTTTGCTTGTGACCTAATTGAAACGTAAACCAAAGTTTTAAGAGATGAAAAGTTTAAGGGGTCATCTCAGTCCACAGGCAAGGCTAACTTCATTGCTGTTCACAGCTTGGTACAGTGGTTTTTTGCACGTCAAACCCAACGTCAGGCCACTGGATACGTAAAGGGAGTATTCTTTGACCAGTACGTTGCTAGTTTGTTTGATAAATGGAGTCATAGTCAGCAACTTCTCCAAGACTGAAAAGCATCAGAGACTAGATTCCAGAACTGTGTGAATGTTGATGAAATCATGTGCATGAGACCAACTCTGACTTCTCTTCTACAGCCCTCTAGTCCACCTGGGTTCACACTAAGTACCACCAGAGCATTTAACCTCTTTTGATTACCTCTATTCAACAAAAAGTATCCTCAGTTTGAAAAAAAATTTAAAAAAGAAATGAAAAAAAAGAAAGAGGGATTGGGGGGCAGTTGTTAATAAGCGTGGAACTACTTACACGAAAGCTGTAATTCTTCAGTTGTTTTCCATGGAAAATGAGTTGGTGGTGTTTGGGTTTTGGTTTGGTTTTTTTTTTTCCAATTGAGGCAAGGAGATTTAAGTATCCTCATATTTCCACTGGGCACAGACTTCACTTACACATTTTTGTTTCTGTTGCTCCCCCCCCAATCATTGACTGGTTAGTAAAACCTTTGGGGCAGAGATTTTGTTAAATTTGCCTGTAGTCTATGTTTGGAGAAGTGCAATTTTGTTTAGATCAAAGAATTTGTTCCAGCAGCTTAACATTATCATTGCTCGTGGAAGCTATATTTTTATTAGTTTTGCTTATGCTTTATGTTGGCCCCTTAGCAAACGGTCATAAACTCTGTTTTAAATCCAGCTACCAGTGACTTCATACTGCTGATTTATTTCTATCATTTACTGGCAAGAATACATTTTTAAAAACCGTATTCTAAGCAATTCATTCCTCTCCACCTCCTCTCTTCCGTGCCTCCCTTTGCTTTCGTCCTCCGACATTTAAACCGCCTTTCATTGAGCTTAAAATTGTGCCCGGATTAGCGATGTAACTACCCTAATGTGCCGCTCTTACTAAAAAGTTCTGGGTTTATACAGGAGGTGAATTGGAAAGAAGCAGAAGATTGAAGCCTTTTAGCATTCAGCTTAAGCGCTGGTTCCACTTGCCTGAGCACAAGCTGGAAACGGCATTGTTAGGATGCAAGCCTGCACCCTCGCTGTCACTGCTGGTCCTTGCGTAGTCAGGTTCCTGCTTGGAGCAGAGCAAATCTTTGCTCAGTTAAGCGAGCGTCAGTCACTGGCAAGCTTGGCTGCCAGCCCAGGGTTGTTAGACTTTTCTGTGCTACACCTGAATGAGATATTGAGGAGACGTGGCTACCTAAACAGAGTCGAGAAGCACTAGATATTTAAAAAAAAAAAATTTAAATTGTCAGGCAGATGACAGAATAATTCTGAGAATATAACTTAAACTTCTAGTGCTCGCTTGGGAGGCTTGCAATAAGGAGCCTGCGTTGCCTGCTCCGTGACAGATGCTGTGTGGTCTTGTTTAAATACCTTTCTCTGTCGTCTTGAAATCCAAGACTAGAAGATAATGCTGACTTCTGACCGAGAAGCAGGGGCACGGGCAAATCATAGCTTCGCAAGCTGACACACATTGATACCATCCTGCAAGGTGCTGAGCTCTTTCAAAGGCGCTAAATTACTCCTTTCGGCTTCCATCAATAGTGGGCATTCAGCTACTTGCAGGATTGTGCTTTTAAGTTGCTTGGTTATTACCCGGTCAAACAAAATCGACAGGACCGCCTTCAAGTGGAAAAGGAACAACGAGAAATAAAGTTGCAAAGTTTTGAGTTGCATGAAGACTCTGGCAGTGGGTATTCCGCACAGACAGTAGAGGAAAATCAGGGACAGGGTAAAAAGAGATAAAATAGGAATAGTTTTTAAATAGGAATTGCTGGCAGAGCTATTAATCACACAAGTCTTTGAGCTCTAAGGGTTGCATGAGCAGAGCTAATGCAAAGGAAGAGAGATGCTTTGCCGATATCTTGGAATACACTATTAAAAGCAACAAGCAAAATTAAAAGGAGATAATGTCTGCACAGGTTAATGACATGTAATAATAACTGAAAAAAATACCCCAAAGCTACAGACAAAACGCAAGTATCTTCAAAAATCCGAATCCCCATGTGTGACTGTTGTTTTGTATGGGATAGCCTTGTAACAATTAATTTTGCAGGTTGCTGGTCTTGTCGTACAGTCTCAGCTCCGAGCTTTGACTCTGATCTCATTTACAATAGTACAAATAAATCAAAATTTCTGCCATTCCTCTGGCTATACACTGCAACTGTGTCCAGAACGTGGGCTCTGCTAGTCTGTGTGGTTTTTAGCAGGAGATTTCACAGTGTTTCTGAAGCAGGTTAGAAAAGGAAGAGAAGAATGCATTTTTCATTGCTGTCTAAGGTAGGCCACTGCCTGCTCTTTGCAGACTGCCAGACTCAATGGAGACTGGATGCAGGTAGAGGCTTTTTGTCTGACAAGAGGAATCAAGAATCTGTGACTATAAGAGAAAGACTTCAGACGTAACTTGTATTATATTTCTTTTCAAAATCTACGTCTATCATCTTTGAAATCATGTCATTGCGTTTAGGGCAAAATGAACACAGGCTTAGGACTTTGCACAGGGGAATAATCTTTTCCTTACATGGGATGAAAAAAATTTTTTAAAGTCCTTTTCTTGCTATTTCTACGACCTTCCTCCCCTAATGTACAATCGTACATGTTTAATGAAAGAAAACAAACCTAAATTCTGCACTGACCTGGACTTGCGAAACAACCAGGCTTTTCAGTGTAGCCTTCATAAGCTATAAATCAGTGTAAAATTTAGTTCATATTGCATTCTCATTGGAAATGGGTTATATGATAATTTATGTTGAGCTGATCATAACTAAGCACCTCATAGTAGTGTCCTTCAAAAAATTTTAATCAAGATTGTCTTTCTCTCTCCACCTCTCTTGGTGCAATTTCAAGAGGTTTATTTGCATGTCAATCTGCACGTGTTACTGAAGTTATTCCACTGAAGCGAGCACAACATCTCGGCTGCGTACGTGTTTTACAGCAGCATCATGTCAGGTGACTCTTTGCATTTATTTCTGATTTGTGCTAGTGGAAGAGTCAGACCCTTAATTCTCTTAAGCCCTGAAAACAAGGGTATTTCCAAGTGCCTGTCAGATCTGTTTTCCAAGTCTTTTTGTGCTTTGCAGTGACTGTGCAATGAACAACGCAGGGGAAGAAACTGTTGATCCTATGAAAATCACTGAGATCGTGTCCTGGTTTCAGCTGGGATAGACTTCATTTTTTTCTTAGTAGCTGGTACAGCGCTGTGTTTTGGGTTCAGTATGAGAAGAATGTTGCTAACACCCTGATGGTTTCAGTTGTCGCTAAGTCGCGTTTAGACTAAGTCAAGGACATTTCAGCTTCTCCTGCCCAGCCAGCAAGAAGGCTGGAGGGGCACAGGAAAGTTGGGAGGGGACACAGCCAGGACAGCTGACCCAAACTGGCCACAGGGGTGTTCCATACCATGGGACATCATGCCCAGTATAGAAACTGGGGTAGTTGGCCGAGGAGGGGAGCAGATCGCTGCTCGGGAACTGACTGGGCATCCGTCAGCGAGCAGTGAGCAGTTGCATTGTGCATCACTTGTTTTGTGTATTCCAATTCTTTTTTATTATTATTATTGTTGTTGTTGTTGTTGTTATTGTTATTTTTTTCTTCCTTTCTGTCCTTTTCAACTGTTCTTATCTGAACCCACGAGTTTTACTTTTTTTCCCCCCCTGATTCTCTCCCCCATCTCACTGGGCGGCAGTGGCAGGAGTGAGAGCGTGGCTGCGTGGTGCTTAGTGGCCATCTGGGGTTAAACCACGACAGATGGTCCAACTTTTACTTTAAAATCTATGTCAAAAAGTATTTCTTAAGTATGTTTGACATTTACTTTTAGCTGCATGTTTTCTCCTGAGGTTTTTCCCCTGTTTGTTGTATGGTGAACAGCAAAAGGGTTCCAGAGAGGTGTCTTGGGCAGCAAATACCAGGAGAGTGCTCTCCAGGGCAAACTTGCCAAAAAGACATCAAGGACTGTCTTATTTTACAGTGCTTAAGCAATCTCTAATATGATTGAATTCTGTGGTGAGGACAGAGTTGCTCCATAATTGGTGATAATAAACAGTTTCCCACCTAAGTGTGTATAATGAAGACGAACAGGGTGGGGAGAGGTGTGCTGGTAAGAGTGGGTGTGTTTTTCTCATGCAGGCTTTTTTCCTTTTCATAATTAAAGGCTTATGTTATGAAGTGACACATGGGTGGACACCTGGTAGAATCCTAGAAAGGATAAACAAGTTTTAAACAGATTTTGAATGGATATTGAAGACAAAGGTTATGAGCTGTGACCAGAGAAGTTTGACTCCAGAAGCCCAGCAGAGCATATTTTTAGTTAGTCTAGAGCTTTTAAGCTCACTACGCGTCAAGTTTGACAGCCAAGAAGTAAGTAGTTTTCATGCCGTGGTGGAGCTTTGGATTGTAAGGTGGAAGACTCGGGATTTGTTGAGGAGTGACTGAAGTGGAGGAGTAGGTACAGAAACATACTCCGACAATGGTAGCTGTAGCCGCAGCAGATGAAGTGTGCTAGGGGAAGCTGAGACAACTGATGTGGGAGACTGTGAAGGCAGGGATGTTGGTTCTTTGGCAGATGCCTTGTAACTTGCTCTGGATGGAAATGTCAGGAGATGCTCAGTACATTTGCCCCTAGATCCTGCTAAATCAGCAGTCGCTACCGGGCTTCAGGTTTCACAGGTCTAATAAAATATATGGAGACATTGCCACAAACCACTCTTCTCTCTCCTGCCCTTTGCTACGTGTCGGATTTTTTTGGTTTTTTTTTCCCCCGCCAGTAAATGTTAAAAGTTGCGGTTGAGGTATTTCCAAATTATCTTTTCCTTCCCACCAGTCGTTTCTGGCTATGTTCCAAAGAGGGAGAGAAGACGACAGGTTTTCATTGGTCACTTAATTGTGTATGTCCATTGGTTTTTATGACTTCCAAATTCATATTTTTGTGTGCTTAGGGGCTTTTGTGACAAGGTGCTAATGGATTCCTGGCTGGGCAAGCACCTGTGTCAGAAAGTGTTTCTTTGTGTCCCGTATTTTTCCAGCTCTGATTGCTTCTATTAGCTTGCACATATACCTTTATTGCAACCCTCTGATGTACTTTTGTTTGTGTTGGTTTTTTTTTGTGGAAGAATCTGCATGTACAAAGGAAGCTGTTATTCTCATGTGCAAAAGAAGCTGTTACTCTTAATACAGAAAGAAAATGAGAGCTTCAAATCAGAGCTCCACTTGCACATTGCCTGAGAGACAGGAAATCTAGGAGATACAGAAATGACTTGGACCACTGAGCTGCCCAGGGATTTTCATTGTATGATCTGAAAAGTTCAGCAAGGTGGGCTGAGGGTAGCTGGTAGGTATCATGCTGCTGGAAAATCTCATTTCCAGCTGCTAGGCTGCATGGAACGGTAGGTAACAGTACCCTACATGGTTTCCTAATAAAGTGCTGCCAAACAAACTCTTGTTGTAGTTGCTCCAGCCTTATGATTGTGAAAGTGAAGAGAAATGGTGTATGAGGCTTTAAAAGGGAAAGCAAAGCATCCACAAGGTGATCTCCTTGTTAGACTGTAACCTACGTTAGGAAGAAGACCTTAAGTCCCCTCAGGATATTGCGTCTAAACCTGTGCGCTAGTTGCAACAATGAGTATCTTCTGCTTCTGAAAGTGAAGATAAAGACCAGCTTTTCGTGCTTATTTTGCTGGTATTTCCTCTAATACAAGTTATTTATTGATGACCTAACGCATTTTGGGAGATAATACTGGTTTCTCGTCTTATGGTCTATGCAATAAGTTAGCATTTTCTTCCAGTCCAAATGTGGACAAAATCTGTTGCAGATTTTGGCCTTTTTAGCACTACCACCAAGTAAATCCAGTCCACGACTGTTACACGGTATGCTGTCCCTTGTTCTAAGGAGCAGTTTCCATAACATGGCTGTCGTCATTTTTTTAATGGAAAATTATTAGACTTTTTTATGCTTCCTAGTTTGTTCTTGCACATTGGTTTGCCCTCTGCGCTTCTCCAAAGTTAAAGACCTAGCTGATTAACTTCTGGGTGGGGAAAAAACAAGGTATGGCAGGTTTGGGGTGCACTAAAAATGGAAGTAGAATAGATCTAGAAATGTGTTTAGTTAACAGACCTTCTGAAACTGAAAACCTATATGAATACAACAAAGACCTTAACTTCCAAATCTATAGGACAAGACGTGGACAATAAAGGGTCTCTTGAGACCCATAGAGTGCATCCTGGCATATGTCTTACAAATAGTTTTTGTATATTAGTTTATACAGTCAGAAGAGAGAGGGAGTCAAGAATAGAGGAACAGGATATATAAATGAGATTTTTATGACCCAAATGTGCATATGAAACGTAGGACAAACTGGATTCAAAGTCACTTCCCTATTGTGGAACCTGCCTTTAACACGGGACTTGCAATATTTTCCATTGTGCTCCAAAGACAAAGACGATATCATGGTACAAAAAAATGATTCTGTCTAAGCCTATATAAATTTATCTATTATTTTTCACTCCCTTTTCCAGACGGATTAGCAGAAACTATACTGTATGTGTTTATCCTTTCCCATTGATAGAAATCTTTCATGATTTTGTTTTAACTGATCTATAACCATTGTTCCTAAAAGGAAAATGTCCTGATACCTTAAGAAACAAATGTGTCTATGACAACTGCCGGTCTGGTGATGATGTATACAAGCTTTTGTTTCCTCTGTGCAAGGAAGAAGAGAGATTATTTTTCTTGGAATTTTCTGCGTCTCTGTTTTTTTGGCAAATGTTATTTCCTTGGAGGTTGGTCTTATAATTCAACAGGGTATTTATTATAAAGCTTGTTCGCTTAGAAGCCTTCCACCTACCTCTGGCTGATAACAGTGCCTATGCATTGGGAACTCATTTAACACAAGGGCTGGACTGCAAGCTGTGCCCTGCTCATGCCGCTGGGAGAGCAGCTGCCAAGGAGTCTTTTGAGGCTCTTTGGACTGCCTTGCCCTCCATCCCAGCACTGCTGTACTTTGGAGCAACTTCAGGGCTACTCTGTATTTATAGCTGGATATCCATACGTGATACTCACAAAACCATCAAATTACAGGAAAAATCTGTGTCAGTGGCCACTGCCCAAACCCCAGCACTGTGCTGAGAAAGTGAGACAGCAGCTTGAAGTCAGATGGATTTGGGGGCTTGAATCTTGCACCTTGAGTCCTTGTAATCTGTTGTCCCCGCAACCAAATTCACCTTCCAGATATGCTGCTGTGAGAATTTGAGTAATTCAATGTCATCAATTAAGTTATTCTAGAATTACTCCAGTGTAGCTGAGAACAAAATTAAGCCTCTAGTCTGTTCTGGGAAATTAGACAGATATGTTTTTTTCTAAGTGGTTTCTAATACATTTCATTAGGAAATTATTTGATGAATGTCATTGAGACATTGGGGATTGGTATAGTGTCTGGGGTTTGAACAGCCTGACAATTTGTAGCTGGCCAAAAGGAATGAAAGGCTAATATCTTCACAGAACACTTCAATATTTTTAATCTTCTCTCCCCCCCCCCCCAAGCACTGAATACTTCAAAGATGTCATAAAGATGTGGAATAGGAGATTCATTCCTAAGGACCTGGGAGTGCTCCAACTTATTTTCCTAAATGAGCCTGGCTATCTTAAAACTTAGCCGTCTCATGGTATTAGTTTGTATCTGTGTCAGTTGTTGTAATTTTCACAAGTAAGCAATCTGCAAGTGAGAGGCAGAGATTCAATTATACTTTTCTTAAATTGCATAAAAAAAAAAAATCACCTATTGTTCTGCCATGACTTCACAGTTCCTAAGGTACCAGAAAAACTTTATGCAAAGGCTGATGCAATATTCTTGGCCACAGAACAATTTATCAGACTTCACTGGAAACCTGAAGGGAGGTGAATCCACCAAGGTCAGTGGCACAAATATATAATTTTTGCATTGTGAATAAACAGATACTCTCTTTCATGAGGATTTGTACCTATAGTATTGGACATTAGGTGAAGTATTATCCCAGCCTACTGATGCATTTAAACCAGGTTTATTGCTGCCAAAGACATGGAAAACTTTTAAATCCTGTTGGATGCTGACATAAATGCTGAACGTAATTCACTGTTGTTGATTTTCAATCTCATTTCACTTGTGTTTGGAACAGAGGAGAAGACCTGGCTCTTGGTTAAAATTGCAGGTTTGTTTGGTTTTTTGTTTTGGGTGGTTTTTTTTTTAATATTAGCAGGGTACTTTGGATTTTTTTCAAAGACACGTGAAATCTGGCCCACTGCACCTCTGCTGATTCCTCAAACTAGGACTTTATTAGAGGGTGTCATCAAAAATTTCCTCCCGTATACAGGAAACAAAACAGCTACTGAACCAAGAAGTGGTCCTTGAATTGTGCTTTGGGCCATTTTTTCAGATAGTATTGCTGTATATTAACTTAATCTTTTTTTTCTACATCAAATTGATGTGTCAGATTTTGTGGTTTCTCCAGTTACTCTACATCACTGTGGTGATACAGAAAAAACCTGTACCCATTTTGGCTGGTTGTGTGCCTGTGCACGTTTGTCTCGCACTGTCGGAACAATGCTAAGCTATCGAAGTGTACCTGTAACTTTGGCGTAATGAATTCTTACTGCTTTTAACACAGGAGCTCTTTCCTCGTCTTGGCTATATCTTACTTCTTTTAACTCCTCTCTTCTGCCATTCTATTCTCAGGTCTGGACTAATTTCTCTTTTTTTACATGTGTGCCAGACAACTAGCTCTTCTTCCTTCACAAATATATACCTTACGCTAGGTATGTTAATACTTACCTGCCGGAGAAATGGGAAAAGGGGTGAAAGAGGATCAGGATAGGCAAGAAATTTTGAGAGAGCATGTCAGTCAGTTTGTCTGTTGAGCCTCTGTCTTCTAGCTTAAACTGTATTGACTGTAATCTTGATCATAACTTGTTAGCAGCGTGAAGCGTCATTTCAGCTGCGCACAGAAAGGCACCTGCCTGGCCTCTTTGGCTGCTACGTTACAATGACAGGGGACAGAACAACAGTAAGAGAATAACAAGGGATAAATAAGTGGAGGATCCTTTTCCATGTATGAGATATTTTTATTTCTTTCTTTCAAGATGCAAATGTTAGCCTGACAGTGGTCAAAGAGAAATGTCAAGAAAGGAAATGGAAAAGTTGAGAGTATTTATTGTGTTGGTACATCAATCTCTTACACACCCTGTGTAAAGACAAGAGAGTTCAAGCCTGTTAACTGAAGACTTTAAATTGTATTAATAAATGTCAGTTTAATCCAGTGCAGTTAGTCTAACCACACCTGTATGAATCTCTTCAGCTATGTTTAATCCATTTCTTACAAGAAAAACCCCACCCTTTGCATTTTTATTGAAGCACTTTGGCTTACTGTGTACCTTTAGTCTTCAATCTCTGTGGTTTTATGTAATTACTAATAGCACCTGGACAGTTGTGTGCAAGACCTTCTACTTAATGTTCACAGCGAGGTTCACCAAACAAAGTGGACACGCTATGGTTAACAAAAAAGTTTTCTTAAAGCTAAATGATGCTCAACAACAAATATAAACTGGGGAATCACCTTTTCCTTTGCCTTCCTTTGAAAAAGTAGGAAAAGCAAAAAGGTGGTTTATCCAGCTAGAAGCTTGTTAGAAGTATGTCAGGGAGCTGCAGAAGGAAAAATTAAGTGAGAAGAAAAATATGAATATGTGATATTCATAATCCTTGTATCAAGGAATTTTAGAAATGTGAAATTGGTGAAGTCCCGGTGAAGTCCCAGTGAAGTCCCTTTGCTTTTATGAAGAGACCGCTGGAGAGGCAGATAGATTAAGCGACTGTGAATGGGACCCTGGAGTCACTCACTTGTAAAATCAAGAACAAAGAGCAAAAATCCTCATATTCATCTTCTGTTCTGACCCACTTACTGTGTTGTTGCAAACAGAGTCAAATAACTCTGAATCTGATGTTTAAACCGATTCTGCTAAGGAGAAACAAGCCCAGCTTAGAGCTGGCCATAGCGAAGTGAGTTATTTCTTTGACTATGACAGTTATCCTGAAATAGCTCTTTGATGAAATCCTCTCCTCTTTCAAATCCTTGGAAAAACTCCTACGATGAGATTCATTTCACCTAACTTTAGACATCTCTAGTGTAAATGTCTATATCTGAGCTCCCCATCCTCGAGTCTCTTTATAGCTGGTGGAGAGAAATGGGGCCTTCTAGGGTACGATTCATCTTCCTTTTTTCAGATGGCTACTTTAGAAGAGAGAAATTCAACACTGTGAGTACCTGCCTCTCTCTCTCAGCTTTAAAGAGATACTAGATGAGCAACTTCGGTGGCATCACACTTATCTAGTCAGAAGAAACCCACCTGTTGTGACTTCAGAGGGGATTGGAACGCCCACATTTTTTACTTGGGAAGACATCACTGGCTGTATGTGGGAAAAGCTGAGGTTCTTGCAGATTGGCGGTACATTTTGGTTATGCTCTCAGCTGCTTTCACACCTCTACCTCTAGTCTCAGACTTCTGTTGCGTGAAAATAAATTTCACTGTGGAAAATCTGCTGGACTTATATACAGGGTGTTTAAGCTTACTCTCAAAGGTACTGCTCTTCTGTACCTACAACATCTTCATTCCTCTTCCTAAAACTGCAAGTAAATGCTGTGAATCTGTGGACTCACTCATTCACTACAAAACATTCTGGGAAAACTTTTAAGAATCTATTCAGAGGAATGCTGAAAGAAAATAAGTTACTCTGATATTTCTTCTCTTGTACAAGTATTCTTCCCATTCCTAGCTTAAGACAGGGATGAACTAAAGGAGAAATAGGCGTGGGCCGTAATGCAAAATGGAAAATTCAGGAAATCATGTGCAATTGGTACATGGGGATCAAGAATAACACTGAGCGCATGCTAAGCAGCAGTCAGTATGTACCAGCTCTTCTGTTGATCTTTATCACAGTGTCTTATGAAACGAATTTGATCACTTAAAGGTGGGAAATAGCAATTTGCCTTTTTTTCTTAGTGAAAGAGAGAGACATACTGGGGTAATACTGAAGGTGCGGTTTAGGTGCTTTCACTTTTTCTATTGTGATTAGCCCTTTTGTAGGATATGTTCCTTAGCAAAGGTTGTCTGTGCAGGGGTAGAATAAAATCAAGGCAAAAATCTCCTGTGGTTTAAAATGGTCTGGTATGTTGTGACTTGCCATTACATGTGGTGAAGGGGTTGGTGGCATAATTGCTTAATTCAGTGGACTTTCTTCACTGGGGAGTGGGTACGTTTCAGAGCTGCTTGTTTCCTTGCAGCCCTTGCTGGCCAGGTGGCTGCGGGGGGCGTTGATGTTGGTGTCCCTGCCATGGTGGTCACCTGGGCACCGAAGAGCTGAGCTTAGTGCTGAAAACGACGCTTTGGTCAGCAGGCCGTCTCCCTGGTTTGGTCTACGTACGTCAGCGTACCTTGACTGATTGTGGTTCTTACGTGATCGCTGACAGCCTGGCCTGCCGTTTTTTTGAGACAGTTTACTTTTCTGGACGTCAAGAAGTGGAGATGGTTGACTTTAAAGGAGCAGTTGCTGTAGCTGAAGTGCGTGCATGGAAGCGGAGCAGAGGAACCTTTCATGTCCGTGGAAGGATTAGATGTGTGGGTGGGAAAAAGGAAATCGGAGCCATGAGAGGCTCATAACAAGACCAGGATTGTAGGAGGAAAGCAGGAGAGAAGTTAGGCTGGCAAATGATGAAGGAAGAAAGAGTATTTAAGTTGTCTAGAACTCCTTGGAACCTCAGGGATGGGGGGGTTGTTCTGTTGATTTACATACATATAAATCCAAAAATAACATAATTGCTGCTGTCTTCATGTTATTCTCATATGTGAACAGAATCGATGACATTGTGGCTGATGTTTTGTCCCTTGAAAAAGGAATAATTCAGATCACTTTTCATCTGGTTTTGTAGTCACCCCTCCTGTTTTGGTGGGATCCAAAAGAAACTTCACCAAATCTTTCTTGTAATAGTGGGAAAATAACATGTCTTAGTCTTCCATATAGAGAAGAAAAAAAAAAAAAAACCAACAACAAAAAAGACGGTGAAAATGACAGGTTCATGTGTTCCGTGTGTTCGCAAAGGAGTAAAATAATAAACTAGCTTTATTTTTTTTTCAACTTTATATAATTAATTGCCTTTTTGGGGATACTTAACTGTAAAATATTTCAGCTATATTAAAATCTAAAAATGTGCTTGCTTCTCCCGTACGAAGTGCTTTAGGATGTTCTCAAGACGAATTGTGTTACAGCAGTTTAAAACACTATGTTATCGGTACCCTGTGCGATACCATTGTGTCCCTTCAGCTCTGTCAGTCTTCCTCTTTCTCCCCCCCATTCTTTCTCTCAGTAAAAATGTCTACTTGTGTTTTTGCTTCAGTGGTGTTACTTTGCAGTTTATTTCCTATAATTAACACATCTGTATGTACGTGTGTGTGTGTGTGTAAATGCTTCCTCTAGCTGAAGGGATAGCAGTCAGTACAGAAAGTGAGATGAAAACTGAAGTTTTGCAGAACAGAGATTTCATTTTAACTAAGTATTTTTTTTCCCCTTTATTCTTCTACTCTCTGAAAAAATGTTAAACACGTTGAGTCAGGGAGACATTCCTGTGCTGCATTAGAATAGCCATCAACGTCAGCCGAGACCATTTGGATCATGTCACTTGTCCTAAAGTGTGTAGCTGTTTTTAAAGAAAGAACATGTCATGTTCTGTACAGGGATCTTTAATGCATGAAACCTGTTTGAAGCAATAATAAATCAAGTCCGTGCTGCTAAAACCAGTGTCTGATTTTCCCTCTTGACAATCTCTATCTTTCCGTGTGTAAAAACTGAGACAATAGCAAGAACAATTCTGCACCCAGAACTATTGCAAATAATTTTGATCACAACCAACTAAATACATAAATCTAGCAAAATAAAGAACTGTGGTATAAATGTCCTATGCATTTGCTACAACGTTTAATAATGTACTCTTTTTCTACAGCCATCGTTGTAGGAGGTTGCAAGCTGTGTAGAGAGATTTTCATTATTCATGCTCTATTGAGTAGGCAGTTCTGCAGACATTTTTCTCACCTCTCCTAAAAAAGTGGAATAATTAAGACCAAGTAGAGTGTTTGAGACTTATTTGCCTGTCATTTTCCACTCTTTTACACAAGTATTAGTTCTGTTAGATTCAAACCAGTTACTGGTGATGTAAAGAAAAAAATCAGGCTTTCGCATTTTTACTCTTTATTAATTACTCCTTTTGACTGTGTGTAGCCATAACTAATACAAGTAAAGGAAATGTAAATGCAAATCCATTTAAATTAATCTGGAGTAGTTTAGAATTGCAGGCTATTTTAGCAGCGTGACTTAGTTTCAAAAACCCCGTAAGAAGATGACAGAAATCTCAGTCCTGGCAAATGTTATTACTGTCTACAATGTATGGTAGTGTAATCATAATTACGAATGGATGATGCCGAGATCCCCATTTGGGTTTCAACTGGGGTTGAAGTTTAATCAGACGAGGGATTTAAGGGTCTGATTCTTTGTCACCTTTTAAAATGCCTTGCTCTTTCCTCCACTACAGATTCACTGGCTTTGGAATTGGGCAATAAATTATAAGTATGAAAACGTCTATTTTTTCCTTTGGTGTACAGAAAGGAAGAAAAACCTCAAAGCAAACTGGTGAAGAGTATCAAAGCGGCAGCACTAAAGAGCTGGGGCCCCCATAATAGGAGTGGACCATGTCCAGAGGCAGAGCCCAGGCAGGCCTCCTCCCGAACTGGGCGAGCTGTCCCAGGGGTGCTCAGGGAGCGCCGTGTCGGTGCCCACTCGCTCCTCCACTGAGGCACCAAGTAGTGCCAGCTGAAATTATGTTTGCTTTTTAAATATCTGTGGGCTCCAGTCCACTAGGGATGGCAGAGAGACCGCGAGTGCATTTTGCACAGGCTAGGGTTTGAACAGCAGACTGCAACGACTTTGAGTTACATCAAGAGCAAACTTGACTTCAGCCAGTGACCTTGAGCTGAAAAACATTAGCCTGTTATCGGCGCCCTGAACCGCAAAGTTGCTTTGTATGGTTTTGAGTGGTTTTGCTTATGTAGATTGGTTTGTTTATTTTCTTAATCTGGTGCAGCATAGTAGAGGGAGCCATCAGTTTGTTATAAAACTGAGGGCTCCGTTGACCTTTCTCCTTCCAGTCCGAGTGCAGTAGAAACCTGCGGTAGCCATCACTTGTTTGTTGTTCCACTCACTGGGCCGCTCGAGAACTTCCAATTTCCAACAGCTCAGCTCTGAGGAGCAACCTTGAGCGTGGAGGAACAACATGCAAAGTGTTGTGATTTGTTGCCATGATGACAGTGTCAACTTAACTACAGCTGACAAACAGTTTTTAAATAGAACATTTCAATTCATTATAGTATTCTCCATCTGTTTTTTTTCACTGTCTGCATACATGCAAAACATCTAAGAAATGCTACCACAATGGTTTAGTTTACTTATCTAGCCACTAACATTAATTAGTTGTTGAGAGTGGTAGTTAAGGGAGCAAGTAAAATGACGAAATACACGCCTCAGTAAAGGAAATTATTTATTCAACAAAAGATGCCCGGTAGACCTGCTTCCACATTTAGAGAGAGGTTTTCAAATTGATTTTTTTGAGCATAGGTTCTGTATTGTTGGGGTTTTATTGTTTTGGTTTGGTTTTTTTACTACTTTGTTACCTCTTGCTTTTACTGCATTTTGCTTCCTTCCCAAAAGCATCTGCCACTGCTATTTCCAGTGTGGAACTGGTAACAGAAG
This sequence comes from Sagittarius serpentarius, assembly GCA_034782735.1. Lineage (NCBI taxonomy): Eukaryota > Metazoa > Chordata > Aves > Accipitriformes > Sagittariidae > Sagittarius > Sagittarius serpentarius. The sequence continues at coordinate 11,318,330 of JAVKLA010000054.1, read as the reverse complement.
GGGGACATCATTTCGTAATTAAATCAGGCTGCTGGGGTCAAATTTAGAGGGTTTTATTCACAGCTTTGCCACTGGCCCACTCTATGACCTTGAGCAAGTTGCGCATTGCTGTATCTCAGTTTACCTATAGGTAAACTAATATTGACTTCCCTTGAGGGGATATCATGAGGCTTAATTAAGCGTCTGCAAAGATCTGCGAGATAGAGGACTGAAAGCTGCCATAGACATACAAATGACGAGGATGATGATTTGTGCCCAGTTGCACCACTTCCCACAGAACTGCCACCGTAGCTGCTGCGCGGATTAGTTGTCAGGTGAACTATGAATCTATCAATTCATCCATCATTCTCCCCCTTGTAGATTGAGCCCAGCTGGCTAGCTTTGCTTATTAGTAGCTTTTAATAAATCAAATCATATTTGCTGTTTTAATTGTATCTTAAAGGGTAGCGTGGCTCTTGGCTTTTAAATTAAAAACAGTGTGACAGCATAGACATTAGAAGCTGTGCTGCTGCTCTTGTACTCCCCTGCTCTCAAATTGTTGACATAAAACTGGGTTAAAAATACATGTTTAAGGAACCTCATAATTTTAAAACATGTAACTACTAAATTCTGGCAGAGGACTTTCTCTGGGCACCTCTTTTGCAAAGTTTGGGCATCCGTGTTCGTAAATCCTCTCAGAGCACTCTCCCAGTAACCACATTTTGAGAATTATAATCTACACATCCACAGGAATCCAAGGTGAAAGTAGTTGAGGATTGCTGTTTGTTGACAGAAACAACTGTGGCTGCATGGAGCGGGGGGAAGCCAAAATGATGTAAAATCAGATTAATGAATTATTCAAGATACACTTTATTGTGATTTTTATTTTTAAATAACACTGGCCAAAAAAGCAATGGGGATAACAAACTGGCATGTTTTATTTTTAATCTAGGGCCAAAACTGTATCTTACAAATCTTATTAAAATGGAGTATATCCACTAAAATATTGATAACATAATTTCCTTTAAATTTGGTTCTCAGTCATATGAAAAGCAAAAGGCCTACATGGAAATGGATACTCTTAGAGGAATCCTACTCGTTGAAATCGATGGAAGTAGCCCAGCTGGCTACTTTTGCCCATTACTAATTTATAGTAAATCAAGCAATACTTCCTTTTCTAACACAAACTGAATGCCAAGTCATATAGGAATGCCTCACCAAGTGCAGAAAAGGGTTAGGGTTTAAAAACAGCAGGAGTTGCCCATTGATTTCAGGTAAGCTTTCGCCCAATGTCTTACTGTATTTTAGATCATCAGCCTTGGAGTTCTGTGGAATTTACCTTTCCATCGTGGGCAAAATTTGATTTAAGGGTGCCTAGTAGGTAAAAGTGAAAAGGGGCCGTTGGGCTCTTTAGCTGTCCAGGCAAACTTCATCCTCTAACTTTACTGTTTCTAGAGAAATTGCATAACGATGATAATTCATTCAAACGGCAAGCAGGAAAATCAACACAGTGCGTGCGGTCAATAATTTCTAACTCCTGAGAGGAGATCAAAGAGGAAGGCAGCAGGGAGGAGGGGTAGCCTTATATAAATGTAAAGGAAAAACTCTCAGTAACCGAGATAGCACTATGAGGAGATAACAGAATACAAAAAGATTTATTAAAAAAGCAAACAAAGTAGTTAACTGGAGGCTTCAGCTACTGGAACACAAACTGAGCACGCTAAGCAGAGCAGTAAGCTGAAATATATTTTTGGATGTGCTGGTCCTGTATTTGACCCAAAGGCCCCCTTTCACGCCATAAAAGGGTGTGAAAAGCACAGGTGGATTTGAAACCTTTACCACCATACACTGGCGATAAGAGGAAGGATCTCTTGATCCTTCGGTAGGGGCACAGGCTTGGAATAGGTGCCAAAGCCGGGCTTCCCAGCAGGAAATTGCAGAGAGTGCTGGAGATCCTCCTACCCAGGCCCTGCCTTCGCAGCCTGTGACTGCCTCGTGGTCCCCGGGGCCGGGACACCGGCAGGCTGAAACCCAAGTACGCGCAGGGGTCCTGGCGGGCGGCTGCCACGCGTGGGTCCCGATGAATGTTGTGGAGGAAAGGCAGCGTGTAACTACTAGAGCCTCCGCTATTCCTGTGGTAATGTGCATGGCTGAGCAATGCAGGTTTCTTAAAAGCAGCTTGGGCTAGTATTTCGCTCCCATAGGTATTTTACAAAAAAAGGTAGAGCAGCAATGAAAAAGGGATGCTGCAAATAAGAATAGCATCTCGTGCAAAACAGCAAAGCGTCCAGGGCATACAGCCACCCTCAGTTTCTTTGAAATCAGTCAGGATTGGGTTTGAACACCTGTCAGAAGGGTTTAAGAAACTGGAAAGGTGAAATTCAGTGAGAAAGTCTGCACAAGAGTTTAAGGTAAGTATCGAGGTAGACTGGCAAAGGAGACATCGGTTTGGCTGAAGACACTTCTGTAAGGAGCAGATGAGGCAGACCGCTGGAAGGCCGTTTGAGCTAATGACGCACACAAGCACAGGAAAGCACAAGTATAGTTATGGCAAGGGCCAGACGTTCAAAGAATTTAAGCAGAATTTCTTTACAGTAGAATAAACTACAAAGGTCAGGAATCAGAGCAAGAGAACAGTATAAGGAAAATATTTTTGTCTAGGTATTAATGTTCTTCTTACACTTCCTCCCCAAAGACTACTAGTCCATTATTAAAAAAAAATAATATATGTATATATATATATATAAATAGTGTGTCTAGGGGTGTGTTGTTTTTCTATCATCAGCCTGTAAATTGGAGGGGAGTATTTTGTGTTGAAGTAGCTCATCTCTTTCACTTAAGGAAAAATTTCCTTTTGCTCCCTCCCTGACCTCTCTTTTTTTTTTTTTTTTTTTTTTTTTTTTAAATTCCTAAACTTGAACAGTTGTCTGAAGTGACTTCACTCCAGGATCCCACAGTTGGATAAAAAGAACAAAATACAGAAAGATAAGTTCTTAAAATCACTCCAGGCTTTCTTTAATGGTAATCATTAGCCCTGTTCTGAACTCTATCGACAAAATGCTGGAGTAGTCTTGAAAGCCGAGCCAGTGCTCTTTTAAAGGAAGAACTGGTTAATTAGAAGATCTAATGCAAGTGACCTAATTCTGCAGCTCAGCGCTAACTTTTCTGACACACAATAACGTGAAGATTGGAAATGATACATATTGATTCATGTAAGTCAACAAGTTGAAATCTTGATTGGAAAGTTAATTTCTCCATAGCTATTTAAAAGCATCATCTTCTTTCCAGGCCAATGCTAGGTATCTTTTTGCCTGCAATTTGATAACTAGCATGGAGCTCATGTATTAATATGTACAGGGAGCAACAGAAACACAGAGAAGATACTTCATGGTCAAAGAATGAGGCAACCCTGCCGTTACTCATAAGTGGCACAGCTCTAAGTTACTAAGTCATCTTGTAGCGAGTGCGAATGTTCCTGTTTTCTAAAAAAATAAACAGGAATTTACTTTTAATCACTTACACAGCTATCGTTCGAGGATTGAAAGATACTGCTAAGGGTATGTGAATGTTTTCACCTTAAATCAGAGCATCCGAAAAGTCACTGCATTTTTGGTATCCAAATATACCTCTTTTAAAGGCAATACTATTTTCTGTCCCCTCCCCTCAGCTTTAAGTAGCAAAGATGTGTAAAATAATTTTTCTGGCTGCAGATGTATATTTTGGACATAACTCAGGAGGACAGTATAAATTATTCCTCACTAGGCCCAGTGAGATTAATGTATAATCTACCAGCATTGTTCTGGTTTCCTTCTTCTGTAGATGGGATGTGGGTAAACTGTGATTCCTTACAATGCCTTGCTGTAGTATCTCACCTGAACTTCAGGAACAGTTGCGCTTTTGCATGTTTATAAAGGCGTGCTGCGAAGGAGGATCTTCGCGTCCAACTTTGGACATCCAACTGTGGGGTGTGAATAACCTTGTGGAAGGCCTCGCCTCCATCCGTTCCCTGTGTTTGGATGTCTGGCTTCTGTCTGTAGGGGCTCTGAATCACACCTAACCTAGATAACTATGATATTGGGTCCAGAATAGGCTTTCCTATCCATAATGTAACTGCTGCACGTGTGTGTGTGTATGTATATATATATATATAAAATTCCTTTTTTAATTTCTGTGGGAGTTTTATATGAGTAAGATGTACAGGATTTGTCCCAAAAGAGGAGGTATTTCAGCTATAGTAGAGGACACAGGTGGTGTATTTGGATATGGAAGGGCTAAGGTGGCAAAGGCTCCAAAGCATTGGTATGTGAATGCTAAGAGGTCTGCAGATCTGGTAGCAGCAAGAAGGGTTCAGGTTATTTTTATACCCAAAATGCCCTGTTTCAGAGTAATCTATGCAAAGTTCTAGGCCCAGTGAAGGTCCTAAAAGTATTTATAAATAAAGATATGAGGATCTCTCAATCTGGCAGCCCCTCGGTATTTTATATTCAAACTTAATTGTGCTGTGGAGCATGTACACGCTCTCCTCTGGTGCCTGGAGAATTTGTGCCCTTAACTTCATTTGATTTCCTGGAAGAGGCTATTGGGGCACCAGGACAAAGCAACTTGTTAGTCTCTTGTGACAATTAAGAATGAAGATTTTGGGGTCTTTTCACGAAAAATGTTGGGAATTTGGCTGTAGACGAGACTAGTTCTTCTTTCAGGCTGACTTAACAGTTCCACAGTGCAAAGGCCAAGCTATGGAGATAGTGACTGAGTAACGCAGAGAAACTGGTCATCCTAAGAAGTAGGAAACTTTTTTCTTTTTTTTAAATCAGACTCTGATGCTGTTAAATAAATTGAGCCGGTTTCAAAGAGATAATTTGTGGGGATCATATGTATCAAAGCGAGGAACTAGCTGAGAAAAGCAGTATTGAAAAAAAAACTCAAAATAAATGGCAAAAATTATTTGATTCAGGTTTTCAGTCGTAAGGAATTACTGTTAAATGAATACAATGTAACTAATATTCAGTATTGCTATTTCATGACTGCTTCATAGCTCAGGCGCTGATGTAACATAGTCTCGTGCATGTCTATGGCATACACTGACTGTGCAACTTGGGTTAAGTCATTCTTAATTCATCCCCGGATTGCTGGCTATCGGTTATTCTTGTGCTGTGATGTATCAGTTAAGAGAATAGCTTTTTGACTGAAACTGGAATAAGCTGGGGAACAAGTAGTGCACTGGTTTGTGATGAGAGATGGGACCAAATTCATACATGTGGACGTTCGTCTACTAGAAGAGGTTCAGACTAGTTTTACTTTTAAGAATTCCAGTGTATCAAGTTATATAATAACAAAAGCAATTGAAGTAAAAATCCAGCACACTGATTTCAGTAGAGTGTAGTCTCTTGCACAGTATGGCAGCATTTACCTCTAATCAGTTTTAATTCACCTCCAGTTTGTAGTAACTGAATATGATTTCCAGCTGATGGAGGCCTAAGTGGATGCTTACATTAAGGGTTCAGTTGTATATAGGTCATTCTTTTCTACATAATAAATTTTTCCCACCTAGTTGGTAGTTTCACAAGAGAAACTGGCATGAGCACTCCTGTACCTTCTCACCTCTATAAGGCTTTGTTTCGAGACAGGAGATAAAACACGTTGATAACCGAAGGAAGCTGTTGCACGTCTGTTTTTTTGTTTTGTGTTTTATCTGTAAGAATGAGCTCTGGGAAAATTGGCAGATGTAAAATTATTTAGTCAAATCTAGATGAGACTTCTAAAGGACTCAGCTGGCTGCATAATGATACATGAAATTCATTGATGATAAATGCAAAGTAATGACGACTGGGATGGAAAAATTTTACTAATTGTCTGCTTAAAAAAATTTACTATTTGTCTAATCGGACTATAAAATAACTATATCAACTCGGGAAAGAACCCAGCCATCAATACTGATGGTTACTTGAGGACATCTGCTCAGTGCACAGCTTCAGTCAAAAGACAGGTTTAGGTACATGAGGAAAGAATAAAGAATAATATGGAAAATACAGTAATGCCATTATGCAAATGGTGCCGGTTCATCAAGTGGGTGACACCATCTCAAACAGGGTATTACAGATTTACCAGGAGTTCAGAGTGAGGCAAGAAGAATGATCAGGTACAGGAGAAAACTCTCATATGAGGAGCGATTGAAAAAAATGGGATTGCTACCTTCGAGAGGAGATGAATAAAAAAAGAACATGATAAGCCTCTAACATTCATTAGTTTGCATAGAGAAGGCAGTTTGGGAAGCGCTTTTCTCTCTATTTGATGATACAAGAACAAGGGAATGTTATAGAAAGGTGGCTGATTAACATTTTTTTCACCTGATGTGCAATTAGGTAATGGACTTTGCTCTGGGAAGTTGCTAAGGAATTTGATGGGTTTTAGGAAAATGTCTGTCAATTTATATGAATGAGAATATTCTGTGTTGTTATTATCTATTAAGAAAAGACTACTAAAAGAGATCTGAATTGATGTGCTTTAGGTTTGTACTCTAATTGCTAGGAGACATTGCAAGGACGCTTTCTTGGGGGATGGGTTATCCCAGATCTGCCTAGTGCAGGGTTTTTTTGCATTTTCCGCTGATGCATCAGGTTCTGCTTATAGTTCTAGATGAAACTAGATTTGAGCCCATGTGGCAATTTCTGTGTTCCTGGTTGTTTCATTGTCAGGCTATTTCAACGGCTGTTGATGCCAGCTCAAATTTACAGCCATATTACATTGTGCAAGCTACTTGTGGCATGAACTGTCCTTTTGTTTGGAACTTCTTCAGCGTTTACAAGACAGTGGGTCATGGTCTATGAGCACAGTTATAGGCACAGTGGTAATACAAACAACAAATAGTAATTGTCCATGTGAACATTTAGAAAACATCCCCAACTACAAAAATAAATTACTACTGGTAGTAGCAGTTATGCATCATATATGGGAATTGTTTATTATTGCAATTGTTACGCTTTCTTCTTTCTATGCAGGAAAGAGCTTATGGCAGGAGAGAAGATATTAGTGAGGAAAACATTTCCCCTTGGAAACCAGTGTCCAACTCCACCTTGAGATTGTCATTAAAATGATGTCTGTTATTTTTGCCTAATCCCTAACAGGCAGGACTTCATATTGCAAAACCATCACAAGACCCGCTTTACAATCTTGGCTCGGTATTTGAGTTAGTCAAGGAAAATGAGCTACCTTTGGCCTTCAGAGACTCTCAGTTAACCGTACTACTACAGCATGCCCTAGAGAGGAGAATATAGTCCTTGCAATATTTGTCCCTTCATGGTTCTTCTAGTGATTGCTCAATTATAGGAAAGCATAATTATAGAAAAACAGCCTGTAGACTACATGCATACATACACAACCATATGTACGTACAAGTTGGTGTGTATATACACGCATATGTATGTACCCTAATATATAGACAAAAGTCTGTAAGCATTTGAAAATTTTTCAAAGGAGACGACCGCCTCCTGCTGTAGAAAGTTCTTCAAGGAAACTCGGTGCACCAATGTGGAGTCCCAAAATAAAGCACTGAAAATCTCGGCAATCCTATGAGGTTAATAAAGTTCACTGTTGCTTAAATTAGATCAGTGTAATTCACTGCATCTCTAGCGGAAATTAAATTTGTGTTTAAAACTAAAGAGCAAACCAGCCAGGTTGAGGAGCACATTTGGGATGCAAAATACATTAGGCCTATTGCAAGTTGGTTATTACTTTCAGTGCCTTGAACACCTCAGATGAAAGTACTCTATGATAGGAGTTGTTACTTGTGGTATTACACATACCATTTATTATCTGAACTCCTTTTTTTTTTTTTTTTTTTTATTCTTTCCTCTCAACTCTTCCAAGAAAAAAGGAGGAGAAAAATCAAAGAATGTTTGTTCAGTCTATTCAACCCTTATGGCAAACTAATGAGACAGTAACCATCACGCCCCCTCCTTTGTGCAGGTAGTTATCTGCATTGACAAGCAAGTTTGCTGCACTGCTTTGATTCTTACGCATATACACGAGACAATCAAATGGGGTTGTTAACACAGCCCACAAGAAGCCATCAAACTTTCCATCTAGCTGACATAAACCTGTATTTTGTTGTTTTCTGCAAACAGTGAGAGAGGTTTCTGCTGCATTCTGGAAATGGATGCACAGCACGGCCAAAGGATTATTTTTTGCCCCTCCTTTTAAAGTGAGTATGTGGAGCTTTCCGTAGATATTTAGCATGGAAGAGAAGCTGTGGTTTGTCATCAGACTTCATTATTAAAAATACAATATCATTATGGGTTCTAAGTACTGGCAGATTTTTTTGTTACGGTGCTACTCCCTAGTAGATTGCACTAGGAAGTTGGAGATGAAACTACTGTATGCAGACAAATCCATATTGTTGCTGTCTGTGTGCTTGCTGTGAAACTGCTCTACAGCTATACAGTTTGAAAGCAGAATCTCATGAAAGTAAAATCAGCATAAAAGTCAGGTTTAGACTTCTATATTCATATTTATGAATTTGAAAAACCTCCACCATGATCTTATCTGGAGCTGTGGTAGCAGCTGACAACAAATGTGCCCTTGAGAAAACTGTGTACGGTAATGCAATGGAATCGTGGATATGCCTTCCTAGTACGACTCGCTTGCATTGATGTGTTGTTATTAATAACAACAGTGATGATTATTATTGGAAGTTTGGGTGCCACAGAAGGTTTCTGCTGGCCTGCGAGTATTGCTTAGCCAACTGGCTTTGAGTTTGTAATAACTACTCTGCAATGGATTTACCTCCGCTCACAATGCGGGGCGACTCTGCTCTCCCAGACTGTTGCGTTTATGAGCTGCTGAAAATTCAAGGTAATTAAATTTGTTCTTCTGAAGTATTCAGTTTATTGTACTACTGCTGTTCAAGCCACACTCCTTTGTATTCATTTCTCAAACAAAGAGTCCCCACTCTCTCCACCAGGTTTTTCTGTAGATCTGTGACCATTCTAAATAAAACTCGATCTTTTTTAATAAACTACAAGTTAAAGTTCCTCTTGCCCCTTTTCATTACTGCGATAAAAAGGTTCTGGTTTTCTGCAGTTACTAATCCTCTGTTGAGGCTTTTGAGGTAGTCAGGTAGAGACGCCTTGGAGCATACTGTGGTGTTTGGCAAAATCAGGCAAAAGAAGTTAGTTTTTTCTTTTCTCAGTTACCAATCTGTATTGTTACCTGAAAAATGTCTTAAAACAAAACTCAACACAGGAGGCTAATTGAGAACTAATGGGCAGAAAGTGCCACAAAAGAAGATGCTTCTTAGCGAGTGTAAATATATAGCAGTGTAAAAATAAGAAATGATGATAAATCTCATTCTGATTCAACCTATATATATTTTTTTATATTTATTTAATAGCCCTTTAAAAGACCCAGCATTGTGGTTTATGGGGTGAGTCCTCCAGTCTTTGGACAGAAACACATTAAATTCAGGGCCTGAAGACTGGACAGTTTAAAACATACCAAGACTAAGCAGAGACAGTTTTGGGGGGTTATAGTGACAAGGTAGTAGTCAGGAAGGAATTTCTTATAATACTTATAACAGTATTTCTTATAATTGGGACTACTAGTGAACAGATTATGAAACCTTCTTTCCTATGGGAATTTCATTCATTGAAGGTGTTCAACTGATTAAGTAAACTGCCCAGAGTGCCAATTAAAAGGGTAGACTTTACTTAAATTTTCCATATTTACAGTACTCGGAAATCAAAGCCAGCCTGATCTGTATGGCAACCTCTGTTACAAAGTCCAAGTGTCCACGTTGTTTGAAGGGCTTGTATCTCATTGTTTAAGTAGCCTTTTGATAAGCAACAATATAATAGTGTTGGTGATTGCCTTCAGATTAGCCTATCAGGATGGCCTTTTAGGCTGTAGTCTGGAGCGTTTCTTTTTGCTTTGTACCCATATTATTAATAAACACAGCACACAGGTCTTTGAACTTCCAACCAGCACAAATGCCTGTGTTATGTATGCATGGGATCATGTGTTCACGTCTGTTTGGGGTTGTGTTTCTTTTTAAATGGAAGTGGTTGCTGAATAGAGTATTTGGTCAAGGTTTTTTAAATTAGACTTCTGTAATTCAGATTTAATTAAAATTATTGGTCAGGCAGAGGGGAAGCCATAAAGGTAGAGAAAAAGGCAGACAGAGAGGAATGAATAGAGTGAAGTAGGGGGGATTAATATGTGAATAAGATAATAGGAAAAGAAACCAAGAGGAGGAAGAGCAAGAACTGAGAAAAGGAAGATGAGAGAAACTGGGAGGTGATTATTTGCAAAGATTATTTTATTTGCAGAGTTACTAATCCCAGTGCTCTGACTTGTTACTTGTTTGGCAGCATAGTGACATTTTTGTTGAGAAGGAAGAGCATAGCATAAGTTTTCCAGGATGGGCGCAAGGATTTGTTTTGTTATCCAAATACAAATAAATCTGAAGCTCATAGCAATCAAGGAATTTCTTGTGTTGCCTCTGCTGGGAATTGTCCTTCGGTTCCTTGTTGTAGTTCCCACCTGAACAAGGTCTTCACGGATGTCTTTACATTGCTGAGAGGGGGGAATAACAGCATCAGCCTGCTGTTGTCTGCTCAAGTTTTGCTACCAGCTGCAGTAGCCGGCCTGCTGCCCTCCTTTTATACGGGCTGGGGAAGACGAGTCAGAGCCTGCGGTGGGAAAGGCAGTTGACGGATGGGGGGGGCGGGTTAGTCTGTATGACAGCATTTGACATATCAAAAAAGAAGGGGATAGGCCTTGTTTCTGATCAGACTCTACATAAGCTCTGAGTTTGGGAGTAAGTCTGCAAGATCTGCAGAGGGTCGTTCGTTGAGTTTATTCTTACCAGAATACATTTCATCTGACCTGGACTGGCCATTGAAAGTGGAAAGTCTGCACTTGATAATTATGGCTTTATTTTTACTGGCTCTTTCAATAATTGAGCTTTAAAACTGCATACAAGTTCTCGATTGTAAAGTAGAAAATATTAATCTAATGTGTTGGTGCATTAGGAGAGGCACCTTCAAACAGTCACCTATTTTTTTAATCTGTAAAGTACAGGGCACACCTGTAGCACGGTAAGCATAAAATACCGCTACAACAGTACTCACTCCACTTGCCTTGTTCACTTATGGGACTATATAGGACAGGCACTGCAATACATTTCTGTGAAAATATCGTTTGTAATATTATATGACTCGTATAATCAGGAAATATTGAACATTATGGAGCATTTAGTATTTGTGTTTGAATTGCTGCAGACTTGAATACCTCTGATCCTCAGAAATAAATCTGAGGAAGAAAAGAAGAAGAATGCTGCGATCGATGCTGGTGGCTGGGTACTAAGAGCAAATAAAAATTACGAACACTTATTTAACTGTTTCTTGTAATCAGAAGGATACTCTGTCCGCCACTTGGTTATGAACATGCTTCTTTCTCTTTAATAAAAGTAGTTTTTCTTAAAGGATCAATTAATTGTCCAGTAAAATATATTAGAGATTAGGTTTTGTAACTATATAGAGTTATAAGCCTCTTTGCCCAAAATTTTGGGGCAGAGAGCTGTTAGCAGTTATTTTTCTTCTTAGCTTTGACAATTGATCTTCAGAATAATTTTACTCAGGAATCAAGATTATTTTTTAATACAAGAAGGGATGTATACCTGCCAACATTTCTTCTCTCTGAAAAAAGATGTGTAAGAGATGCATAAAGATACCGCTTCTGCCTTGCACTGGAGAGCTTTCTGGAGGGGTGACAGGCTGGAAACATGGCAGTTAGTTTTCCTCCAAAAAAAGGAGGTTTTGAAACTGACTGGCTAGCATGTGGTGTTGCTGGGGGGGGGGGGGGGGGGGGG
>JAVKLA010000054.1:11282747-11306475 GCA_034782735.1 Sagittarius serpentarius | reverse complement strand
TGCTTCCCCCCCCCCCCCTTTTTTTTCCCCCCTTTTTTTTTCCTTTTTTAGTTGTGTTTGTTTTTTTTTTCTCCTCCCCCCAACATGAGATGGTTCTGTGGAATAATAAGCCTGGCCAGTTTGGGATCTGAACACAATCTCACTCACTCTCATGTTGTTTGGCACTTGAACAGGAGTGACAGGCTTTGGTTCCTTTATCAAATAACTCAGTGTATCTATTTTTGTAAGCCGTGTCATTGGCTGAAAAATGCAGGTCCCTCTACAATTATGGGGCATGACCGGGAGGAACAGAGGCAGCCGGGCTTCTCTTGGACTCCTACCAGTTAATTGAAATTCTACTCCAGCCAGTTGAGATGGGAAGTGATATGAAGATGTGGAAAAACCTGAGTTGAATTGATTTTTCCCTCTCTCTTTCTGCCCCCCTCCCCTTTTTTTTGTTTAAAGAGAAAAGAAAAAGGCAATTGTTTGTGTTTATTAGGGGAGCTTAATGCAAGTGCTGTGATAGACCGCAAAAGAGTGGGGGCTCACATGTATCACTGGTTTTGTTTTCTTTCGCATTTTCTGAATGGAGAAAAAAAATCTTTGCATACTTTTACCATATTGACATGTTTCTATAGCTCAGCTTGCTAAATTTAATCAGGGAATATATACATGAATTATGTAAGCATTAGTATTGCAGCATTTTAGAAGATGTTTTTGGTATACCTGCCCACCAGTGCTTGCCTGCCACAACTTCTGCTTACCTCTAAGAATTTTCAGAGGCGAACACTAATCCTACTTGACTTTTTTTGTTCTTTCTTCTTGGTGAACAAATGCTCAGGATTCTTCCACTGTCAAGGTTTTTCTTCCCAGGGCCTAGGGGATGATACATTGGTAACAGTAAGGCCAAAAAAAAATGCTTCAAGCTTTCCTAGAGCAGCAAAACTTTTTTTCTATTGCCCACCACCACGTGAGCACTTGCCATCAGAGGTATCTGTCCTGTTACTCAGACCCACTCATTTGGATTACCAGCAGTTCAAAAGAAACTTTTTTTCTTCTGACTTTGCAAGAACATGTGTATGCATTTGTTCCAAATTTAGGGCTTTGAAATTAGTGCTAGACTCGAGCAGATTTAAAAGAATTGAAAAGACAGTTAAAATCTATTGTATACCCATACTTCATAGATATTTTCTCTATATTTTCACAAATACCCTTGTAAACACGTGTTGTAATTTTCCTAAATACATAAGCTGCCAAAATATGCCTACCCTTGTGTACCAGCTAAGGGTGTGGTAGCACTGAAAAGCATATGGGATAAACTTCTTCTCATTTTTCTCAAGGAGGAATGTGGTATGAGGCACTTGGGAAAAGCTATTGTGAAATTTTCTTCAGCACTGGGTTTGGTTGTTGGTGGGTTTTAGTGTTGTTTGTTTTTGTTGTTTTTTTTTTTTTAATCACTACTGCTGCTATAAATTTGAGCCCATGAAGTGATGGGCAACCTTTGCTTCCATAAGCATTAATGGAAGTTTAAGGTGATTAATACCCCTTTGGACTGGGCCTTTGTATAAATATGTGCCACTATAGACTTAATCCAGAATGAATGATTTTCCGGCACAATTAGGTAAATCTCCAAGTTATCAGTTCACCTGGCTGATTAAGCTCATTGAAATACCCTTGGAAATAGTTTGACTTTGCTAATATTGAAAAATAAGCATGAAATGGTATAAGCAATAAATAAATATGCCTTAGGCTTTGGCCACAATTTAAGGAGGAAAAATCTTTGGGAAAAGGCTGGAAGCATGATATTAACTGGGTTTGGTTTGATATTTGGACAAAGAAATCACTGCTCTGAGCTGAGCAGAGAGATAAGCGCCTTGACTTGCAATAGATTAAGAGCCCTGCATTGGTTAGAACAAACCATGTTTGAGACTCTCCCCAAGTGCCGCCACGTTTAGATTTAAGATTAACTGCAGCAGAATGGCGGAGCGGCTGTTTGTTTTATGAAACAATCACTAATGACATTAAACAGACGGTGCCCCTTCCAACACGATTGTTCATTTGCGATAAACTGAGAGAAGCCCACAAGAGATTGGAAAAGAAAACTCATAAGTGCTTCATTTTCAGGCTCTTAACAATGTCCTGTTGGAGGTGACAATTAGTGAAAGAGAAGAAGAATCTAACTCCTAACGCATTTAGAATTTTTTTTTTTTTTTTGGCAAATAATTTGTAAATATTGGCTTTACTCTATCTTTATACCGAGGAGCTTCATGGTAATAATATAATGACAAGGTTCTCTGTGCAGATTTTTTCTAACTCTCTCCCTCCCCTCACTCCTGTCTGTGTGAAGCCCACACTAAGCATTAACAGTATTAAAAAGAGTGTTATCTATTACTTCAATTAGACATCAGACATTTACTTTTCAATGTATTTGAAGACTGATTTGATTTGGGTCCAATCATTTAAAAATAAGAGAGCAGAGCTGTGTACAGAGCTGTGTACAGATATCTGTAGCTCTGAAGTCTTAATTGCAAATTCAGATAAGGATTAGAAGGGGCTGTATCTCTGTAGACCAAAGGTATTTGCTAATACCTGAGATATAAAAGTGGTTAAATTCAATATTTACTAATTTAGGATTTCCACTTTGGATTTTGATTAAGCTTTTTGGTTGAAAACCCCACATTATTAAGCTGTGATGAGGGAAAAACCAACCCTTTCACAAGCCTCACTTTAACGCTTTATTTCAAGTAATTTATTTTGGACCTTCTAAAAGCTGCTGCAGTACTTCATTTAGAGAAAGAAAAAGCCAATGAAACAAACAAAAACGTTGTCAAAGGCCTGTTGTAGCATTAAGGTTTTGTTTTGTACACAAAGAAATATATTAATAAAAAGTGGTTTTAAGTGCTTATTACCGAGACGGTTTGTTTTGAAACACGGGCTTTTTCACAGCAGTTTTTACACTTCATTGTGTACTATGAAAGACACACTAAGTAGAGGTTGTCAGGTTCCCATCTGAAGTAGGCTACTGCTGGGGAATGGAGCCATTTATGATGCCACTCAAGCAGGACTAATCTAGAGTAGATCTCTTATAAATAACCAGCCAACAAAAATACTAAATCATTCCCCATTTCTGATTGAAGTGGGCAGAATTGCTGCTTTAAAGAGCAGGAGGTGCTCCTCATGAAGACATATCAAAAGAATTAGTGAATCCCCTGAATACAGCTGGACATCAAACCTCAGCCTTTCTGGAGGAATCAAAGCACCGGTTTCATGTAGACTAGATTTTTGAGATTATGCTTTGTTTTTCAGGCTACCATTTGATAGACAGGTGCTCTGTGGTTTTCTTTTTGCATTATCGACTGGCTATTGTAAACCTCCTGTTGTAAAACTTCACGCTGTATGTTCTAACTTGCTGTAAGTGGTCTCCCCATACGGTGTACGTGCTGATTTACGAACCCTGCCTTCTCCAGCCAGGGCTCCTGAGATCACACCCTCCCAGCAAGGGCTAGGCTAAAATTGTCTTTTGCGCTTTAAGATGTGTTTCGGCAACATGGTGCTCAGTCTTCCAGACCTTATTTACATGACTAGTCCCTCTTATGAATAATTGAACTTCTGTATATTGCTTATGGAAAAGAAAAAAAGAAAAACTACTTCAAAGTCATGTCCTCCCATTAGGAAATAGGTTCCTGCTCAAAAGGAAGGCTATTCGTAATTTTTTGCGGCTGGAGCGGACTTTCTGTGTTTATGCTTAGGCATCAGGAGTACGTAATTATTTTTAAAATAATAATTCTGCATTATTGACATGAAGGACTGGGAGGGTGAGTAGGAGAATACTTTTGGCTCTAAGGATACACTCTGCAATTTGCTGATTAACTTGCCTCTTGTTTTGAAAACTAACTATTGCTTTCGGGATACATGAA
Organism: Sagittarius serpentarius; assembly: GCA_034782735.1. Lineage (NCBI taxonomy): Eukaryota > Metazoa > Chordata > Aves > Accipitriformes > Sagittariidae > Sagittarius > Sagittarius serpentarius. Next base: position 11,302,579 of record JAVKLA010000054.1, on the reverse strand, counting down.
ATGTGGAACGCACTGACCGATTCAGTGCTGCAAGTCTCACTGGTACAGAGAGCAGCCAGCGCTGATGCCGGGCATTGGTAATGGCGCACCTTTGCGATGCAAACATCTACCCGCTTTGCTCCTTCTCTTTTGGAGGAAAAATCCTTAGTGAGAACTAATCTTAGGATGAATAGCTACCCCTGGTGCTGTAAGGAGTGAGAGAGGTCCTGTGTTCACCTAGTTTTAAGGCTAGAGAAGTTTTGTTGAGTTTACTTCTGTTTTCATCACCTTGGATTTGTTGTTGTTGTTGTTCAGATCTCCAATTGGTTATTAACAAAGACCCGGGACAGAGATCAAATAATTAGTTGCAGAAAAATTTGAAGGGTGAATGTGAAAAAAATGCAAGAAACGTCATCTATAGTATTTCCTGCAATAACATTTAGTAGCTATATCTTTGGCTGTACCAGATTAAGTATCTGAATTCGTTCCACAAAGATGGTCTAAAAGTTCTGTAAAAATCATTATGTGGGCGAGATATATATATTTTCTAGGACTTTGGATGTTTTCTGGAAGTTGCTAGTGTCTAAGCAGTTGTGCATAACTGTAGTTCAGATATTTCCTAATGCATTTCCAAGCCAAGTAGGTTATTGTTCCAGGCAGGTCAATAATAAAAGGAAAAGAATAAAAACGACCTTGCTGGAATAAAGGTTTGATAAAGGTCCTTTCTTATTTCATTAGTCTCTAGATTAGTTTTGTGCTGGTATGAGTCCATTCTAACTCTATTGAAGTAAATCCTTTCGAGTCTAGATTTAGTGATGTAACTAGTAATAAAATTTGGCCCAGTGTAGTTATAAGTATCCATCAAATACACCCTGTGGATTAGGAACCAGTAAATTCTAATGCCTGTATTGAGATGGCACGTGGATCACTTTGCATACAGTATTGTCTAACGTGGAGAATGATAGCAAAATAATGTTGGGACGGTGACTGAGATGACAGACAGGGCAATCACTATTTTGAAATGGTGGACAACACCTTGGGGAAAAGGTAGAGATGGGGTCAAGTAGCAGAGACAAGTCATATCATGTGTCCTTCAAAATATTTGGAATCTACAGTTTTGCCTATCCAGCAGTTTTGTGATAAACTTACTTTTTAAGAATACTTATGACTTTGGGGGGAAGAGGAACACTAAAGCCAGCATAGCGTCTGACCTGGGTAAGGGCTCCAAGCAATGGCTGCAAGACAACCAAGTGTGATGTACGGGGTGACAGCAGGGGTAGCGGTCATTGCTGAGCTGCCGAAGGCTAGGCAAGGAAAATATATGATGCATGGACAAGTGAAAGAAACACCAGGTTATGTGCTATATTTTTTCTTCTTCTGTCTCTAGGTTTAACATTTGTATAGAACTTCTATGATAAAACAGCAATGAGTTGCTTAAAAGAGTTCTTGAAAATAGAGCCCGCCAAAGGTTCCTGTCTATCCCATTTTTAAACATTTCTTCTTTCTCAGGTTGTCTCCCTATGTATTATCTGTCTGTCTATTTCTATGCCTGTTGGCCCACTGCAGTTTTATTATATACAAAATGCCTTAGCATCCACAGCTCTGTCTCCTGTTTACCCTTTTAGCACAGGAATAAGCAAGAATTTGTCTCCATGGCCAGAATATGCTTCCTTTTGTGTTGGGCAGCATCACAGCTACTGTTTGTGTCTAGCTGTTAGTTGTCTCTCGAGATAGTCAATAAGATACAATCGAGTGTCTTCGGTATGATAGCACTTAATATAATATGCTGAATTGGAATGATAATCCCTCATAGCACGGTTTGTATTTTACCTGTTAGCTTGCAGCATCTCTTATGACTGCTTGAAAGAGATGGAGAAATACGCAAAGGCCAGTCTCTTGAATGGCACAAAAAATAAAGATACAAAAGGTAGAATGCTTGTGTTAAGGTCATATTTAAAAAGAAAAACAAAGAAAAAAACCCGCCAAACCAAACAACACAAACCTCTCTGAAGTCAGGGAATAATCTTCTGACGTCAGAAAACTCCAGTTAGGGTTGGCTGAATAGTGTGTAGGGTTTTGACCTTTTCAGTACAGTCAAATAAAGAATGTCTAGTACTTGCATTGACTATCTCGCATCTGCGGCCAAAATGTCTTTAAAAGTTCCAGACTGGAAGGTGGAAACTCACTGTATTTCATACTGACTCAGGACAGAAATTTGAGTTATTTTCTCTAATTGTGTGCATCTTGCTTTTGTAGTGGAAGTAACTTGAGTCCAGCTTTCGGATTTGAGCCTAGCTATTAACATGGCCTTAAAGCTGTATCGTTTGACTCGGACAAGATGCTAGTATCGTAAGAACTGCTAGAGTTTGGTATCTTTGAAAAGCTGATGCATCGTTTCTGAAATTGAGGAGTCGGAAATTGAGCCATACAATTCATGAAGACTTTGCTGTCTGCAGTGCGTACAGGGTCACATGCTTCATTTTTCGTTTAAAATATGTGCTGAAATTACCACACCAGAGTATTAGTGTTTGTTAGGTTTCTCCAGATAACAGTTACTCTGAATTAATCAAAGTGCATTTACTAATTTTTCACAATGTTACCAACAGTCCGTTGGTGTTTGGTATTTAAGTCTCTCTTGCCAAAGTTTCAATCTCCACGGCTGAGAAATAAATCTGTTTCTTTGAATAGTGATGAGGGAGACGGGTAAGCATTTAAAAAAGGTAGATGGTGTTCAGCTACTAGCAGTTCTAACAAAGTTTTTATCTTCTTGAGGTTTATTCTGGGAAAAAGGCTGAATTGTCTTTAAATGTCTTCTAAATGGTGTTTTAAATGCTCATAGAGAAAAGGTAGTTTAAGGTGCAGAACTTTTCTGAAATACTTTCTCTGCATCTGCCTTGTATTGAAAGCAACCACTTTCAATAGCTGCATCTTTTCAGAGCTAAGTGAAACTGCTTAAAATGCTTTAGTGGTGTGAGATCCCCCGAGAAGCCCTTCTAACTGAGAGCTTTCAGGTGGTACCCCAGTATCTCTCAATTGCTGATGTTTGTAGCCAGTATTTCTACATTAGCTTCCTGGGAACATAGGTAACACACATGTTAAGCATCCTTTGGCTTCTGCGTTTGTCAGTGGAGTAGTTTTACCTTGAACTACTGTTACAGAGCTATAGGTAAACAGAGAAGAATGTGGTGAGAAAGTACACAGAAGAGGGATTTGTATGAGGAAAAGTTGCGTCTGCTTTGTTCAATGAACAAAAGAAAATAACGCTTTGAAAGGCTGCAAGTATTAGCGTGTTATTATCACATCCTACTTTCTGCAGGAAAAAAAAAAGGAAGTTTAAAGGACAAAAAGAACTTTTCTGAGAGACAGAAATCCTCTCTCTACTATCTACGTATTTAGCATAGATGATGTGGTTTGTGTGCTACAAGTACCACCACTATTTTGTCTGTCTGGCGCGTGATGCGTTTGCCAGATTAGAAGCATTAGTGCCCTCTATTGTTCATCAGAGAACTGCAAATATTTTTACAGATTATGGTCCTTATTATCATTCTTAGTATCAAACAGATTTTAACAAAACCCACACACATTATAAAAGCATATTTCTATAAGCTAAACTGCTTCATCAAGAAGAGTACGTATGTTTTTTTCACTATACCAACATTCTGCTACAACTTTTTTTGTTTTATGAAATGCAGTAAAATAAATTATAACTCCCATTAGGGGAGAATGTTGTGAAATACCTACAGAAATAGATATTCTTTTTGGTCATGTATTTGCTGACAAGTTCGCTTCTTTCTGTGTGTAATTTTTTTTAGTAGCAAAGATATTTTTAATCAAACCATTCTCAAGTGTCCAAAAGGAAAGTGTTTTGAAATAAATATTTGATCCTTTGCCTCTTATTTTTTTTCCCTCAAATTAATGTTTTATTTCGAGAAATCAGACTTTTATTATTTTGCTAGGCTAGCAGAAATATAAGAGAGTGCAACTTTTTCGAAGAACAATGGAAAAATAACATAGCCAAGCTGTGGGGTTGTTTTTTTTTTTACTACATTAAAGTGAACGGCAAGAATGACAACTTCATTCAAGCAGATCATTCGGAATTACATTAAACAGCTGCTATTAAACAGCTGACAACAAAGGAGACCATTTTGATCTCGACAGCAGAGAGATTCGAGCAGCATGCTCCCTAAGTGATGTTATGAAGAACACATTGTGCTCTTGTATACCAACACACAGTGTACTCCCCACTGTGCTTGTTGCCAAACACTGTTTTTTCAAATCACTTTGTATTCAGTCAGGGATCCGGGAAGTCCAAATCCAGCCAGACAAATGCAGAACAGCTTAGTTGAAGCAGCTTTAACAGGTGCCATCAGCACAGACTTGTCGAACCAGAGAGACAACGCAAACAACTATGGAGTGGTGGTCAACAGGGTGTGGATTTTCCCCATTGCACGTGATGGCACGGGGTACTAAATAGCTTTTTTTTTTTTTTTTCCCACAGAGGCTGGTTAATGGCACTTTGGTAAAGGGGAGGGGATGTGACAAGGAAAATACGTGGTAGCTCCTTACAGACGGAGTCTGCTGGACTTTTATGCTCGCATTAATTTGTTCTTCTCAGTCGTGCCAGACGCTGAGTGGACCAGAATAAAATGAGCATACCTGTAAAGGGATAAATGGAATGAACGTAGGATTGATTTAAGAGGGTGCTTCCTGTGCTTGAGATAGTTGACTGAAGGATGAGGAATAAAAGAAGAGTAGAGATAATTGGATGGGTCATTGTCTTGTGCTGTCCTTGTCTTTCAGGGAACGAGAGGCATCCCTTCATTATATCATTGTAATCTGCCGTTGCTCATAATATGCCACATGTGTTGCCCGCTAAGTTGTGTTACCTGTTCCCAGTGCGTAGTTATCTTGCACTTTTTCTGTCTTTTCAGCTGTAACCTTGACCCACTCCATGCTGTTGACCTTCTTCTGTAGGTGTGGATTTTTTTTCAGGTGGTATAATAGTGACAGAGAACATAGGTTACAGTATTTAAAGCAATTGTATATTCTACTGTTTTCTTTAAGTGAGGACTTTGTGTAGTGGTCTCTGAGTAACACGAAGGGATATAGTTGATCAGAGGACTAGAATATATTTTATTGCCTTCTAGCAAAAGAGGGAAATTCCAGCAAATGGCTTGCCTAAATGTTCAGATTTGAATTTCAAATTGCAACATATTTACTGTGTTAGAGAAATATGAAACTTTACTTCCCTGAGAAATTTTGCAAGGTGATCAACTAAATGTTTATGTTAGGCCCTTAGTTTTGGTTTAGAATTTGTATTCACATGAATAGTCCTTCTCACTTCCACAGAAATTATGTGAAAGAAGATGTGAAAAGTTGTCAGATGGGGTTCTGCCAGTCACAGAACCATTTTGCAGGCTTGTTTTAAAGAATGCATAGCATTGGTAAGGAAAAAAAGTTCGAACTATGCATTACATCATGCTTGTCTGGGCCAGAAGCTGGAGACTTTGTCTGGTTAACTGTAAGAAAAATTCTACCTTTATTATTGTTGTCACAGTAATGATGGGTAAAAACAGGAAGGTGGCCTGGATAGAAGTGTTTAGAAATTAATCATTATAGGGGGTATTTATCCTCTGTTCTTTGCCACGTGGAACAAAAAGTAGTAAATTGTGTTCATGTTGGATGTGTGCACTTCTAGTGTAGAAGTTTGTTGAGTCTGAGGTTAGATTGGACTGTAGTGATTATCAAGCTTGACTGTATATCACGAGTAAAAAATGTCTTCATATGGAAACTTTTGTACTTGGCTTTATGCAAAATAATTCAAGCTACATCACATATTTCAAAAAGCACTAGCGCAATGAAAAACATTAAGTGATCCAGAAACTACTACAACCCATAGTTACCTCAATGGTCAGTTCTTCCCCTTGTTTCATCGTATCTCTAAACTGAGTTTGTCTAAAGAACTGTCCGGCCTGTAAACCTTTGTCATATGTGCATTTTGTGAATTCTCATCAAGTGGCTCTCCGCCTTTGCTAAGCTAGATTCTTACAATAGAGAAGTTATTCCTAGTACTCCACTGTTTATGGTGAAGTGATATTTCGTTGCACTTGAAATGCCAGAATAGAAAGTATTTTCATACAAGAAAACAAAACAAAGCAAAAAGCACCCCCAAACCCCCTCTACCTCCACTTCTAAAGCAATAGCAATAGCTGCAATTGGACTCGAGCGTTTAATGCTGCAGTTGCTTTTAACTGCCTGTATTGTGTCGAAGCATTGTACGTATGGGGAAGTTTCTCTCAGGTGCGACGGTGAATTAAACCAGTTTTCCAGGATATGAGTGTGGCTTGCCGTTCATTGTATGTTTGTGGAATTGAGCGTTGTCCTTAAAAACAATGGGTCTTGACTGGTAGCAGGCACACAGGTCTCTTGTGCTCAGCCTCAGGCGGGGCTGTGCCTCCTCCCTGCTCAAGACAGTGGAGGGGATGGGTGGAGTTTTGCTCTCAGTCTTTGCGGGAAGACGATAGCTAAGTATTTCTGATTTAATTTTGACTTCTGTCCTGCTGAGTCCAAGACATTTCTTTTTCTGAGCTGGACTACATTTAGTGAAACACAAGTCCGTATTGATGTGAAAAGGAAGCACTTACTGAAGTAAAGCATTAGGCATTCACGTTTACAGAGGTCTGTGTGTGTGCTATGTCCAGCATCGTGCAATAGCTTGTATGCTTATTTTTAGCCAGTACGGAAAAATGCTGTAGAGATGACATAAAAACTCAGGTAATGAGCAAATGAAAGGAAAAATAATCTAGAAATCTAGAGATCAGTGAGGCTGAAAAAGGAAAACTTAAAAGCAGCCTTGTTTCTTTATGTGCCCTTGTATTGGCTTGAAGTAATTTGTCTTTAACTGATACACATTCCTCTCAACATATAGCTTAGTGTTAAGGAGCTGACACTCAATGGCAAGCCACAAGAAGGCTGAAAAGGCAATATCATGAATAGTGAACTCTCTCTTGGTTTCCTTGACACCTGCATAGTGCATACTGCCAACTATGATAAATGGAGCAGAAACATAGACACTTACTAAAAAGATGGAGCAGAAGTTAAAGGCTGGAGCGAGAGACATAGAAAGATGTATGCTTGATCTCACTTGGAAAGAGAAACAAATGGGTAGGGGAGCAAGTGAAGTTGAATGACATCTTGAAGACAGGAAAGGACTGAGGCTGAAGTGGCAGGAGGCCAGCAAGCAGAGCAGATGGGAGGTGGGACGAGTTTATTACCAAAGAGGCCATTGGATAGTAACAGTGCACATACTGCTAGAGAAACAGATGAGGTGAGCTGATCATTTTTCTGAATTCTATCTGAATGTCTCTCCTATTCAGATTGCTCATTTCTTGAAGTTTGTATACTTTTTGGGAAACTTTCCCTGGCAGATGGAAGAAAACTGTGCCATGCGACATTCAGAAAAGCCATCATCAGAAAGACAGCAGAGCGAGGTGGGGGCATGAAGCTGCGTTCCAGAGTATTTGAAGTTGTGTTCCAGAATATTTTCTTAAATAAGGAATATTGTGTTCGTAATTCTAAACCGTTGCCCACAGAAGAGCAAAGTAACGCTAGAGAAGCATATTTTGATAAAGCTGAATTGGCCTGAACAGTTCTTCCCTTACTGTGGGAATCAGCCAAAATACACCATGTTGTTTGGCTTGATAGTGGGGACAACTGAATCTTACATGGCCACTATTGTCTTACAAATCCTGCGTATGCTGACAGATGAGTGAGTCTGACCTGATGCTGGGGAAAAAAAAAAACAAAAAAAACAAAAAAAAAAAAACCAGCTGACCTTGTAAATGCCCCAAAGAGCAGAAGAAATGATGTTTTGCCTGCAGGGCTCATTAATTAGTTGAATTTCTCATCTAATCCTTCTGGGTCAGCTGTATTGCTTACTCTACTCCAGAAGGGACAGGTTTGTAGAAACCATCACGATAGTTATCTTCAAGATGCAGTACACAGGCATAAACTGTGTATGCAGAAAGCAAGGGGTATTCTACAACTTCTGTCCTTGCATGTTTACAAGGGGGCAGAGGTAAGGGGTTATTTTCATTTGGGTAGCTACGTAAGCCTATTAGATGACCTGTCTTGAGATTAAAGCAGACCTTGGACCAATCTGTGGAAAATGTTTTCCTTGGTTACTTTTCTTCTTAACTATCCAACTACCATATCTCTCTTCCATCTGTACTCGTCGTTTTTTTAATAAATCAACAGACACAAGTAGTTCCAACAGTGTAGTAGTATGTGGTATCTCGTAATCTCTCTAACACGGCAGCCTAGAAAAATGTTTTAAAGTATTGACATGTTAGCAATTATTTAATTTTGTTCTATATTTTATTTTTATCTTGGCAAGTTTAAGGACTAAATTTTGCTCTGCACTGCACCATATGCACACACCTTGTATGAATTTTGCTCATATGCCTGCACAGTTGAGGGTAAAAGTCATCTGTCACCCTGACAGCATTTGAGGGATCTGCAATGCTTTAGGAGGTATGATACCAGGGCAATTGGTAGTTTCGTACCTCCTCAGCGATAAAGCCATTTTCAGTGCTAAGGATAATAAAAGTTGGCTGTTCTCTTACTAGCACTTGCAGAGGCAGAATGTACTCTAACCTCTTGCTCCAACTCAGGAACAGGCAACGACAACAGACAGCAGCTTTTGAAGCATCAGGATTAGTAAAATTAAAAACAATGGGCTGCTTTAAGGAGCTTCCTGTTTCCTTTGAATCCAAGTAAGCGTTCTGCATTCCTCACTGTCTCTGTGCTTAACTGCCTTGTTTTTTGGCAATAATAATATCATTTTATGTTAACGTGATGATATTCATGCTTGTAAATCTTCAAAACTGTGTGAGTGAGAAGAAGATAGAGAATCACTACTCGTTGCAACTACCTCTGGGGAGAAATTCAGCATTTGTTCAACAGCAAAGAATAACCTTACCTGGAAGTTCAGGACAATTAAAGTATAAGCTAGCAATATAAAATTCAGTATGCTATGTCAAACGTATATTGTTCTTTAGGATATGCTAAGTAGGACAGAAAGACAGAGGCAGACACCCTCCCACCTCCCCCTCCACGCTTGCTACCCCAGATTACTTCTGTTATGTACAAATAAACGTATGGATAACGCCCTCTACACCGAAGTTTCTTGAACTCCAGATTGTATGCGCAAAGCCTATTTTGTTACCCTGGGCATTTGAGAGTGAGGGAGAGGGCCAAGAAGACAGATGCAACGTGTGCATATATACACACACACACAGACATATATATATATCATGGAAAGCCAGACTAAAGCCAAAGCATCTATACAACTGTGTCACTAATTTTTTTCTTGCTGTTTAAAGCCCTAGCCTGTATTATAACTGGCTTAAGTCCTGTCATAACACAAGTTTGATCTGGAGGTTTCAGCTTGTGCAGGGTTTTTTTGTGTCATTTCTGACTTAAATGAGATGATATTAATTTTGAAGGAATTAGCCGGAAATTTCCTCGTACTGCAGTGAAATGGCACGAGTTAGCCAGCCTAGTTGCTAAAGGTTTTCTAATGAAAACGAGGGTGATATGAAATTTCCCTGATAAAAGGATCTCTAGATTTCACCTGCTGTATTAAATACCAGCCTGGAAGGGACAGCGGGAGTCACAAATGGTTGACTAGGTATTACCTACTTTTACATTCCAGGGACACTCCTCTCTTACGGTCCAAACAAAGCCTGAAAATCTTGAGGGTTGGGACTATTTTCTTCCTGGAGGCTGGCAAGCTCCTTAAAAGTCTCGATAGCTTTCAATTTTATTTTATTTTTATTACCCTAACCGGTTGCTTTTCGGATCGCACGCGGGGGTTTTGGCGTGGACAGGTGTTTGCGTGAGTGCATTCCCCACAGGGCTTGGGCGGGGGGCGCCGGGAGGTGTTGAGTGCTGAATGTTAAGCTCGTTCCTTTGTACGGCTTAGAAATCTCTGTTGTCCAGAATTGTACAGATAAGGCAGACCCATTTGCTTCATTGTCAGCCAACGTAGCTGAATAGAAATGCAAATGTGACATAAGGGGACTGCGCTGGGGAGGCGTTTGCTGCTACCTGCTGTAACAGTGCTCCTGGCTGTTGGAAAATGCCTGCAGAATCCAAGGGGGTTGGGGTGGGGTATTTATTTGATTCTTTTTATAATTAGCTACAGGTTACAGGGAAGATTCTCCAAAAGAAAATGTATCTCTCTTGCAGATGTTTTTTTTTTTATTTTTATGCAGTGGAACGGCTCGGTTTTAACTCCCTTATCAAGAGCTGCATGCGCTGCCCAGACTAAATTGGGAGCATCTCCACACTGTTTGACAAATAGATTTTTTGTAAACTGATTTAGCCTTTTCATTGTTTGCATTTCATTATATAGCAGACTTCATGTCACAAAATCGGTATTCATTCAAAATAGAGAATTTAGAGATAGGACTGTAGCCAGATAAAAAAATATTGCACAGGTCAGGTCTATTAACCATAGAATAATAGCAAGTCAGTGATCCAAGGGGTAGTTCTTCTGCAGGGAAGGGCTAACATAACTGAGGTCAGGAGTCAGACCTCAGGACTTCAAATGTGGCTGTCACCAGATTTACAAGTAAATCTACTGGGAAAACAGGGAAAATGAAGGGACCTTGCAGGATAAGGAAAGAGAAAGGCAGCCCAGCTCTTTCATCTTAAATCAGGCTTCTCAGTGGATGAAGAATAAAAGTCTGATTTGCTTAAGTGCTTCACTTTATTCAGAAACTCTGAGTTGTGTCTTCCAAAGCATGATTCAAGGATCTAACTCAGGTTTAGAGAATTTATTTAGAAAAATAACATGAAAAGAGAACTGATTCTTGTTTTTCTGCCAAATTCATTATTGAATAAAGAACGCTAGCATTCTGAAAATATGTGTACCAAATACAAACAGTGCTAAAGAATACAGATATGGCCTTTAATGAGACTGGAGCAGTTTATGTTAATGCCTCAGGAGAAGATAATCTGAAATTGGAGTAAAGAGGTCGGTAGGAAGACTGAGTTGCAGCCTTTCCTTTTCATATTTTATTTCTAACAAACAGCCTTTCCAATTTTTTTAAACCTATTGTTTCCCTGACAATATTAGAGAAATTCTTGCCTGTCTTTTAATAGTCAGATTGTAATGGCTGCATGCAGAAATTGCTTTAGATTTTCTTATTATACCCGTTCCCTGCCATCATCCTCATGCTTATAAACTTCAGCTGTTTTGGACATAGTCCTGGACGGGTTCAAGGCAGGTAACAGCAAGGGTGTTCCCTAGGAAATCAGTGTTTCATTGGGTAGTATTATTTGAACTCATGCTCAGATAAGTTGTAATTGTATTCTTATGGGTTATCTGGTCAGTAAAGGTATTGTATTATGGTGCTAGTATTAGATCTGTTTTCTAGGTGCACAAAAATGGATGAGCTTTCAAGGAAATCTGCTCTACAACGCTTTATCGGGGCAGGGGAGCGCTGCTCAAGTTAGCAAGCATTTGTCTGAGAAAGAAATGTAAAATCTGGCTCTCAGATGAGAAAGAAGTAAAGCATGTAATGCACTGTAACTTGGTGTGCTTTCAAATCAGCTCACCTGGAAGCTCCTTAAGCAGAGAAGTGAGGACTTTGGAGGGACAAAATTAATAAAAGTCACTTCTGACTAGAATGAAAGATGGAGCCATTCACTTCTGCATACATGTGTTGGTTCAGGTTATTTTTTTACTACCTATTTTTTGTGTATACATACATGTAGATAACCAAGAGCCTATAATATAACACATTTACATGTGTGTTTGTGTAGGTATAGGCACACACACACGCACGCATCTACTGTAATTGAACCAAATTGTTTGTGATACAAGTGTCAGAAGTGCAGTAAGTCTAAAGGCTGTACTTTCTGGATCAATTCACACCTTGAGTGAGTGCTTTAGCAGGAAAATATTGACTGGATCTACTTAAAAGTCATGCTGCTATTTTATTGCTTTATTCGGCATACTTGAATCAAATAATTACAATTCTTGCTTTTCCTTTTTTATCTGCGAAAGACAGAAATTTCTGTCGTAGGCAAGTTAAGCTCAATTTCTGGAAATGTAACACCTGAAATGGAGGCAGAACTGGTGGGAGAAAAAAACCAAGCTCATGTGAAAACTTAGATTTGCATGTTTCTTAAAAAGGAAATTAGAATATAAATCCAAATTTGCAAGTAAATGAATTAAGCTGAAAGAGCAGAGTGTTATGCGTAATGTTTACACCTTAACCATTATACACGGAGTTAAGTCTATTGATTTGAGATTGAATAATTGAATAGGGCTAACTGTCTGGTCAATAGGAGTGAAGCTGCTATAGGACAGAAACATAGCTGATAACAGAAGGCTTCAGCTGCAGAAGGATGTCATTACAATTACATTGTCTCATTTAATCATATTTACTAATACAGCCAGGAAAAAATATTTTCATTGTAATAATGTAACACGGGCATTTTTGTTATTGTGAGATTCTTATGTATTTTGTTAAAGATGTTAATGTGATCCTGTTAAATGTTAGTGTGCAAGTCTGCTAGAGATAGCAGGATTGTCGCACTTGTATTGGTGTATACTGACATATTTGTGACTGGTATTCTAGACCTTCCACTCACCACTAAGTGGGAAATGAATGTAAGAGTGGTGAACAGCATCTCAGTGCACCCTGATACGTACTGTAAAGGCTTCCTTTAAGAGCATTTCATCTTCAAATTTCAGATGGATGGAGCTGTAGGACCTGGGAAAAGAGCAATTGGTGGTGAATTCCACGTTTCTTTGGAACTGCTGGAACTGTACAGTTACCCATCTGGGAGCTGTATAGCCACGAAAACCTTTATTTTAAGTTTCTTCATATTAGTGATTGGGGAAAAGTACAAGATGTGCTTAACATCTTCCTCTGCTTGGTTTATGTGCATACTCATGTGTCCAAGAAATCACTTGACCTGGAGTCTAAATATGGCCCTAGACAAAGTTTACAATTCTAAGGGCTCAGTCAGTCAGCTGATATATGCATTTAAAGGAAGACACGTATACAGAAAGAAAAATTAGAATTCTGTTACCACAGGGACAGAATTCAGTGGCCTTCATTATGGAAGTCTCTACCTGCTTTAGATCTGGGGTGTCTAGAGAGGAGTTAAGGGTAGCTAGTACCTTATGGGGAGGGAGGATTTGTTTACTCTTGAGCACATGAACTCAACCTTTGTGACCGGTTTCTTCTGACTGTTTCAGAGCTGTTAATTTCCCATGGCGAAAGCTCTGATTCACCAGCACAGTCAGGTTATCCTGAGCGGAGGACATTTCACTAGTCTCATTTGTCTCCAGTACTAATTCTGCACCAAATTCTTGCTTCCCCAGTCAGTGACATGTTTGAAGATAGAGAATCTCACCTCGGTCTTGGAGTGAACAGTTATATACTTCTATATTACATTGAATTCTTCCTTAATAGTTATGGATAACAAAAGTAGGACACCCATGCGGAAAGTCCCTGCTTGACAAGCAGATCACTTTTTTTGGTTTCCAGTACTTAAAATAGATGCTTTCCTGCTTGTCGGTATGTACTGTAGCTAAACTGTGAGTGTTTAATTTAGTGTTTCTTGCACCTTTGAAAAGTGCAACTCCTTTAATCTGTTGTTTTAAAAAGCATGCATTAGATGTCAGACAACATAAAGACAGCATGTAGAGATAACCCTGATGTAAGTGATGGTTCCAGTCATCTAGTGTATGGATAAAAGATTTCTGAGGCTATGTTACTTGGCAGTTCAACATGATCTGGCTGTTTGTTAATCAGAGAACATGAGAAGAACAAAGGAGGGAGAACAAAAATGTAGAAAAAAGTGTCGTATAGCTAGAAGATGTACAGTGGGACAAGTAATGCAGTGGTAGGATTGGATAAACCAGAGTCATGGAAACAGCGAGCCATTAAGAGGGCAAAATTTGTTTCGCTTTGTTTCATGTGACTTGAGTTTGTTGGTATGGGGGATAACATTTTGTATTCAGTCAGAGAGCATGTTCTGTAAATCTCTTCAGTTACCCGTTCCCTGGGTGTCGCAATAGATTAAGTCGCTGTGTGATGATATGACACCGCCATCACTCGTCTTCCTGGGATATTGCTGGAGGCAAAAACAAACCTGTGTCTTTGGCACATGTGAAGGAATTTAGTGCTTGAGGGGTTAAATTACACAGGCTCCCCTGTGGATCAGCTTATGCTTGGACAGTAATAATAGCAATAACATTAATAATAAAAATGCCAGAGCGAAGGGAGTGGAGGGGGGAGCAGGGGGAGAAAAAGGAAGAAGAGTGATGGAAGATGGGCTGGGACAGTCGGCGGCGGGGGGGGGGGGGAAGGCAGGCTGGCGAGAATGCGTTTTGTACAGCAGGTGTACCGGCTCCATGTCAGGTGTTGTAGGAGCCTCTGCGACATGCACATGCACAAATACACGTTACAAAAGCTTTGCGGGTGGTTGGTGGCTCTGTGTGTGTGTGTGCGTGTGTGCGCTCTCGCTTCGAGCCATGATATCCTAGGGCAATGTAACAAGCAATTCATGTCAGCTCACAGTAAAGATTATTGGTGTTTTCACTGGGGAAATATTTACGCTCCATCTTCTTCTTCTTCTATTTTTAGCACTCTGAGCTTGCAGTCAGGTAGAAGGGCTGGTGGGGAAGTGGAAAGAGAGACCCATTGAGGGACACGTCTCATCCCTCAATTAGATGGAGCTAAACCCCTAATCTTGCTTAGGAATAGCTGCTGATGCTAAGTTTTCTTCTTTCTCTTCTGGTTTAGTGGGATATTACATTTCACTGCAGTATGGGTGACAGAATGGGATGTCAACTGGAATGTTTTGGTTCTAACAGAAAGCACAAGCGCTTTTTAAGGAAGGTATTTTTACATAGGCGAGGCCTCCAAAAAAGCCAAAAGGTAATGTAACTGCAGAGTAATGTGGATTTTTTTTATTTTTTTTTTTAATTCATGGATAGAAAAGCCATCACAGTAAGGGACAGCAATTGATTGCATTGGGCAAGAAAAAAAAAGATAAATCTGAATTTGTTCTCTTTCAGATTTGTTGTTTATCATAATAATCCTTCTAGTGAAAAGGGCTAATTTACTCTTTCTATAGGAATATTTTAAGTGTGATTATCATAATATCACAGCTGCTGAAAAGGTCTAAAATAGGACATTGACCTTGAACGTGTTCCCGCGTTTAGTATGTGGTGCTTAACATTCAAGAAACAATATAACTGCAACTCATTTATTAATGTATAATCTCAAAATGTTAACTCTTGCTCTGTAAATACATGCCACAAGAATTGTAGAAAGCTTGCAGTATCCCATGAAGCACATGTGGTATTTTATCAGTGTAAATATGTATAAGATTTTCAAGATTTCTGCTGGGAATACTCCATAACTAAAGTAAGTTTTCCCTTTGGTACTGCACTAGTTTATGATTTAATTTTTACTGACATTCCACCAGTCATATTATTAGCTTCACAAAATGAAAGTGAAATAATCCTGTATTAATTAAACAGAGCAACTGAATTCCCTCAGTCATCTTATCCTTGGCTGTCTGAGACAGTAATGCACTTCAGCTTCTCTGAAGAAACTTACACTAAAAAAAGAGCTAGGAGTAACAGGGAGATATCCGTATTGAAGTGTGTGCCTGAATTATCTTTAGGGAATAGACCTTTTTTGGTGGGTGACAGGCAAAGCGCATACAGCTCACTTTCTTTTTCTTCTCCCCCCCCCTTTGTTTTTGTCAGAGGCTTTGTAAAAGGTATTTTGTCAAGAGAATAATTTTCATTTACAGCAATGTGAACGGCTGCTATTCTGTACCAGTGAAGGCGGTCATTTAAATACCCATGCCCATGCCCTTGAAAATAAAACGAGGAGAAAATATGGAGTATTTATTTGAGACCAGATGAATTGAATGTAGTTCGGTAACATGGTAAGGCAATTGCTGTTATTTCACAGAGACATTTTTTATATGCTGGAACTGAGTATAGCAGCAAAAGCTAAAAGCCTTGCTCTGTGTATTTGTGAATGCACTGTGGAGAAGTTCTTGGGAGCATTCGGAGATTGTGTTATGTGCTCTTTTTTCCCTAAGATCAAAACAAGGAGTAATTAATGCTAAATACAGATTGAAGTAGCAGATGGCTTTAAAGTAATAATGTGCTACAGTTTGTCCAACTATGTACAAACAGGTGAGCAGAATTTGGAACTTCCGTAGCATTCATTTTTTTAACTCATTAGCAGTATATCCAAGGATGCACCAAGTGCCTTCCAGTGAGAAGCACGAAAGGCAAAAGACCAGCAGAGAGTGACAATATTGTTCTAATGCTGATCTCGCTGTAGCACAGCACATCCGAGTTGTGTTTCTTTAATTAGTGACTGTGAATAAAGAGAAAAATCACATACTTGATGATACTTCAGTATTTATTTCAAACTCTTAACAATATATTTTCCAGCTAGACTTTGAGTAAGGTGCCATGGTGTATGGCAAATTTCTATCGAAAGTAATAGTATACTTGTTTTCAAATAAATTCTCAGCGGCTAATAGACTCTTTCGTATTCTTGCGCCTTCCCAGATGGCTTGAGCTTGTTGCTCCTTTTGGTAAATACACATTTGACACAATGCACTGCACGGCTCCTGTGAGGTGCCACTGAATCTTGCTTCTTCAGTTGCCTCGAGGTAGTTGTGTTTTAAGAATCTGGCTGTTCGAATGCCTTTGAAATGTCTATAGTATTTAAATGGGAAGATGCTTAAAGATGTACTGTTTGGCACACAGGAAAAATTATATGCGGAGAGAGACATGGAAATGTAGGTGCTGCTCAGTAATGCCCCTTGACACTGGTACAGGCACTCATGACGATTTTTTCCTTCCCCTCTCTGATTCCATTACCACTGTTTTGTATAGACTCCTTGTGGTAAGATTTTGCACTGTACGTTTTGAGTTACAGTTAGTGCAGATGTGTGTTTGCATGCATGTTCTTAGTCTATACCCCCTGATAAAATTCAGTAAACTGATACCAGTTTTGCTTTTCTTCTTTCCCCTACTACTAATTTATTTCTAAGAAAATGAAGCTACACTTAGCCCCAGTTTATTTGCTGCTATAATCTCTTTCTTATCTTTTTTTTTTTTTTCTTTCCTTCCCCAAACTGATCTGTAACTGTGAAACCCAAGTTCAAGAATGTAGTTGGAATTCCAGGCCCCAGTCTGGTGGAGGTGACACTTTCAGTCCCAGGGGAAGAAGCCAACTGCTTTGTTTATCAACATGCAAAGTACAGTGCTGTGTTTCTGGTTCTCCAAGAAGCAGCACTGGCAGGGAAGAGAGCCGCTTGCTTGAATGAAAGCTGGTTGATGGAAAGGTAGTGATGGTTCATAGGGGGAGACGAAAAATGTATTATTTGGGGGTGTAGAGGGGGGTGGGGGATGACAAGCCAACAAGGTAGCGGGAGCTATGTGAACATGAAAAGGAGGGCTTACAGGCAGACCATGACAAAAGGAAAGAGACCATCATGTTTCAGCACCTGAATATGTATTTATCACCTTAGGAGGTAATGAAGGAAAGTAGAAATCAAGCTAACCTGTGCTTTGGTAAGTTTCAAAATGGATTAGCTGTCATATTTTAAGGAGGGTGTATTCCAGGGAACTTAATACAGAAAAGTGACCTTACCAAATTACTCATGTATAGGGATTCATTATGGGTGATTTTTAAATAAGAAAACAGATACACATGAAAAGATTTGGGAGGCATTTCAGCATAAAAATATTGAAAAATAGCAGTTTTGGGTATAAATCTATAAACAGACACTCAGAGAGACGCTCAGCACAAACAATATATTTGTATTTTCATGCTTTGCCAATGTGCACATGTAAATCAGTTTGTAAGAACTGTATTTTGGGTTTATATAGTAATACAGATAGCTATACATAAAGACATCATATTCAAGTTCTGATTTGATTCCAAAATCCACATTTATTAAACTGTTACTTAAGGAGGATGTTCTAATACAGTAACATGATTAAATGCCTCTCATTTTAAAATTTGATAAAAACTGATTTTTTTTTTTTTTTGGTCTCTGATGTTTCTACAGAGCACTTGGATTTTACTCTACATTTCAGAGCTTTTTAATTCACTGCTCACAAGCGAATTTACATCTTAATTACAGAGTTCACATTTAACAATATAGACAGCATAATGCTACTGGTAATTAAGCTTTTATACCTGCTTTTATACAGTAGTCTGAGCTGTAGTTTGCTGTGTGAGTTCCGATTCCTAAACTTGCATGTATTTATACCAGGTTTGTAGGAAGCTGGCCCAGTCTTCACATAAGGTTAAATACATAACACTGGAATCTCTCTGCTGTAAACATATACAAACACATCTATTGAACTTGGATATTTTAGAATCTGTTGCTGTATTTATTTGGTAAAATGCTGCGAAACAGATTTGGAGAGGGCATTTGTGTTCCCATTTGTGATTGGTATTAATGCATTCTGAGGGTGTGCACTGATTTGTTTTGATATGAAAGACTGCTATTTGCATCATGTTAGGGCTCCAGTCACAAAAGATTTTGTAAGAGCTGAGCTGAATTATAAAAAAAAAAAGGTCTTTCCAGTATTGTTTTTTTCTTGCCAGAAATAGCCTGCATCTGTGTTCACTGGTAGGGGCAGAAACACTTTGAACCTGGAAAATAAGTATGGTGTCTTAGTTGTAATATTAAGTAAAAATAGTAGCTTTTGAGGGAAAAAAATGTACCCCCAATTCATAACTGATCCTTTCAAAATGGGGCGTCTGCATGTGTTTCAGTACGAACAGTGTCTCTCAATTTCAGTACGGTCATTTTCTTGGAACAAGTTTAATCAGGGACCTTTCATACAACAGAGATGAGCAACTGAGCTGGCTCTAAGCAGTGGTTTGCTAGAACTGGGCTTGGTGATGTTTATGCAGGCATACATACAGGGCTATGTGTTTATTTCCTTTTTAGTCTGGCAAAATTTACTTTACAAAAACCCAAACCCCCCCACACTGTAGCGGTCTATGCACACTCCCAGATTTACTAATGCAGACCTACTACCGTGCAGTCCTTATCTTGTTAAAATGAGGCAGGTTGAGCTAGTCCACTATAATCCCTCCACAGTTACAGAAGAAATTGATCAGTTCTGGAGCTTTTATTTCTCTTTACTATATCTAAATATAAACATCTAAATATTTGCACAGGGGCACACACCTTAAATAGACCCGTGTTAAGGTGTAGCTAGCCTGTATATGATCACACATACCTGAATGCACTCCCAGTTGCACCTGCGCTGTTAAGGAATGGAATTGAATGCTCGTTTTGTCAGGAATGCCCTTTTATAGTCAGTACCAAATGAGGCTTTTACTTTTTAAATATAATTATATATTTACATAATTTTTTATATATTTATATAATCTATCTATTACACATAATAAAATCCCAGCCCCCGCCCCCTCGCCCCCAAGCAACTCGGATGACAATGAAAAGTTGCGTTACCCAGAAGCTTCGGCAGGCTGCACTTGCTGCTGTTACTGTTATTTATTTATTCCCCGGCGCCGAGCAGTTCCAAAGGTTACGAAAGCAGCGGTCAGGAGAGCAGGCCGAGAGCCGAGCCCGGCCGGCCCCAACCGGCAACGGCAGCGCAAACTTCATCCTCTACCTTTACGCGCATTCCTTGGCGACCTTAACCGGGAGCCTGCCACGGTACCTGCCGAACCGCGCCTGAAGTTCGAGCCGGCCCCCCCGCGGCCGGGAGGGGAGCGCAGCCCCGCCCCCCCCCGCGGGCC
>JAVKLA010000054.1:11264877-11282024 GCA_034782735.1 Sagittarius serpentarius | reverse complement strand
CCCCGCCCCCCCCCCCCGGCATCCGGCCACGCCTCCAGCACGACCGTGTCCCGCCCCTGGTGCCCGTTCACCCCACAGCCCTCCCTCGGGCTTCTGAGGGGACCCTGACCCTTCGGAAGGCCCGTGTCTGACCTAGTGCCCCCTCAGCATGTCCTGATTTCGGGTGGGACAGAGTTAATTGTCTTCCTCGTGGCTGGTACAGGGCTGTGTTTTGGGTTTAGTATGGGAAGAATGTAGATAACACACTGATGGTTTCAGCTGTTGCTAAGTCGTGTTTAGACTAAGTCAAGGATTTCTCAGCTTCTCAGGCCCAGCCAGCAAGGAGGCTGGAGGGGCACAAGAGAGTTGGGAGGAGGGGGGACAGCCAGGACAGCTGGCCCAAACTGGCCAAAGGGGTATTCCATACCCTGGGAGGTCATGCCCAGTACATAAACTGGGGAGAGTTGGCCTCGGGGGGCAGTCGCTGCTCAGGAACTAACTGGTTATTAGTTGGGGAGTGGCGAGCAATTGCATTGTGCATAATTTGTTTTGTGTATTCTAATCCTTTTATTATTATTGTCATTTTATTATTGTTATTATTATCATTATTAGTTTCTTCCTTTCTGTTCTATTAAACTGTTGTTATCTCAACCCACGAGTTTTACTTTTTTTTTTCCCCATTTCTCTCCCCCATCCCCCTGGGTGGGGGGGAAGTGAGCGAGCTGCTGCGCGGTGCTTAGTTGCTGGCTGGGGTTAAACCACGACGCTCCAGCTCTCAAGCAGTCGCACTGGGCTTCGGTGCTGTTCCCCTCACCCCCCACACTGGGCTCCGCTGCCCTGCTGCACAGCCCCCGCCACCCCTGATACTGGCAATGCTTGGCGGTGGCCCTGTTTTCCCAGACTTGCACAAGCGCGGGTGCCCCGCGCGGTGCAGTTATTCCCGTCTACTTACCTATGGCTGCAACCCATTGGATGCAGAGGGGGGCATTCCTGTCACAGTTGGGGCTTGTTGTTCCCCCATCCCTGCCCCATAGCCCACAGTTGCAGGCCACAGGGAACACAGGGCCATTATCATCAACCCCATACGGACTAGCTGGGGCTGCCAGAGTGGTAGAGGTGCCCAGCTCCAGAGGGCAGCTTCTGAAAGCTAAAGGGAGAGACCTAGGGTGCATGAGAAGGAATAAGGATGAGTGTTAAGGAGACAAATGGAGAGCTCTGGGGTGCAACGAAAGGAAGAGAAAGAAAAAAAGGAAAACATCAGAGGGCGATAGGGCAAACAGAAGATTCTGGGAGCACAGAAGAGCAAAGGGAGAACCCTGGTGCATAAAGAAAGGACAACACGATCCTGGAGCACACCAGGAAGTACCCAGAAAATTCCGGGACAGGGAAGAAAGCTAAATGGAAAACTTTGTGGCACGCTGCGAGACAAACATAGGGCCCAGGGGCACAAAGGCACATGGAGGGTTTGGGGGCAATTTGAAATGTGAACTGAGGGTCCTGGGGAGCTCAGGAGCACATGCAGAACCTGGGTGCACGCTAAGGCAGGCTGTAATCAACTTCAGCCATAGCAATTAGTCTAAAAAGTGGGTATTAACATCTTTCCCTTTTCACATATGCATACTTGATAAAAAAACAAACAAGAAACTACCAAAGCAAAGCTAATCCAGACACAATCAACAATATCTATGGGGTGGGAATAGATTAATTAGTCCTTAGAGCTGCCCAAGAGACAGAAGTAACAAACAATTTTTATCGGTAGTCATCTTAGCTACCCAGGCAGGAACACCTCCTCCTCCAGGAGATTCTACTGATACCAAGGGTCTGCTGAACTGCATTTTTGCTTCCCTGTTTCATCGACTTTGTTAGGTATTATTCATAAAAATCTTTTCACCAGTCTTCTGTTATCTGTCCGCATTTTCTACCACCGACTGCATCTCTACAGCAAAGAGAGAAACTGTGCCTTTTAACTTGCGCTGACAACGGCGCGCGGCTCCGGGAGCCCGCGCGCCGCCGGGGCGACGGTTGGGAGCGGCCGGCGGCCGCGCTGCCCTGAGGTAACGGCCGCCCGGCCGGGGGCCGGCCTGAGGGACCGGGGGGGGTGCTTTGTACTTCTGCGGGGGCCCCTGCCCCGCGGCGTGGCCCTCTGCTCTTGCTTTTTCCCTTCAAAAGGCAGCAAAATACTTTTTAACGAGCCGCAGTTCCTGGCTGGCACTTCTTGGCTACCTGGCGGAGCGTCTCCGGCGAAGAGCGTGGTGCCCAAACAAAACCAGGCGGTCTGGGGCTGACGAGTGCATCCTGAACTTGGTTTCAGCCCACAGCCGGGATTAAATATTAGTGTATCACGGGAGCTGTCACCGATTCATTTTTCTTTATGTCGAGCCACTTACGTAGCTGTGCCTTCGTACTGCGCCGAGAGTGACAGTAACACCGAAGAAAAAACCCAAGCTAATAGCCAGCATCGCCCTAGACGCAGTCTGTGGAAAGGCTGTATCGGGAGGTGACAGTGTATTATAGGTAGATGCCCACTAGCTGTCCTTACTGTCTGCATATTGCGTTGCTATTTGTAATTAAGCCAGAGATGAAAAGTGAAATGCAGTGATTGCAATACTGGTGAAATAATACGGGAAGTAACAAATAGCCTGGCTCACAGCAATACAATTTGGGAAGGGGAGGCAGGGAAACCCACTGTAACGTCCTGGAATAAATGAAATAAACAGAGGTAGGATGTCCTGTCAGGTCTAGCTTATAGGTCAGTGCACTGTGAGCTGCTGCATAGTGTAAGATAGCTTTGTAAACATAAGAACGCAGTTTCCACAGCTTTTACTAACAGTGACACATTTTTTATAAAATAAATAAAAAGACGATAAGTTTGGGTTTTTTTGTGGATGCTTCCCCCCACCCCACCCCCAAGGAGCTTTCTTGAATTTACCTTACCTTCTTACAGCTAATTTGAATGATTAGTTTAGATAAGCCTCTTGGAGTAGATGCATTTAAATGAAATCAGGGCACATGTCTTTTTGGCTCCGGTGCGAGATTCAAACTAATTTTTTTCTTCCTCCTTGGCTCAATTAAAAGTGATCTTAAAACACTCCCAGTATATTGTCCGAGCATGTGGTTGAGTGGACGTAGAGAAATAACTAATGTTCAGAAACATATCTGTTTGTCTCAGTTAGTAAGCCCTAGAGTTTTACATGTTATTAATATTCATAGTAATTGTGTTTTGACTACATATTGTCACATGCGTATGCACATACGAACATAAGGACATACAAAATAAATATAGTAGTTTCTGCAGTTCTTATGTTATGGGTGAGGGCAGAGAGGATTCGAGCTAAAAATTGCCCGAACATTTTGGGAGTGCAGAGACATCTGTCTGACCATCAGTAGGTATGCTTTGATTTTAAGGCAGAGCATGTTAAAGAATGCAATAACTTAAAGCCAGCTGCAACCTTAGCTTTTTGCCTTTTCAGCAGTAAAAATAACACTAATAATTACTAACAAGTAATAAGCTAACAGAGGCAATAAATGTATCTGCTCATTTTGACATATGTGTCAGTTTAATCATTCTAAATGAATCAGTGCGTTCATAACATGAAATCTCCTTCAACCTCTGATTAAAATGTAACGTTGACTAAAGGATTATAGAGCGGACTTAATTTTACTGACTGTTTTAACAGTTGTCACAGCTGTTGGAAGAAGGAAAGGCAATTGAAACACTCCAAAAAAAAGGAGGGGGGGGAATGGGACTAGTTTAGTAAATTTAAACATGATCTCTGAATGCCAAACATAGAAAACTGAGAAGATTTGTAACTCCAAAAAGCTTCTGTGTACTATGTATGTTTGCCCTTTGATGGCTCACTGTGTTTCATTAATTTGAACCCTCAGCAGTTTCCCTACTTTCTCCATTTAAAAATGTGCAACAGCATTTACATGTGAAACAAATTCAGCTGTTACAGTGTGCGTAGATTTTCGTCTTACAGTGCAACAGATAAAATACACACATGACAAGAAATAAAGATTGTGTAGAATGGCTGTAACATTTAAAAAGTGGACACAGGCATCACATCGTGTGAATAATTCAGTGCGGTGATGGTCAGTATACACATTTTTTATTTTTCTAACCATGTTGCAACGTGGGAATGGTCTGTGGAGTTACTGTGCGAGTCTGGGTTATGTTTGTGTACGGACGAAGATAAGTGTGTGTGTATACCCACATGCATCAGCACGTAAATATATATATATTTCTCTGTGTGTGTGTGTGAGGTGATTATGTGCTAAACATAAGAGTTATGTCAGTTTCACTCTTCTTTAAAATATTTTGGCATAGCTTCTAATTTGCAAAGAATTTATTTTAGAAGTGTCTTTCATTTGTAAAGGGAAGAAAGGGGTGGACTGAAGAATGCTTCTTTGTGAAGTGGGAAGCAGCACTTGATTGCGCTCCACGGTTTCTCCAGGCTGTGTTGATCTTTAACCTCATGCATTTGTCTTATTAGATAGCTATTTACAGTTGTTAAGAAATAAAGCCCAAAGTTAACATTAAAGTCAAAAGTCTCCAGGTCTCCGTACATGTACCCAAGTGTGTAATGTGGCACGCGGCTCTGTGTGGTGAAGGCAGCCCCCAAGTGTGGGTGAGTGAACAGGCTCTGCCCGTGTTCTCCCCTTGGGCAGCAGGCAGGCCTTGGTCCGTTCTTCCTTCTCTGTTTCCGGTCGTAAGTCTTTGCTTTTTTGGTTTTGATAGACTGCTGGCAAGTTTTAAATCCTGCAGAAAGTATAAAGGGCTTGTGCTGAAATGCCTGTCTGACAGCTTTTCATTTACTGGGGCTTGCCCCTCTTTTAGTGATGGTTGCTCATTTTAATGTGTTTATGGTTGTGCTCTTTTATTTACTGAGCCTGGTGCGTTGCAGCGGTAATTAACCCGTGTTATTAGCAAAGCCCTTGTGGATATCCATTAATTCTCTTGAATGGCTGATGATTTTTTTTCTGTACTTTTTTCCCCCGTTTTTTTTCCTGAGGCATGCTGTCATTTTTCTAACAGTCCTTAAGCTTTAACGTTTCCTACAAATTTCTTTTTAAACTGAGGCAGGTAGAAGGGCACCATCCCCATAGTTCCATAATAAAGAATAACTATTGTCTTAACAAACTGTTTTCAAAGAAGCTAATGGGAAGCAAAACAACTGGGAGAATCTGTAGGGAACAATTTATTTAATTATTATTTTTCAAAACACATGCTTAATGATAAGAAAAGAGGTAAGGATTTCCGTAGTCTTTTTTTTTTTTTTTTATTGGTAGCTGCATTAGTTGTTGTGAGTATTTTAGCATTCATATTTTAATCAGATTTCAACTTAGTTAATAGCACTTCGGGCATTTAAAAAATATTGAGCCAGCAGAAAAATACTTGTGCTTGCACTGCTGAGAAAAGATAAGGGCCGCCTCATTAGCCAACCCTACTTTTGCAATTAATTTCAAATACATGGTGCTATTCATCAAATACAGAAGGTAACTTGTCTATGATAATATTTAACAATACTTGAAGCCTACTTTGCTTAGAGTAGCTAAAAAGTATGATATGTCTGTTCTCGCAGATAGTCCATGTGCTGTTCTGCTATTTCTGTATGTTACAGAGTGAAATTGTTATAGAAAAATTATGGTATAAAATATGAATTATTTATAAGTGACATGATTATTCATTTTATGGAATGTTTTTAAAGGACTGACCCTTGACCTACAGGGAGGTTGCTTGCACCCCTGTGGAAGTGTAAGTAGGAATGAAAAAAACACTTATTTGAACCTTTCAAGGAAGTATCTCAAATAATTATTTTTTGCTTAGGATAAGTGAAATGCATAGGATAAGTAGGAAGGAAAAAGGGAGGAACTCTTGCTCCTATTGAAGCTTAAAGTAGCCTCTGTCTATAAGATAAGCTTAGCTATGCATTCATCTTCATAGCAAATTCATGGAGGGAAGAAACAATAAAATGTTGATCTGTTACAAGTGCATATGAGCCTCACGCTACCGAGCTCTCTAGAGGAAATCTGTGATTATGCTGGACCAGTTTGTTCAGTTTTTATCTCTTTTACATCCACTGGCCTTGTATTAAATTGTCATTGTCCTAAAGCACATGAGAGAGAAATGAATTGCGTTTCTCGACATGCTCTGACAGTGAAATATTTAGCCTCTCTGTCTCCAGTCATACTCATATGTATGTTTGATAGTGCAGGGCTGACACCAACAGTCGCTGCAGCTTGACATTCCACTTATTACATGTTCTTTTACATTTTGTGTATCCTCTTTTACTTTTAGACTTGAGTTAGGTAATCATACATTCATACAGTCATATCTGTAGAAGCATGTATATGTGTGTTTCTGTTTTATATATTTGAATTTTACGTGGAAATCCTCTGTCCATGCACAGCAGATTTTGAATTCAAATGTATAACTATGCATGTGTGCATGTTCCAGGTATATAATGTATTCCTTATGCAGTTTGTCCAATGTTCATTTATTTTTGTATGTACACGCACAGACGTGCACAGTAAGTGCATGCAGAGCTATATAACTTCCCTCTATGCAGTTACTTGTCAAAAACCTGCTGCTTTTATACGTTTGATTTTTTCTTATCCATGAGAGGAGAGCTGGCCAGCAATGTAGATAAAGTATTTGCACCTGATTTTATATCAGATTCTCCATGTAATGTAGCATTTTCTGTATTTGTACTCACAGTTTTGCTTTTAAAAGATGCTGTATTTTTTAATAAAAATTTTCTCTTCCAAGTAATTTACATGACTAGAATTTATTCATATTCCTGTAAGTTTTGGCTGTTAATCAGAGAACTGTTTTTTCAGCTACATGTGTCCTTGGACACACGGTTATGTTTACACCTAAAGAATATGATTATTTTTAGGGGGGGAAGCCTCCTACGTATGGTTGTTAATATAAATCGTGATGTCCTCAGACAAAAATATAAAACACACATTCCATTTTAATGGTCCTTAGCCCTCACCAAAAATCTTATAGCTGTTTTTGTTACGGTTTGCTTGTCCAGAAGTAAATAAACTGTGAAACATTAAAGAAAAATATTAAACTGAGTTATGTAATGCTATTTCAGATAGTAATACTTAATTATTTTTAAAGGATTTTGTTTTGCCTTTTCAGTAGCACTTTGGAGAGTAACTCGATAGATAACAGTAGAAGATTGCCTTTTGACGTGTGTCTTGTGAAACAATTTATGTATTTGCTGTGTTACAAAAGCTTTGAATCTCTTGGGTTTGTTTACATAATGGTTGTAATGTTTTTCAATTAATTTTTTCCTTCAAACAAAGAAGGGCTTTTCTCTTTGCTATTGCTTAATATAGCAGGTTTGCATTAAAGGGAATCTTGTCTAATTTCCAATTATTTTCCTCTTTTAAGAAGCATAGCTTTTTAATCAGAGCATCATTTCCCACTTCTTTTAAAATTGAAATAAATTTTTTTTTTTTTTGCTTCAGCTTCCTAGACTTGCGAAGAAAAATCTCTGTTAACATCCTAATGAAAGTTAGAGCGATAGAGGTACTTTGATGGAGTGTAAGACGAGCATAGGCTGTTCTTCTTTACTGCTGAATGTCTAATTCTTACCGTGGGTCACCATTATGAATTTGTGTGAAATCTAGATGGAATTTTCTGATTTAGATCAAAAATAATTTACAAGGCAAAACAAAAAAATACTATTAGAAGTATAAATTTGTCTTTTTCATGACACTAACACAGAACATAAAGCATGAAATTGGAGAAGGGTCTCCATATACTGCAGAAAGTTAGTATATCGGGGTGTATGAAATACAGGTTCCTTGTCCTCAGTCTAATCAAGCCATTTATAATATCCTTGTACAGAATTGTGCACATTTATTTGTATGATAGCCTACTGAAATATGATGAGTTACCTGTAGGCATGTGAGAATAGTCTAAATGTATCTTTTTATCATATACTGAAAATTATATTCTCTTTCCCTGTGTAAAACCTCTTAGCAGATTTGAGCTGCATTCTTTATGAGGGAGGGCAGATTCCCTGAAAGGGTTGTGTTCTGAAACCAAACTTTAAGATAAAGTGATTTGAGGGTTTTTAGGTTATTACTCTGTAGGTTAGTGTGGATGTCTCTTACTCCTCTGTATCTTTTCATGTTGCTATTAGTGAAAAAAACTGCACATCTCCTTTTCATCATTTTGATTGGAACCACATACCATATGTAATGTGTTTTGGCAGCACTTACCTAGCCAAAGAAAACAAATTAATATTAGCCATGCTGAGGGGTGTCAGAAGTATCACAGATGTGTCGATTTAGCTTTGCTCCATCACACACTCTTTCCTTAAACAACTGGTCAAGCTGTCGCAAAATGTAGTGTTGGCTACAGTGAGATTCTAATAGGTGTGATCAGAGATTGATAGCTTTGGCAAGTTACAATGAGAAGATGATGTGGAGTTGCTGTTGCTTGTTTTGAATGGCCTCAGGAAAAAAAAAACCAAAAGCAAAGAAAAAGAAAAAGGAGAAAAAGAATTTTAAAAAGGTAAAAATGAAATTAAAAAAATTATAAGCCAGCCCCCTCCACTCAAGCCAGCTAGACATTAAACAATTTAAGTTCTGCAGATGTAGAGATGCTGTCAAGTGTAATGAAAAAGTCTATCTAAAATGTAGTGCTAACTTGTTCCTGAGCATTTCTGAAATTCGTTCCCACATATAGGTGCCAGGATGGGTGGGGAGAGGAGGAGGTGGCTTGTTTTATTCAATCCATCCTTATCCATGATATGGCTCTTCTTTTCCCCTTTCCCCCTATATCTGGGTTTGTTTCTAAAGCTATTTTTGGAAGAAACACTTTTTTTAATCTCGCACATGAATTATTTTTAAGGAAATACAAGATGGGAAAATCTAATAAAGAAAAACAGGTAAAAAAATGGTGAAATCATACTCTCAGCTGTGCTCTTAGTATAGTCAGTTACTGGCAGTTTCTATAATTCTCCATATATTGAAAATGTAACAGAAAGGATCAAGCAATTTTCTATCTATTCTTTATTTACTTCTTAATTTTTATTTTTCTGCCTTCAAATTGGCTGCAGGATTTGGTTCCTGTCTTTTCGGAGGATGAATGCCCGTGTCCTTTTATGTTTAAGTTGGTATTTTCTTGCTTAGATAGACTGTGATATGCTCCGCTGACAAGTATTAATGCTAAAATAGTTTCCAGAGCAATTAATTTAAGAAAGTCTGTGGGGTTTACTTTAGCACAATTATTTTACTCTTTTTTTTTTTTTTTTTTAAAAGAGGAGAAAAAAAGGTCTAATAAAAATAAAAGCTAAAACTCATGTGCCATCTTAAAAACAAACAGATTTAGAATGTGTTTCCGAAAGCAAATGCACATGGATTGCTAGCAAAATTATCTTTGGAGGATGGTAAAATTCTAACAGTAAAAAGTGGATTTTTTTTTTTTTTTCCACCGTGGTAGTTTAATGTTCCGTGAATGCAAGATTTCCTCTACTAAATTATATTCACTTTCCCAGCAGTGAAAGAATTCCCTGGCAGTGTTCTCATAGCAGCCGTTAACGTAGTGGGACAGATTAGATGTCTTGAAGTGGCATGAAATGCCATGTCTTTAACCAACTGTTCCCGTGAGCGTTAAAGGGGTGAGAGTGGGATTCCCAATAACTGGGTAAAGCTCACGGGCACTCCATCGTTGTTCTTGCAGGAGCTGCTTGGGCCCAGTTGGTGCTGGGTGGTATTTAAAGAGCTGAGCAGCCACTGTCGGTGGCTGACATTAGTATGAATGACACCTGTCCCATCAGTCACCAGGCCGTGGTGTCACAGATGGAGAAACAACAATCGGCTGAATGTCCCGGCACTGCACACTTGGCTTAATTCGGCTCATTGTTCTCCTACAAATCTAGAGGATGGCTCGTTCTGCGCCGGGAGCCCAGACAGCAGCGCAAGATGGGCTCAGGTGGTGGCACGCGCCTGCCCTTTGCTGCTCCATCGGAGATATTCAGGAAAAGGCTGTCAGTGGGTGGGGGTGGTGGGAAGGAGCGCTCCACGCAGGGACCGAAGCTTCAGCTTCTGAAGGCGGCTGTAATTAATCAAGAGCTGAAACTCAGGATTTCTCCCGGTGTTCCAGAACTTTTCATTTAGCTAGCCGAAAGTACCCAGCACACGGCCAGGTTAGCATTTAACTCTTCAAACACTACATTGTAGCTGTCATTCTGAGAAGAATGAAGGGAGATTCTGTGTGTATTTCCTATGGCTGTGCAGTAAGCAAAATCTTCAAAGCCGTGGTCCTTCTGAAGTAGTAGGTCTTTTATTATTCCTCAGTAGTCAGCACTGAAAATTCAGTATCTGAGACGCTGAATGAAAAGGAGAGTTGCTGAGAGGTTTATTTGGGGGGGGATGGGGTGGGGGGAGTGTTGTTTTTCATTTTTGTGGTGGGTCTTTTAATCTTAATGCTAGACGAAGGTTGGATCATGAGAAATCACGTTTGTCTTGTTCCGGACAAAACCAGTAAAGGCATTTAAATGCCTTCAGACACTGTAACCATTTTCCTTTCTTCCTCTCTTTCTTTCTCTCTTTTTGTCATTTTCTCACCCCTTGCAAATCAGAGTCAGTTCCTAGAGGACAGGAGAATAAAATAAACAAAAAAGCAAATAGAAATTATTTCTCTGCTCTTAAGTCCTGAGTTAGGTATGTTTTGAATGCATTTGAATCCTACTGCTTCCACGCTCTTTTCCAGGTAGCATCAGGTAAATACCTGTGAAATACTGAGATGGAAGTGCTCATTCTCACTTCAGAAAATTTTTCTCTTCTTTTTTTTCCCTCCCCACATCCATATTGTGTTACATGCTGTAGAATGGCTGTGTTTTTGTTGTAAGCTAATTCACTGCTGCTGGTTTTGTTACAACTTAATGTCAAGCAGAAAACCTGTAGCATGCCAGAAGCAAGCTACAGTATATTGAAGACACAGCTTATGTTTGATTGTGTGTAAATACAGTTAGTTAGTTGGGTTTATCTGATAGCCTGGCAGAAAGAGAGAGGAGCAGTACAAACTGTTTTCAGTAACCGTGCTGCTCATACACCTGATAAGATTTAGAGTGCTTTCGAACTACTGATATGCTTTGAATAAGAAAAGAATAATCACATCCATTGGCACCGGCTTATCAGGAATGAAGTAAAATGCCAGCACTTTTACATTAGCAAAAGTAAATGTTTTAGACACTTTGGGCCTTTTTTCCATTTAAATTAAATAGCAGGGTGCTTTTGAGTGTGCTGTAATGAATGGAAGGATTTATTACCTTGACAAAATTACAGGTGAATATGTTGAGAGAGGGGTCTTCGGCAACAATAACAGCTCTTTTGATAAGTGGCTACATCTATTCATAGTTTTGGTACAGAAATTCAGTAATTTTTTCCTCTCTTGCTCCATGAAGTGTAGTGGGTAACTTAAAATATGCAGTGCTTCATAGTGTAACATACTTGTGCATTTTGTAATATACTGGCAACACATCTGAAATTCAGCACATAACACAGCTGTTCATAAAATAATGCTTGATCACTTACTAGTATGTCCTCTGCCTTCAGTTGCTGTGTATTTTTGTGTTCGAAAAAGAATATATCTCAGAGTTTTTGCTGGGAAAGCAACGTATGATTCATTATTAACTTACCCCAGCAGGCATGAAGCATGCTTGGATGCAGTATTATCTTCTCAAAGTTCACTGATTTTTATTTTTGTACCTTTTTAAAAAATTTTATTTCCAGGTTCTTTCTCTTTCACGTGCCTACAATTAATTTGAGGATATTCAAATTTGATGAATGATAGTGTAAGAGCAGATTTGATTGATTTTGGATTATTATTGATTACTGTCAATGAGATCACTGTGACACTCTGAAATCAATGGTATGTGATTAAACCAAGGCACCACTGTTCTATACATTAGGCAGCAGTTGGGAATTTAGGAACTGAATGTTCACAAGCTATAAATTGAGAAAATGTTCAGATTTAAATAGCCCTTTGTTTGGCATTTACTCACCAAAATATGTTTCTTGGGAAAGTTAGTTTTCCCAAGTGCAGGCTTTCAGTAAAAGAAAGGTCAGTGATTTAAGGTTTATTAAATTTTTGCTAAAAACAACTGGCTCCATTTGGGTGTAAAATAATTTAAGTACTTATTGCAGGCAACCTTCATGCTTTAGAGCTGTTGCTCAAAGGTTTCATTCTTCTATGAAGATGTCAACTGTAAATATAAAAATGCATCACTGAAAATGTAATGGTTTAAAGATTCAAACTGAAATAAAAATTCCTGCCTGGGGAAAGCACTATAATCAAAATAAAGTAGTCTTAACTTCTTTTCTGTGGAGGGCATACTTGAAAAGAGCGCTTGAAGGCAGCAGGTAGCGAGGTTGGTAGGGAATGCCAATATTTATTTATTTATTTATTCTCGCCCACAGATTATGATAGTCTAGCTTTGGAATCAGCAGTACGCTTCAGCCACTAATACTAGACAATACATAAGCTGCTGCTGCTTCTGAAATCTGATATCCTGGCATTTAAGTCAACTTTATAATCTGGCAAAAACCCCACCTGGCCATATTAAAATCGAGCTTCTGAAGCACTTTTATTTCTGAAAGCTTTTTATGTCTTTTTATATCTTTTTAGCGTATGTTACATTTTTCAGGAGTGGTGGCCTGGGTGTACACTTGATGGATGACTGGGGCCAGGCTTCTCCCCCCCACTTTTTATTTTTTCTAATTTTTTAAAAATGTGTGCTACTTGCGCATTAGGTAATGCTGGAACAGGAATACTGCAGATGCAGCTGTTTGACAAAATTACTGTGGGGTTTTTGTACCATTGTTAGGTAAGTTAGCAGAGGTTTTCCAAGGTATAAAGAACAACCTGCTGCCAAGGTCTTGCATATGTCTTAAGAAATCTTTTGCTTTTACTGGTAGTGGCCTGATTCAAAACTAAATGGAAAGAATGCCATTCATTTTAGTAGATTTTGGATCAGTCTCTACAATTGATTTAAAAAATGAATGATTTGGTAGTATTTTAAAAGAAATCAATGAAGAAATGGAACCGGTGTCCAAGGATTCACTGCCAGGATGTGACATTTGCACCAGTACAGAGTTGCCTAAGGGAGCGCGACCAGGAAATACTAATATTGCCCCATAATATTTTCTGTGTGAGTTTAAAAGCAGTCTTGGCATTACGCCAATATCTTGAGTCTTGTATTGACTAAAGAGGAGGTAGAAATTCTTCAGATGGAGATGGTAAGACAAAGTGAGACTGACCCCTTTTTTCCTTGGCTTTACATCTGAATTGCAAGAGAGATTGAAATGCTGAATTTACGTAAAGATTGCTCTTGGTTTGTTCCTGAATGAATTTTGAATGAAAAGCTGTAACATAGAATACATATGTCTGCTTGATGCATGTTATCTTCCTAGATAGGCAGAAAACACCTTGGTGTTCCTAATCTAGAATTAAAAAGTCACAAAGGATGGTCATGATCATTCAGCATGCCTTTCCCAATGAGTTGCAAAATAAATTTTAATAGATGGAGAATTGCGTTGACTGGCCTCCAACCAACATTTTATTTATTAAAAGGTTCATATAGTGTTTAAGAGATATAGGAACTTGGCTCTTGGACAGAAAGCATTTTTCTACTTTATCTTTTGTAGAAAGAAATAGGCCAAGATGGAATAACAGGGTGAAGGAGACATAGTTTGCTCTGCAAATATTCTAATGCTTCTTTATGTTATTCTAGTCGTATAAATAAAGAATACCTTAAAGTAGATGCAAAAGTAGTATGTCCTGCCTTTCTTTTTCGAGAATTTTCTAGTGTAAAACTTTGTTGTAGATAACAGTGCCTACATCTGAGTCTTTGAGTCAGTGAAGTTGCATGTGATTTCTATCCCTGATCTCAATGCACAGTTTGCATCGATGTGTTTGCCAAGTAAAGGGTTTCTATTGTAACTGGTTTTCCTTTCCTTGATTTTCTTATTCTTTCTGGATATGAGCACTATGTAATTCCAGACCTATTCCTTTAATCACCGATCGCCTTTTTGTCTCTGGTAAGGCATTCAATTTTCTGTACGAATGAAGCCATACATATGTTTTACTGCTGGGATCAACAGGAGGAAGATCTAACTTTATGGCCTTTTTTTTTTTTTAATGCTTAAATGTGTAGATCAGCGTTGTGATTAAAAATAAGGTGCTTTCTAGAACAGTAACATTTGAATGTCATGTGAAAGTATTTTAAAGGAAGATTCTTGGAAAATCTACAAAAGCCTGTTTCTGTAAAGATTCACAAAAGGATGCTTTATCAACATTCAGTACTTCTGTTAGAGCAAAGCCTGTTGTTTTCTTAGGCACCAAGGAAAAGGTGAGTTACACAGCATATCTTTATAAAGGTTGTGTCCATAACATTTGTCTCTAAGATTTGCTATCTGGAGGAGAACTCCTAGAAAAGCTAGGCATGAGGACTAAATATAAGCATGTGCACTTAAAACCGAATTTTAAATTTTGAATAGACAGGAGTAGCGGAGTAAGGAAAATGAGAGATGCATGTCAGTTCTTCCCTTCTACAGTTTTTGCATAGCAGTTGGGGTTTTGTTTCCACTTTAGTGATTAGTTTTTTGTTGAAGCTGGTGAGGATTGTCTCAGAGCAGCACAAACCACAACCCATCAGCAGGCTGCTAGTCAGCAGCAGGTGTGAACAACATAAAACAGGATTAACGCTGAACCAGAGTGTGCACTAAAAACAGAACCCCTGCCTTGGTTTTACAAGGGCAGTAAGATAGAAGCAGTCTTG
Source organism: Sagittarius serpentarius (assembly GCA_034782735.1). NCBI lineage: Eukaryota > Metazoa > Chordata > Aves > Accipitriformes > Sagittariidae > Sagittarius > Sagittarius serpentarius. The sequence continues at coordinate 11,267,238 of JAVKLA010000054.1, read as the reverse complement.
TTGTGTTTACTAAACAGTGTTCAGTGAACTATGTAAATGGCTCTGCTGAGCTGCAGAGAAATAAGTGCAAGAATTATTATGTATTTGAGGTTTTAAAAGACACTTTTTCCTCCTTTAAGAGTAGACCTCTGTTAGTGTTAAACCAGAGGCAGAGAGGCAAATGTCAAGGTGTTCAAAGTTAGTGCTTCAGTTTTTGCAGCAGAGGGAAGGGAGGATGGAATGTCAGCATTCAGCCTTTAATTTTTTTGGTTGTTGACACAGGGGGGCAGGTAGATTGTATTGTCTTTTTGAAATTACACCTTTACGATCTAAGGTTTAGTGTCTGCTTATTTCTTCTGTACGCATTTCCTTTAAAAAGGCAGCTTTTCCATTCCTTTGCATTTGCATATTTGGGAGCTTTTAAAGCCATGTATTTATGATGCCCATTACATTCAGCATCAAAATCTGCCCTCACTTATGCTCTGTATTAAAAGTAAGGGGGATACATTTGCAGTGGAAGCAGAATTTACTTGTTGTTATACATTAGGATTGTTTATAAGCTGCTCCCATTTCCTTGCTTCTATCAGTATATTACCTGACCAGAGAAATTTTCATGGTTTAGATGAAGATGTGTTTAAGGTGACATATTTTTTCATAAATATTGTGTGTAATTTTACTAATGTGGGGGCTTGTTTTTTGTGTTGTTTTTTGTTTGTTTGTTTGGGTTTTTTTCTCTTTCCCATTATCCCTGGACCAGACTTTGAAAAGAGGTTAGTATCTATCAGGCTGCACTTACACAACATACGTAGTTTGCTTTTAAAAAAAAAAAAAAAAGAAACAAAAAACAACCAACAAAAAAAAAACCCAAACAAAATAAAAAGACCACACACCACCACCCCTCCAAAAAAATCCCCCAAACAAAACCAAAAAAACCCCAACCAAAACCCCAACCAACAAAAAACATTACTCATTTTGCCTTAAGTGGTTAGCATTTTCAGAAGTCCTACAACCTCAGCCCTAGGAAAACTCATCAGATCTTCTGTTTGCAGAGCTCTAATGAAAATTTGATCCTTTTGAAAATCAACTTCATGGTATTTATATCAAGTCCGGTTTAAGTATAATTATGTCTTCTTTCCTATGATGCTCTCATGGGATTGGGATTGACAATTACTTTGCTCATAGAACAGAATGAAGTTTTTTTAATCATTCAGTGTTCTCTCATCAGCATTAACTCCTTGCAAATTATCAGATTATAGATATGTATTTAGCCATGCAAATTTTTTTTACTGAAATGGCTTTATGAACAATAGCTGCTTTTGTAGGGTCCAAATCCTGTCTTCACAGACAGCTGTGTAACTCAATTCCTTTTGCTGTCAAGATGTTCCTATATACCTCATTAGGGGTACAGGTCTGATTTTTGAGGGGATACCTGAGGCTTCAGATGATGAGGGCTTTGCTTATGCATAGTGTCTACAAAGCAATGGCAAGCATTACACAAGCAGGAAGATTGCATTAAAAGTTCAAATTTGAAGTTAAAGAGAATTGAATAGGTTTGAGAGCAAAAAATAGTCAAGAATTGTATTTTCTAAAATACCTTGAATAGTCACACCACCTTATTAATTACTGAATTTAATAAATCCATTAAAAGTAATTATTTTAAAATAATACCTAAACTGTGAAAATATGTCCAAACCAGAAAGAACTTAGTATCTGTCTCCTGGCCTTACAACATGAATTACTTTCTTCCCCAGTTTTTTTCCCCACGTACAGTTAAATGCACAAACAATTTCAGTGCTAAGAATGTACATGACCAGTTCAACCATGAGTTTTGCTGATGAAAACAGAAGGCTTGGGAATTCTTAATTCATTGTATTAACTTTTTATCAGTAGTGAAGCAAGCTTACGAATATAATACACTTTTTGAATCCAAGTCTGGTTCTGTGATTGCTGCTCCAATAGTGTGTGTGTTCCTGTTGTGACAACCCGCCAGTGGCTCAGAGGTTTATTTTTAAAGAGGGTGTTGCTGCATGTTCAGGGTTCTGTTCGTATATTGTTGTTGAGAATACAGCTTATATCATCACAGTGAAATCATGACTTGTGTGATAGCATTTGTAAACTGACTGTAAAGTGCACTGATTTTACTGTCTCTCTGTGAAGTTGTAAACTAGTTACTATACTTGAAATGCTTTTCTGAAGCTGGTTGTGCATAGTTCACTATTTGTAGAAGTTGCTGGTACCAAAATCTATTACATAATTTTGTCAGTTTGCATGTATGATCCCTGAATTATTTCACCTTTTTCTTTCCTTTCTTTTCCTTCTCTCTTTTTTGGGTGTTTTTTTTTTTTCTGGTGGTGGGGGGGGGGGGGGGGGGGGGGGGGGGGG
>JAVKLA010000054.1:11229434-11264777 GCA_034782735.1 Sagittarius serpentarius | reverse complement strand
TGGTAATATAAAACCATAAAGTTCAGGATTTTCAGTTAGGACACATAAACATGCAGAAGTTGTGCTCCTTATCCAAAGTTTATCTGAAGTGCTTAACCTCTTTGGCCTCAAAACCAGTCTGGGCATCCCATGAAAGCAGTCTGTCCCTTGAGGTTTTCTATAATTCCTGGCTTCTGCCAGGTCAGAAATAAACAAGAATAAACTTTTTGATAATGCTGCTATGTCTTCTCCCTGGGCCAGATGAAACTAGATGCTATATTATTATGTTCATTATTATTTGAGTCCTTACTGAGTGTGTTTAAATCTCTGAAAGAGGTAAGTTCCTGTTTGTTTCAGGCTTTAGTTGCTGGTTTGGACCAGTCCTTATTTACCCATACAGGTTTATTTACAGTCAGTTTCTTTTTCCAGTTATACCAGTATGCTCAGAGGCAGCACAAGCTAACACAGAACATGTCTCAACTTACACATTTTCTTTTACCTTCAACATTGTGTAATTGCTTATTCTGATTAAGAAAAAAAAAAGATACTTTGACTCAGTAGTCGAGTGTAATTGCAAATCAATTCCATATCATTTACCCTGTTATTATTTAGTATTTCTGTTATGCTAGTATATAGAGGCCGCTGTCGTGCTACTGTGGTGTACAGTGTGTAAATATATAGGCAGTTCCTATTCAAGAGCTTTGATGACTACAAATACAAGCAATTCATGAAAGCTGCAGAAAAGGGCACAACATACTTTTTCTTTTAATACGGCAAGTGCAACCATACTCTGTATGTCTGCATAAAATTTGTGTGTGATTTTGTATTTTTAGTTTAAAATGAAAGTATTAACTTCAGGCTAACAAGGAAGGTATGAATTGTTTTATTGTAGGTCAGCAGAAATCTACCTGGCATTTGAGGGAGAGGTGGGTGGTTTCCTCTATGTCCGTTCAGAGAAGGTACATTTAATGAGAAGGAGGTAGAGTGAAAAGCACTGTGAAAGGGAGGCAGGCCAGGGAGCAACACAGGCTGCTGTCATTGACATAGCACAAGGGGTGGGAGAAGAGGTTGGAGACACACATCTGGGTATTACAGGATTGCATAGAGCATCTAACTGACCGCTTACAGTTAATACCTTTTTTCAATATGATTTAAAAAAACTGTTCTTGAGACAGTGGTTTTGGTTCATACAGTGAATCAGTTGCCTGCTGATTTGAAAAGAGGATGAAGTTAATCACTTCTGCTCATTTGGACAGCAATACATTTTGTATAAAAAGAGTAACTTCTGTGGTACAATGATACTGATGCCAGTCAAACTCTGCCAGATGTGTCACCAGATTTCTTTCATTTCTCAGTTTCAAGTGTTCTTGCTCAAAATGCATATTATAGTTTTTTCTTACTGTCATCTTCACTGTGTTTTGCCCAGCATTCCAGAGAGGAGAGCAACACATTAAAATGTTAATTTTTGCAGTGAAAGAAAGACTGCCTTAGCTTTTGTTTGCATTTTTCCTAGAAATAGAAAATCTTTTGTAATAAACTATTAGTTTTATATGTCTCCTGAAATGGGAAGCAGAAGAAATTCAGTCAAGGAACATACTACACAGATGTAAACTGAGGCTTTTCACTGTATGTGTAATAGCTGTTAAGACTTCATCTAAAAACTGTGACCATGTACCAGAAGATACATAGATTTATATAAAAAATTAGTTACCTGTGAGACGGCAGAGGTGTTTGGAAACTGAAGCTGAATCAAAATTTTTGTGAAGTCGTGAGTTTAAGATCTTTATAAGATGTCAGGCATTTTTTGTTCTGTGCGCACCACTCGGGGCTTGCTGGAGAATAGAAATGGACTTTTCTCCTTTAAGGGAAGAGGGAAAATGCTTCTTACACACTCTAAGTAAATTGCATTTTGGTTTAAAAAGCAAATAAGCATCTGGTCATTTATTTAACTAATTTATATAGTATTGTATGTAAAGGTTTTTCCCCCCTCTGTGTACTGCTTTCTGCTACACTGATGATAATGTACCTGGAAGGAAAAGGCAGTCCAAGCTGAGGCAGCCAGCGTCAGACAGGGCGGTCTGCCATCTGTCCCACCTGCTGCATTCATGTGTCCATCTGGTTACTGCAATAGCTCATTGCAGGCTTCAACAGAAGAACATGCAGGCTGAAAAGAAGGCAGTGTGAATTATTTAGGTAGCTAGTGTAAATAAAGAGAGGGGGAGAGGAGCAAAGGAGGAGGGGGTGTGAGAGGGAGAAAGCACTCTCTTACTCCTAGATGCTTTGGAATGTGTTAATGCATGAGAGCATTTGATTTGCATATAGATTTAGATGTATAGATCATTGTGAAGATTACAAGCCAATGAGTTTTATCTAGATTTAGATAGCTCTCAGCCTGGTTTGCACATAAAATATAGCTAGTTTCAGGAGGAGAATCTTTGGGGACTTTAAACCTAAGTGAAACTGATGAAATGTAATGCTTTTAGGTATTAATTTAGCAGAAATAAAATATTTCCTTTAAGGGCCTTCTGTGCCCTTTGTTAACCAAGAATTTATAACTACTTTGTATAGTCGGTGCTTTACACACACTGTGTGGTTTTGATTTGGTTATAGTTAATTACATTTGTAGTCATCTGTACTTTATTCGAAGAGGAAAAGCAGTTGACAAATGCTTTTCCTTTTCCTTTTCCTCTCATGTTTATCAGGTGAAGATTAAATCCAGTCATCAAACAAATAATTTTCCAGCTGTCAGTGTCTATATTGTTACACAGACAAATATATATATGCTTTTCTGCCTGCATAAATGTACACAGAACACTTAAATCTTTTTAGGTATTTTTAATGGGGGTGAGTAAACAGAATTTCATATTGTTATAGTGGCCTTGAAAAAATAAATAGGTTTATTTTAAGGTTGCTTGCCTGAATTTCAGAATGACCACCGGAAGGTTTAGACTATGGTGGATTATTTATTGCTAAAATTGAATTATTTTTAGAAAAGAAAAAAATAATTAGTGCTAGATTTGAGCATAGGAAATTAATTTGCATCATTCTATTCTAAACATTTTAACAATAGCGGTGTCGTGTCAGATTTTCTTTTTCTAAATGCATGAAACATCAGTCCAGTGCTGTGTTTAAAAAAATAAAAGATTGGCTTCATATTTTGATATGTTTACTGATGTCAGATTCTTCTTGCTTTCAAATTTTAAATGTCAAACTTTCCTGGGCCAAAGAATAAAACCAAGATCATCTTAAGAGGAATCCTTGAAATTGTGGGAGGGTTTTGGGTCATTGTTTTGCCTGGTTTTAGATCTGCAGAAGAAAGGGACACAGCATCTTGAAATCCCAACAGCCTGGATACTTCTCTAAGATTTGCATGAAATTCAGCTGCAGCCTTCAAAGGGATTTGAGTGGATTGGATTCTTTAAGGTTAGTCCATGTCAAACCTATTAAGTTCAATTCACATGCAAAACCCTTTTTATGTTTTTTTTAAGCCAATAAGGCTCTAGCTACTATTAAGGCAACATCGTGTACTTGCAGTAGAACTTCCATGGTAATGGATCACCCTACTGGCACGTGTAACTAACCAATAATCCACTTTGTTATCTTTCATATTAAAAGGTTCTGTGTCCTGTATCTTCCTCAGGTTGAAGAGGTTTTGTTTGCAGAAGTTGAGATCCTGGAGACTATTTTAACATCTTCCATCTAAAATGTGATCCCTGAAGTTACGTGATTCCCCCCATTAAATGAAGATTAATTTAACCTTTGAAAGTAACTTAAACTCTATGTTCTTAACTTTCCATATCTTTGAGTTCTCATTCTTCCTGTGGGTTGACTCCACTGTTAAATGATTTTAGGAGTACAGTATATGTTCTGTGGTGAATCAGGAAACAATTGCAGGGGAAAAAAAAAAATGATGAAAATATTTTATGGTGTATAAAAGGATTAGCGGCTACTTCAGAACTACAAGGACATGACTTTCAAAAGAAGAGTTTAATTTTTAATTTAAAAGCCAACTCAAGGAATTCTATGCATCTCAGACATTTAGGCCAAAGCATCTAAATGCCATGTGCAGAATTTTTGAAGTCCACCAGCAGGCTGTGAAAGGAGTACCAAATTAAGACAGTTTGCCTCAATTAGATACTGCCACTGTAAACGGATGTTAGTAGGAATTTGGGTTAAATAAGGAACACCCAATGTTCTCTGAGGTTGCTTCTCATTCTGGAGCTTTCTACCCTACATGAAGTCTGCAAGATTTGCCCTTCATTTTTTGAATGGCTATGTATTGTTATGCTTTGGTCTGAACATTGCACAAGTTTTTATAAAACGCTGGTCGCGCCCTGTAACCAGGTGAGCTGAATCTTGAAAGCAATTTTGTGTTTCCTGCATGGAATCAAATTCATCTGCTTCCACAGTGGTTGCACTGGCACCTGGGTCTTCAGTATCTAGCAGAATGCTGGATTCAGAGTTGTATTCTAATGTCACTCAATCTCATTTGATTTTGTTCAGTTTTAAAGATGTGAGGAGAAAGTACTATCTTCTCCCTGTACCTTTCTCATCATGGTGTTTGAACTTCATGCTCAAGGAAAGCACTGCTTTCAGTTATGTTTAGATCAAAAATGGTTGATTTGTGCGTCCTGGTTGAGAACAAGAGTATCTTTCATTGACTTCAGGTTCCACCTGCTCCAGGTCTTTTAAAAATGTACTTTAATTAGAACAGAAAAAAATACTTCTACTGTTTACATTTCAAGGAAAGAAGCAAGCATCCCATGACACATACTTCATGTTTAGAGTGACCTTTTTTCTAGTGAAAGCTGAAGAAGCTGCTCCTTAAATGAAACACTAATTTTTGGGAGTGGATCCTGCAAAGCTTGCATGCATGAGTTGCTTGATACAGGTAGTAAATTTGCTGGCTAAGTACTTGGAGGAAGGGGTCAATGGATAATAAACCCTTTCCAACTGGAGTGGTTCACTTGCATCTGTTACAAAAAGTATTTGGATTTTCCCAGTATAGAAAAGAATAAGATTAAGAAGTGCTATAATTAATTGCCTTGTGTTTGGTGCTTTTCTTTTCTTTTTTGTTTCAAGTTTTCAGCACCCACTTAAAGAACTGAAGTTGCTTTGACCTATGGTCAGAATTCTTTGTTGTGCTTCATGACCTCTGAGAGTAACTTTTTAAAAAAGTACATAAACCAGGAATGTTTTAGCAGGTAAAAGATACATGTAGGATATGGAATTTTGTATTTTATGTAAACTCGTAATTGTTAATCTAAACATACTTTATTGATAACACTTAAGCAATTCAGGATTGTGCAGAGCTTGCAGCTTTTAATACTGATGCCTTGTAGTATTAATATGGCTATTTTACAGCATTTTTAATTGTATGGACTAAGTAGCAAATACTAGCATTTATGTTGCTATTTGATAGTGTTCCATAAAGCACGCTGTTTTCCTGCTTGTAGGTTAGTGAGTTGTCTTGTTATATGCATTTTTCATGCGTTAGTATTTGGGGAGGTAAAGACAGTATTTTGCTGAGGGAGTAAAGGGTCTGAAAAGGCTATCTAGATGTGTGAATTCTTTTTTCCTTGGCATCCACAACTTTGTTGCTGAGAATATTGTAAATATCTCATTGAAGAGTATAGTCATGTTGCAAGAATTGTCTGTGTTGTCTGGCGGGGTGGTTCTTCTGGCAGAAGGGTGATTTGATATCATATTTCTTTAGAGTGTTGGAATAAATATAAAAAGCCTGTATTGATATAACTAACTCCAGGTAAAAAATAACCAATCTAGCTAAAACAACTTTGGCTTTAACAACTTTAGATTCTAGTAACATAAACGGAGGTAGTCCTTCTTGTTCTTGTTTATACTTGTTGTTGGCAGTCCCTGAATGGGAAGTAGAATAGGGGGAACAGGGCAGAGGGAGGGAGGTTAAATTGCTTCAGTGAGAGATTCTATCCAGAAAGGCATTGCGTTTTAAGGATTAGTTTGGGAAAACTTGAATTGAACCCACTTCTCTACTGTTCATATATTGAATTGTTAATATTGCCAGTGTCTTTATTGTTCGCAAAAACAAAATTTACTTTCCAAAATGAGTAGAGAGCACTAGGGAAATCTTAAAAGCCAAGCAAAACCTGATAAATTTCAACAGCTGCAAAACTGGTTGGAGTTTTACCTGTGTTACTTTATTGTGAGATTCTTAAAACATTAGAGCAGGTTATTAAAAACAATATATATTTTACTCTGATACTATGATCGTTGCAAAACACCAGAGAAATGTTGCAGAAATAGTTGTCAATGATTTAAGGGGAAATGTAGTTCCTCAGTTAAAACCCGTACCAACTTCTAAATCAGTATCTCTGTTCCTGATGGAGATCTATCATTGCAGCAATGTAGTTCTTACAGTAAGAAACTTGCATCTTATCAGCTTAAACATCTTAAACGTTTTCTTTTGGAAAAACCTCACTGTAAAAGCTGGGAGTCCAGCAGGATGTGTGTGCAGTCCCTCTTCAGAAAAAACGCGCTCAATCTGTTTCAGACGAATTCCCTGAAAGGTGGGTTAAATCAACTGATTGAGCTGATTTTCTCTCTTGAGGTGATATTTTATTTATATGATAAAATGCTTGGAAAGTGATTAATTTGTCAGGGGAACATCTTGTTACTGTAAATTTGCCGTATGTGTAATAAAATTGCCATAACACAGATGGGAAAATGAAGATCTTTTAAAATGAAATAACTGAGCAGTCTGCCTACATTTTCAGCACTTAAAATTAACTTAGTTAAATTTCTTTGTCATTTTTACCCCTGGAAGAATGCAGGCTGGGGAAGATTTGTGGCAAATGTGTGGTGTGAGTTTGTATGTGTCGTTGGCGGAGGGGACAGGAAGGGACTGTGTAGTTTGCCTTCTGCATCAGAAGGGACCGATAGATTTATTAAATTTCTGCCAGGGTTCTTTGATTGAGTGAATATTTAGAAATCAAAATCTATAGGTTGGATACTCCTTCCCAATAGGAGAGAATTGAAGAATAGGGGACCTTTGTGGGCAAGTACCTCAAGTCAGTAGGTTGTGCATGAAGTGGTGCTTTTGTGCTAGTTTGTGCACGATTGCTTTCAAATGACAGCTAAATAGTGTAATACACTTCTTAGTCTTTATAGCAATCTCTTATTGTATGGAATATAACTTAGATTATATAGGGGGTATACTTAAAAAGTCAAAGGAAGGAATACCTTCCCCGTCTCTGAGTTGCAGTGTGTAACAAGTGAAAATAGCATTAGGGAAGAAACAGTGCCTTTTATTTATAGATTTTACTACTGCCTGTCCATCTGTCCACTGGAATGAACCACTTATCATGCTTCTGTGTTTTTCCCTTTCAACTTAAAGAATTATGAAAGGAAAATTCAATTTTTCGTATCCTTCTATGACAGGTAGACTGGAGACTGTGGTCATTTGGGTTAAAAACATATCCATCACCACAAGCTGACAGGTTATTACTATGTCTTCTTTAAATATATGAATTTTATCCTTACATGTTGCAAGTCTAAGAATGGAACTTTTAATATAAATAATTATCCTAGTAGTGATGTACTGCATACTGTTGCCATATTTTTTCACTTTTACAGCGTTCTTGGCCTTATCACCCATAACATAAATCTTAGGCTCTCATATTTAGTACAACCTGTAGGATAACCATGCCTGTATAATGTACAGTCAGCCAATCCCACATCATCGTTTGGCTTTCATTATTTGTTGTCCCATGACGGATGTTTCAGTTGATGTCCTGTTTTGGATTTGTCAGTATGTTTGACGCAGCCATCGAGGGGTAGATGAGAGTGGCCTCCTTTAGGTGTCACGCTGATCTCCACAAACACCCTCAGTTTATTAAGCTTCCAACTATAGACAGTTAAAGTTTTAAGTATATTGGTGTTATCTTGGTTGCTCATAATTTATTTTTTAGAACTCCAGGCTATTCAGTAGGTGAAGCACTGGTAATACAAAGACGCAGTTGCTGTCAGACTGTACTGTGTAAAGGACCAGTGATGGAGTGGAGCAGATTTGGTGTATATTCTAGACAGATGCTTAGTGAATTGCAGGTGGATTTTTATTTCAGACTTTAGTCTGATTAAAAAAATGTAAAGCCCAGTCTGGTAAAATCATCATTTAATGCACTCCCCTTAACTGATCAGGGCCAATACTCAGTTTGCCGAGCAGCCTGAACTTGCGCTGAAACTAGCGAGGCACAAAACTTCTTAGGATCAAACGTGTGTTAATTTAGTTTAATGGTGGAATGCAGTGTTCTCTTCAGGCCAGCCTTTCTTTCATTGCTTACCCAAGGACAGCCAACTTAAGCAGAACTTTTAGACCTGCAAGAAATAAATATTTTATCCAGACTTTATACTGTTGAAATAATTGAAGCAAGTCTGTCATTAAAATACAGCTGAAATTTGCAGTGTGCATTACGGAGTAATTAATGCTGATCTGTTCATGTAAAGCTTTCTTTGGACAAGTCTTTCAGGGACTTCTTACAGAAGAGATGACCACAGGTTCAGCATGTAATAATTGTGGCATATTGATACAATTGCTTTATAATTGCAAGTATCAACATCCTTGTTCTGAATGTAATAATTGGGCTGGCACACATTTGTTACTTCAGACAATTTTTCTACAATATGCTGAATTTCCTTCTTTTCTCCCTGTGACTCCCACCAAAATAGAAGGCAAAAGATAAAAGAGCAGAAAGTATATCAGGACTTCGTGAAAAGCTCATCCTGCAAACCTGCTGGAGTCATGCAAACGTTTTAAAAGTGAAGGCCATTACTTCCTGACCTTTGCGGCTTATATCCAGAGGCAAATATCTGACATGTAAACCCAGTGGCATAAATAGGTCTGAATTACACATAGTAATATGTGAAGAACAAGAAACTGTGAAAAGCCAAAGGTTTATTTATTTGTAAAAATCTGTAATCACACATTAAAATCCAAGACAGACTAGAAAAGACTTAAGCTGTGTAGGTTTCGCTTCTATAAATTCTCTGATTTATCTCAGCATGTGATGAATTCGGTCATCAGTACCATACCCAAGTAACATACTCAACTATTTGTTTTGCCTGTTTTTAATTTCCAGTGCTCCCAGAATCAAGATAGATAAACAGAAAAAAGAGTAAGAATTCAAAGGAAGAGGTTCTTTTTTTTTACAGTTTTCATTTACAAATGTTAAGGGATTTTATAATGTAGAAATAGAAGTGTTGTGCATTAACAGCCAGGGCTCGTATCACTCAAATGCTTTAGTGTAGGAAAAAAAGAAAAAAAAAAAAGACTGCTATGCTTTTGTGCTCTCAGAGTCCTTCAATGTCAGTGTGGTTTTCTTTGGGTTCAGTAGGTTATGGTAATCCACTTGCATCTTGCATATCAGAGTATCAGGACCTTAGACCCTCTGAAATCACAGGTTGGGTTGGGGAATAACACTATTAGCTAGTATAAATTTGCAGAGCTCTGGCGTTGCTGGGTCTATTCCCCTGTACCCAAGGTTTTGACCCACAATAAATGGCAGATGTGCTCTATTTGGGACAAATTTGATTTGGCTTTTTTACCTACTCTTCCCATTAAAATAACAAACCCGACATTGTTTATAAAATTACCCAGATGATTTAAGGCATTTGTGAATCAAGCAGTGATATTGGAGGAGGAGACTTCAGAATTCACGTTCACCTTTAGAACGGACATCTCCGTTCATGGATGTTTCACAGCAGTTACCAATTTGTAATCTTTTCTTTTGCCAGGAATTTATTTATGCATTACTCTTTCATATAATGAAAACTAGCACTCCTTTTTGCATTTTGTAGAATATTACTGTTCTGTCAAAGTATTTACTTTCCTGGTATTGCCTGCTTCTTCCATTACAAATCCTTAAAAAAAAAATAATTACATAGAAACCTTGGGCTATTCACAGCTACGCATTGCTCACACATTACCCTGTGTGCTGGCTAAAGCCATTCTTGCCGTAGGCTTTATTTTTGGGAAGGCTACATGCAAAGAAATCGGGATTACTTTAACCGAAAAATAAACATTTTAATGTAGGAATAAAAAGAGATTTAATTTAGCTTTAAAATAAGTTTTCCATTTAGAAAAAAATATCTATTTAAAAATAACAAAGGTCCCATTTCTGGAAGTCTGAGGCAAGTTTCCTTCTTAAAAATAAATATTCAGACTTCCAAGGAACATTTTCGTCAAAGCCATGGCAAAAACCAAAAAACCCTTAAGAAATAATGCAAAATATAGTGGACTGGGATTCCCCAGGACCTTAATTCTGTCCCATGCCATGTCATTGACCTGCTGAGCAGCGTTAGGCAGCTCTTCACCTTTCTGTGTCTTGTTTTGCCCATCTGTAACAGGGAGGTAGTGGTACTCCCTGGAAATGGCAGTTCTAGATCTGTGTTAATAAGTAAAAGATAAGCATTATTAATAAATAGTACCATAATACTATTAATATTTGTCTAGGTCCTTTTTGTCCTTTTTATGTTTATTTCAAGAGGACCTGGTCAAGGAGCGCTGTGTGGGAACCAAGAAGAAAGCTGAGTCACCCCTAGACCCACTAGATGAGGGACTGCCTGTCTGAAAATGCTTAGCCACAGGAAAGGCCTGGTCCTTTACTTTGTTTCCGAGTCGCACAAAAGTGATTGGGATTTTTGTCGTCATCACACAGCTAACACTAAGACTGTGGCACTCAGGAGACTGTTTTAAACCACATTCACTCCCTACCTTTTTGGTTTCTTACAGACGTTTGCATCTCATAACTTGAAAGAAATATTTTCTCCCTTGTAGAATCTTACATTTCACTCCTTTTCGTTTCCTTAGCAAAACCACAGTTTCAAGCTTTCGATATGAGACCGTGACAAAGTGATTTTATAGCCAGTACTGAAAGTGACTAAACTTGACAACAATTGTATTTTATGACAACCTCTGCTTTCATGTCCACAGCCTACTTTGCTATCATCAGCTGTGATTTTTTTTTTTTCCCCTCCCCTTTTTCTCCCCTTCTTTTCCTCTTCCCTTCCCCCCTGGCCCCCATGACTTCTATCGAACGTGAGCAATTCTGTATCTCTGCACTGACTGGAAACAAATCCTTTTACCAGGAGCGCATTTTAATGGACAGCGTGCTTCACTTAAGTCACCAGAACCTTAACTGTATAATACTCAGTTTTTTACCAACCCAGAACCAAAGCTTTTTCTTGAGAGTGATGTTCATAAGAGTAGTGGAAGAATTAGTATTACAGAACTAAACCAGATTAGGAGGCAATGTGAATTAGATTTGGTAACAGATGGTGCCGTGGAAATTAAAGGTGCTTTGCGAATGGAAGCGACAGCAGCTTGCCTCTTTTCCTCTCCTGTCTCTCTCTTTCATGCACTTGATAGACGGGTATAAATCACAACAATCCCGTCTTGACAGCCAATTTCGAGAATTTGATCTGGTTAAAGACATGGCTTTCCTGCTCCACTCTCTGAAACCGGCTGCTATTTTATTTTTATACAGCACCTTGTCATATTTAGGAAAGTGGAATCACCTGCCTCCCTTTAATGAAATTTTCTTTAATTACAGTTTTAGCTCTTTAGTGTTAATTACTTTTCCATTCAGCCTGAATTCTCAGGCTGTCTCACAGGAATGTATTTCTCTCCCCACCCCACCTCCCTGCACTATTCATGCATATGCTTTCATTTTTCTAAAGATGCTTTTCGTTGTTGGAAGTTGTTGTCAGATCCATTATAATTAGATCCTAATTATCAAAATCATCATTATTGTGTAGGAAGAGGAAGCATTGTAAACAACTGTTAAAGTTATAGGATCTTCTTTGACAGAGGAGAAACCTTTCAGGATATACATGAATAATAAACAAGGAAACAATAAGACCTACTGAAAGCTGTCTGGGAAGCATATAAAGATCTGGCTAGCAAATGCTCTCCTTGGAAGGAAAATCCACCCAGGTTCTCTCTCCATACCTATTCCTCCAAACTCTAATCCCACATTTTTCAGAAAAGATCAGAATAAAATTCCCCTGCTTCAGTTTGCTTATGTAAATATTCATCTTTGTACGTCATTCAGGTGTCCAGATACAAAAATCACTTTTCTGATGTGTGTCAGGATCGACTTATAGTTGCCTTAATACAATTACTTTTTTGTGTTTAAGGCAGCAAGTGTAAATGAAGAGGCTGCTGTGATGTGTGGAGATGGAGATGCTTCTGCTGTACACTAAAAGTCCTCAGAGTGAAAGAGAAAAATAATGGACTATATCTAAAAAAAAAAACCAAAAACACCAAAAAAACAAACCTCTCAAAGTAAGAGAAGATCCTTAGAGCTGGCAACTAACAGTTGGTAGAAATAAAGCTTCCTACTGGCAGTCAAATCAAATGTAGTAACAACTCAACGACTCCCTGCTGCTAGCTGACAGCATGGTGTAACACACTGGGACAAACATTCACTTAAACACTGATTGCAGGAAAACGTCATTTTCCAACTCACCAAGTAGCTTTTTGGTTGCTTGTGTGTGCATGCATGTATATGTAGGGGGGTTTTAAAACTGGTAGCGTGTGGCTGGGAGGAGAGGACACACTCAGGAGCCAGCTGAGTGAGGGGGTGGGAGATGGATCACTTGCTTTCTAAGTTTTAGCCCTGAGTCTTTTAAGACGCTCGCTCTCCGATACTATTTCTGGTATGTTCTTTCTAATCGCTTCTCCAATTTAACAGAGCCTGACTGGCAAATTATAATTCTTCGCTTACAGATCTGCAGAAAATCACTGAGGGAGCTGGGTGGGGAGACAGGTACACGGTGTGCACACACCTACACTCTGCCTTTCAACGATGGAAGGAAATCGCTGCTAGAAATTGTGAAAAATCTGATGATGCAAACTTTGACTCTGTCTTGAGACTGAAAGCATTTTTTGTCTTTTTCCTTTTGGAAAGTAGTGAATGACAGCTATGTCTCTGATCTGTAGTACTGGCTTTCTGACTGGTGCAAGTAACTGCTTTTGATGCTCTAATCATTTCAGAATAATCCCTTTTTAGAAAGCCTGTTATGTTCTTGAATAAATCTTTACTTATTTTTGTAGTTTAGTCTTTTTCTCCCTTGAAGTAGCTGAGTGTAGCATTTTGTTTTCTTTTGCTATTTCAGTTGATTTAATAAAAAGAATCCTCACAATTAATAATTACATGACTCCTTGACACTTTACCATGTTGTCTGGGGGCTAGAGACATCAGGTGGATTCCACCTGATACCACTGGAGTATAACTACAAGTAAAATGACGTTCCGTCACAGAAAAACACCTAACTTCTTAACCAGAGTTCTTTGCTGTCTTCCAACATGTGACATGAATTAAAAGTGTTAGTCTGCAGTTTGAAAATAGAGTAGTAAAATCTTACTCCTCCCGATCCATATACTGATTTTCATATGACGAGGCTTGGCCATCATTCTAGTAGTCACATCGCAGCCTTTTGGTTGAAACTGTTCGGGCATCGGAAGTCTCTTAATGTGTGTTTGTGCAGTTCTCCACTCTTCTCACTGCAGAGCTGGCTTGTTTGAGGCATTTGAAGTATTGTAGCAACAAAAAAATAGGTAAGATTAGGCTAGAAGCCAGTAAAGAAGTTAAGTCTAAGGTATTGTAATGATGTGATTGTAACTTCAAACAGCTGATATGTTGTAACTGTGTAAAAATGTTACAAACACAGGAGAAAAAGAGAAACCTAAAAATTAATTAGGTATATGAAGTATTTACTGAGGTTTAAGTTGTATCAGAACCGTAACATATACACAAAATACGAAATCATACAGTTCTTCTATGTGTAACTTTCAGACGTTCCAGAATAATTTTGATTTAAAGTGCCATCTACCTCTTCTTATGTTGCCTTCTCTTCAGTATTTGCCTTTTATTTTTTTTTAGTATTTGAAAACTGAATCGTCAGAGTATACCAAAAAATTATCTTTTTCTAGTTGAAACACTTGAAATCTGTAGAAGTAGGCAAGTCTTTTCTGCAGGAAACTTTCTGTGGTGATGGCCTGTTAGTAGTAGTAGTAGTAGTGTATAACACAGCTAATATGATATTTGTTGCACATGCAAAAATAAAGATCAGTTTTGTGATTTTTATATCAGCTTTATTTTTTGCCTTTCAGTTGGAGGTTTGTTTGTTTGTTTTTCTAAGTGTGTTGCAGTGACATATATTGGGTGCATTGGAAAACTGTGTTACTGAGGGCTGGCACCTCTTCAAATGTCTGGTGTTTTGGCTCAAAGTTGCAAGGTCTTTGAGTATTCTTCCCTGTTTACTTTTTGTTCCCAAAAGAGTACCTGATGTAAAGAATAATCATTTTGCAGTCTGAAAAGATTTAAATTCTGTTGAATTTAAGTGCTTCAGCTTTTAAATTCAGAAGAGTAATGTTACGGTCTGTCAAACCATAGGATCTGTATGCTGCAGAGCTTGTGCGTGTCTAAGGATACATTTAATTAAACCAGCATTAGTGCATCTATACAGACTTATTAAAACACTTAGTTTGTCTCAATAATATTGATTAAATAGCAGTAGTTTGTTTAAGTGTATTTTTGCTATTACTGCATTACTTCCAAGTAATCAGGGTAATAGACATCATCAGTGAAATATCACGTTAGTTATGAAGTAATGCCATAAGAATTGATTTAGACTTGGCAGGAAAGGAAAGCTTTCTGTCAAATAGTGCCAAAGCCTGATTTGGATTATTAGAATGAGAGTTTTAAATATAATTTCTGTTTGTATAAACAGGATGTGTTTTATAGGCTCATAGGTTATTCCATACTCTGAGTATCCATTATATCAAGGAACACCTCAGACAGTTAATTATGCAAAACATCATGTAAGTAATTACACAGTATTATTATGCATTTAACAGTTTTATTGATTTGCCGGTTGCTCACTTACAGTATTTAGAGCTATAAACAAGAGATGCTCACCCTCGGTTGAAATAGGTCCAAGGAAATGAGCTAAAGATAAATGACACTGGTATGCATTGTTGCATCAGATGTAATCCTTAAATGTAGAAGCTGTCAACAGTGATAATTTGCAACACATTGGGGTATCTCAGGATCATTTCCTTCTTGTTAGCAAAGTTTATCAACCAGGAAGCACCAGGAATCAACTTGAAATAGAAAGGGAAGCAATGATGAATATTTATATGGGGGGGGGGGAGGGGAGGCTAAAATAATTCCCCCTAATTTTGGAGGGTCTGCTGTAGTTGCAAGTCAGCCACTTGAAAATTTTGCTTTTTTTAAAAGCGCCACAGAAAACAAACTAAGTGCAGCCTCTCAGATTAAGTGCAAATGTGAAGGGCCTCAGATAATGGCTTGTTTTGTTAAACTAAAAATGACCACGCAGTAGTGTAGTCTTCCACTGCCTTGTGTATAGGAAATGCTTTAGCAGAGCTTGGTGGATTGCTTACAGAGCTGTAGTAACTGCTTGGGAAGCTGGATCCTCTGTCAGCAGTCATCAGCTAACTCAGGCCACTGCTGGTAACAACATGAGGGCTTCAAGCATTGCTTCTGTTCGGCTGCTAGTGGCTGTGACAGCTGCTCTGGAAGAAGTCATTGGCTTGCTTTGCTTTCCCTTACCAAGGTGAAGTGGTGAAGGTTTCAAGAAAACATAAAAGAAAGAAGAAATTACAAAAAACGATGAAACATTCAACATTGGTTTTAAAAAAAAAAACAAACCAAAAAACAACAAAACACCCCAAACAAAAAAACCCACCACAGCTGTTCTGTTTTGCACAGGGTACTCTTTAGTACATGGTTGTACATGTGTGTTCATCAATAAAGACCTAACGCGTAATAACAGTTTTGTTTGTGCGTGCATGGGACAAGATTAGTAATATTTTACAATTAATGATCTCATCCACTAGGTTAACCAAGCAGGCCTTGTGATATTTCTTATTAAAAGAAGGAATCCTTTCTTTTCCTTTCCCCAACTAAGCCGGTGCACCTTAATGCAATGATGATATGTTAGACCCAGCAGTTGTCAAAGCATCGTATTACTGTGATGCCATAATGACACCCTGTCTCTGTAAAGTAGTCATGTTTTCTCAAATCACACGTTGCACCGTTGATTTCTGACATGACACTTCATTCAGTCACTTTCCTTTTCTTTGGCATCTCCATTCTCTGACAATAGCAGCTGGTGCCCATTTTCCTACTAAGTGATTCACATTTTGCCACTTTACTAGAGCACAATTAGCTGAAGCAGAAAAAAAATGCTCAATGTAAAGCAGCTTGGCTGAAATTGTTACTCAGCTCTTTAACAGGACCTGGTGAAAGTCTTGAGGTGGTGTTGTGGGCATTGATGCAAAAAGCAACATTTTCATTTTTTTCCACACAAACATTTTTTTTCCCTTCCATTCAGAGAAGCAGAATATGGGAAATCACTGGAACATGCGGCACTGTTTTCTTTCTGTCTGCTGATTTTGGTATAGACCTGTGAAATGATACTGAAAGTAAGCACAGTATTTGAGAGGAAATGTGATCTTTACAGTCAAAGCAAGGAGCTGGTTTCCATTCCTGACTCTGCTACAGACTTACTGTGTCACTTAGACCACAACTTGCTTTCATGCATTGGTTTTCATAGTTACAGTACGAGGTTAAAAAGTTAAGACCTTTTTGGTTGACATCCATGGGAGAGGAATGTATCGGAGGAGAATCATATGGATTGCACTGTTAGCATAAAAAGTACCTAGGTGTACACCTGCCTTGTTGATGCTCCCACATAGCTGTCATTAAGAACATCAACTGATAACAAGCTATTCTGACATTTAGGGAAATAGGGTCATTCTCTCTTCAAGAAAAGAAAAAATGCATGTGCAGGTAAAAGTGGACTTTCGTGTTGATCTGTAATAAAGGTGCTCACTGTAATTATTGTGACTAATTACTACTCTCACTGAGACCGCCAGCGCAGCTCTGAAGTAGCGAATGGTGCCGTAAGCAGAGCTTTTCCTACTTGAATAGCGAGCATGAAATGTGTTCACGGATTGTGAAGTATTGGCATGTTCTTTTGACCTCCTTTTAGGTATTGGTGATAAGGGAGATGAGGGGAAAAGTAACTTTCTGAACCAATTGCATGTATGGATGAAATATAAAAAGCTCCCAGTGGCTTGAATGGGAAGGTTTTCTTTTTTTAAGGCTATATACTGTAATCAGATGCAGTTAATTTTTGTATTCCACTTGTATATTGATACTGATTTAGCCAGTGTCAGCACTGTCAATATGATTAGTAATGTGGCAGGTAGATGGAAATATGAATGTGATTGCATTAATAAGTTCTTAATATATTCAACCTTTCATAAGCACATGGCATTACAATTTATTCTCTATTGTTTAAGACCATTTTAAAGAAGGAGTTGCACATTGAAGTGCTCTGTCATTGTACCTTTCTGCCAGCAGTGATGGGCTTCAGGTCTTACTTAAACAAAGTTGTGAAGTAAATTCAGTACAGATGTGAAGAGTCATGCTATCTATTGGATATTACTCGAGGCTTGCAGCACTCTATGTAGTTTTTCTTGTATATGGGCATGAAAATGCTTCTAGCACCAATTAGTTACTTTCCCTATTGTTAGTGAAAGGAAAGTTTACCTGAGAGCTACCAGTTGTTAGAAAACTTAACCTGAGAACAGCCCACCACAAATGAAGCTGCCATTTATTTGACTTAAAATCTAGTAAAGAAAAAAAACAACCCCACCAATGCTTTAAAATAAATACTGTACGTTTTTATATGACACATGTTATTTCTATTCATAAACCTTAACTAAATTTAGATTTTTATTAATCCAATGTGACCTAAAAATTTTGCATTAACAGCACAATGTGGAATTGGGCTTATTCTCTTTGAATGCAGATAAAGCCATCATCTTGAAAATAGCTCTTTCTGACAAAAAGGTGTTCTTTTGAAATAAAGTCTTATTCACTACATTCCTCTTAGAGTTAATGTGAATTTTAGTGCCTCTAATTTTAGATTGAAGTGAGGTCTAGAATAAAACCCACCGGCTGACAATTGAATTTATAGATAGTTGTGAATATTTCAGGCTTGAATAATAGAGCTGTAGAATTTCAGACACAGAGAGGAAGAGAGAATTAAGCTCTAACTGTGGTTTTACACTGTAATGCAATGGTGTCTAGGAATTCTTCAGTGTAACGAGCTAAGTAGTAATTAGGAGAGAACTGAGGGAGGGATTTTATAGAGATCTAGCTTAGGCATTATTCCAAATGTAAAGCATGATAATTTGGTGGTGGTCCCACCTGCCACCCGTATAAGATGGCTCTTGAATTACTTTCCTTCAGATGTGGTACAGTAATGAAGGAGTGAAAGCGGTAGGTGTCTGTTGCCCACCCACAGCTAGTACCCGGCCTTGTCTCTGGTTCACCTTCTTCGGTTTCTCAGTCGGGCGCGGTTGTTTTTGCTTTTCCTTGGAATAGTTAATGTTTTAACTACATTTGTGCTTTGCCAGCATGCATCAGTCCAGTCTGTACTGTTTAAGCTGTAGCCAAAAGCAGCTCTGTCTTGGTTAGTACCAGAAACTGCCACTTCAGAGGCATCAGCAGACTGGCTTTAGCCTAAGCAGCCCTGGTGATCAGATTTTAGTGCTTGTAGAACTGAGATTATATTTTGGTTCTGACCGCTTGGAGTTCGAGATAACCACTTTTGCACTGGCTAAGACAGCATGCATTTGGACAACTAATTAACTGCAAATGTGTTTTTTCTGGGAAGGGAAGGGTGACATTTGAGCTCATTATTACACAAACTAGAAAAAAAATCAGCAGTGGGAGTCTTAGACAAGAACATGCCATCAAGCTGGTTATGACAGACTGTAGGCAGTGACTCCTATTGCTGTATTTTGAGACTTTATATGTGGAGTCTCAGCAGCAGGGAGATGAAAAGAAGACCAAGTACTTGTTTAGTCAATAAAAGGACCTTGGTGTATAGAAAACTAATGTAAAAAATAAGTTGGTAGAATGTGAAAGTTAATTGATATTTTTAATCATAGCTGTATAAAATTCAGTGTCAAAGAAGGAGGAGGGAGAGAGAGACAGAGAGACACCATGTTTTAGTACCCTAATAACTTCTAACTCTAGTCTAAGATCGTAATGTATGTGAGAGCGGTCCAGTAATTATAAGGTAATAAGTGGAGTGGTGGTGTAAGTGCTCTAAATTAAAAGGAATTTGCAGAGCTGCTGTAAGTCAGTGCCGACCCGCTTTCTTTCAAACGTTGACTTGAGAAAAGTGCTTAGCCCGGAGTGCAAGTAGAGAGACAAGAGAGAGCTATCTATTAATTACAGCACTCATTAACAGTGACGGCTACAAGGCAGCAGATGCAGAAGAAAAGGCACATGCTACTGCAGGCTGGCAAGGGGATTTCCCCCCCTCCAGTTCTTGAGGAAAGGACAGCACAAGCAGGTGGTCCAGTGTAATAAGATATTTTCACGGCTTTAACCTTCCCATTTCCTTGGTTTATTTGCTGACACCAGATAGCTTGCTCCTTCCACCTCCCCAAATAAGTACTGATTTTAAGTTTGGAGGGTAACATTTCTGCACATCAATCTGGCAGTTTTCCAAATTCACGTGTCATTTGTTTTCAATAGAATTTTACAGTAAAAATTATAACAATTGAGAGGTCCTAAATAAGATCCGTGGGCACTGATTTTAGGGTAAACCTCATCCTAAGCAGATCTCTTTAATGAAAGGTCAGGCTTTGATCTTGGTTAACCTCATTGGAAAGGAAGTGAACTCTCTGGATTTATGTCTATTTTCTATTGGTGAATTTGATTCCAGATCTTGAAGTAGAAATTGATTTTATTTTTTAAATCACAAAAATGTGAAAAAGTGAAGACAAGATCTCAAAAATTACTTTAGAAAGTCAGTCAGATTGTCTGGACTCATGCGTTAGCTCTGAAAACATGAATCTATAACTCCAGGTGGGTGGCCTTATGGGGTTGTTGCTTTTCTGCTGATAATGTTTCTAGAGAAATGCTCGTAACTGTCATCTGTACTTTGGCAGCTTCTGAGAGTACTGTCAGGAAAATGCTGGGTAGGCCATTTGCTCCCGTGGTCTCATAATCACAGCTGTAGAAGATGAAGATAGTACCTGATTCAGAGCTTTCTCATTATTATTTTTATCCCTTGTTCTCCCTAAAATATGTTTTAAAATAATAAAAAAATTGATGGAATAGACAAAGAAGATCTTTTGTTTCCCCCTCCTGTAGAAAGCACTAATTTGTCAAATCAAATGTTATGTGGTTTTATTTCAGATGCTTAATTCTGAAAATGTAAGAACTGAGAAGTAAGACAGAATCTCACCTTCTGAAAGACAAAACTTCTATTTAAAATTTCTTCTAATATATATTTTTTTTTACTCCCAAGAACAGAACACGTAAAATGTCAGATCCTATAGAGCTGCAGATATATGGGATAGTGGCATAGTTATTACTGGTTAGTCTGAGGATAATGGCTAGAAAGTAATTGCAGCCAGAGCTGATGAATCATTTCACTTAGATTTTTGTGAAAATGGAGTCCAGCCTTAATTATTTGAGTTCCCAGTTGATGTGCTACTGCATTACTAAATAGCTGTATCTATAATAAACCAATATTAATAAAGAAAAAAAAAGATTGTGGGAGACTTGCTGTTCAGTTCTGGGATCAGATCAATAGATGATGGATATGTGTTTTAGTCAAGTGTCTTGACAAGTATTAATTATAGAGCAGAACATTTATGTGATCAAACTTGGAAATACTTGTTCCTGATAATGATGGAACTTACAGAAAGTAAGTTGTCCTGGTTTCGGCTGGGATAAACCACGACAAAAGTACTGATGGAGAAAGGAAGACATTTAACAGCTAATTCATCTAATAGGATTTTTTAAATTTTTTTACTTGCTAGATGACAATTTCAGAATTTAGAGTTGATGTGAAGTTGACACATAGCCTAGAGGGCAGGTGGAGGGGACAACAGATGGATTTGGTCTCTTTAAAGTTTTTGTTTACTGCCTGTCTGGAGCTTTGACAAAGCTCTGTCATGCCCTTATGCTGATTACCTTCATGTAGAACAAGAGGTATTGACTAATGAATGAATGATGTGCAGTCCCTAACCCGTCCAGAGCAGCCTTAAAGAGCACTGCCTTTAATACACAGATTCTTCTTTCTCTCTCTCCCCACTACAGGCTTCTCTGCAGAATGTCAAGCAAAGATCGACACATTGATTCTAGCTGTTCGTCGTACATCAAGACGGAACCGTCGAGCCCTGCCTCTCTGACGGACAGCATCAACCACCACAGCCCCGGTGGCTCCTCAGACGCCAGTGGGAGCTACAGTTCCACCATGAATGGACATCAGAACGGGCTGGACTCACCTCCCCTCTACCCTTCAGCCACAGGGCTTGGGGGCAATGGGCCAGTCAGGAAACGGTATGATGACTGCTCCAGTACCATCGCTGAAGATTCACAGACCAAGTGTGAATATATGCTGAACTCGATGCCCAAAAGACTGTGTTTGGTGTGTGGTGACATTGCATCAGGGTACCACTATGGAGTGGCTTCCTGCGAGGCCTGCAAGGCTTTCTTCAAAAGGACAATTCAAGGTTGGTTATTCTTTACGCTTTTCTTTCTTTTGCTCAAATGGAAATAGTACAATCCTTGACTAAATCCTGTTAGGACTTCAGACTATATACGTTTTCATTCTTCACAGTGTTTGGCCCTACAGTTGTTACTCATGAAAAAGCTCCTTTGGGCTTCTTTGGGAGTTCTGTCTGTCATGTTAAGCCCACTGCCACATTTATTTTGATTGTGAGAAGCAGAAAAAGACTGGAGCCATCCAGTGCACATTCTGGTTTGTTTTCTCTACAAGTTTCTCATGGATTCCCATAAACGATTGTTGTGAAGAAAGCCGATTATTTTCTGAAGGTTGTCATGGATGCCTCTTGAACACGTCTTGTGGCTGGCACACAGGGATCATGCTTGGGTTTTGCTCCTAGTTATGCCACTACCATACTTAAATTGATACGGAAATCTAGTTTATTTTTGTTAAAGCACCAGTGCATTTAAAATTCAAACAAAATGCAATGGTGTAGTGCTTTGTGTATATCGATGTATTAGTAGCTGATCTTTCACCCATATGATACACAGTGGCCTTAAGCAGGTTCACATTCTAAGGAGGGTAAGTTGGCAGCTTTTGGTCTCTGCCCAGTACTTTATACTAATCTGCTCTTGATACCTGTTACAAATATGTCACATATTTTGGCATAAATTAGTACGAATGGGTAATTTGCGTGACCACTCGTTCTAGCTTCAGAACCAATGGAGACAAAATAACCTTCTACTTCGATTTAGATACCATCCTTTCAAGTAAAATTGAAGGTGCTTTATTTAAAGAACATGAGGCCAAGCTTGGCCTGTACAGGAATATAGTGTCACATTAAATTAAATTCAAACTTCAGAGACTAAAATTAGGTTGCTAAGTCCAAATTTAAGCTCCTCAATAAAATCTGCTTGATTTTCATAGATGTTGAGCACCTGGAATTCTCAGGAAAGGCAATGCAATCTGGTGGTATACTTTTTCCTTTTAAAAATCAGTTATGATAAGGAGCATAAAGTTAGTTTGAGTTTGTAATTTCACATAACCCAAAATCTGAAACATTTGGTCAAGGTTTCTTAAATATAGTACTTCCATATTTCATGTAAAATTAGTTAGAAAAAATAATTTATCCATTGCTGAGACAACGGCCATTTTATTCTCCTCTCATGCATTTTACTACTGGGGGGTTTGGGCCTTCTACCAGCCTGAAGTACTGATTTTATGATGGCATATAGCCACTAAAAAGAAGCATTAGATTCAGTTGTTCTTATGGAGCAAAGTGTTAAAATGTTTGTGACCAGTCAACGAACATACCTGTAAAGATTCTGAGTGCCTGGGTACATATATAGAATGAGATCATACACAGAAACAGTATTCTCATTTCAAGCCTTTATTTTGGAAAAAGTGAAAAAGCAGGTATGTGATTTCACTTGACCTTCAAGAACATTTTCAGAAAAGCTCAAAAGATGTTTCCACTGAAGCAGTTTGTATTTTGTGGTCACTAAACTTCAAGCACCAACTTCAACTAGCCCCTCAGTTTTTATAAATGGTATTTAATTGCTGTGTAATAGCTGTCCTACAGAACTGAATTGATGCATGATTATTTCGGTTGTATTTTGAGCATGAAAAAATGCCACAGAAACGTGAACTGATAGTGTGTTGACTTCTGGCGGTAATAGGTAGCCTGCAATTTTACACTGCACCACAGACAGCAAGTTTCTGGTCATGGAAGCACAAGACAGGGACGTCATTCTCCAGATTAGCAACCTGGACTTGGCCACGCAGCTGAAGTTAGAACTGGCAGCTGTGCAGAGAGTCTCAGTATGGTTAGAGCACTAGCTGCATCAGCAGGTGACAGTGCTGTGAAGACAAAAAAAAAAAATGCAGTAAGGCAAAACCGAGCATCGAATGGAAAAGCAATAATGAAGAAACTAAGAATAGGAAGTATGTTACCATCATAATGTCATGGCAGCATCTTCAGTAATTGTGCTGACTAAACTGGCACAACTACTAAGAGTTTTCAGATACCATCCAAAATAATGGAAGCTACTTACTTCGATGAATCAAACCATGGATTGTGGTAGACAAGAAGTATATAAGAAAAAGGTACTCCTCGTGTTTTGAATGGGTAAATTCTACCTATAAGCTTGCATGAAGAATAATTCCCCTGAGTGGTTTTCGTTTTTTTTTTTTTTTTTCTCTAAATGATAGAATTTAGTCCCAGTGTTCCTAGAGGTCATTCTTCCCTGTATCCACTTCATTTCCTGGTTCATAGCACATTCTTTCTCTTCTTGTTTTTAAAATAAGTTGATTAGTGCATGACTGAAAAGAAGAAAACAGGAAAACAGAGAAAACCCCAAGAAATTTATAAATACAGAATACTGAACCAGACTATCTGAAGAGTCAAATATTGTAACTGTGCATATGTAAGGATAATATGTCTTGGCTGAAAGAACTGCTTATTTTAAATGCTAATAATTTAATTGTGATGGGTACTTAATTATTGATTCAGTGAAAAAGAATATTTGACTTCCCAAACTTTTCTTGTTTATCATTCATGAGTTACTAAATTAACTCAGACTTGTAGAACCTAGGTGCTACTCCTGTTGGTCATGGGCAAAACTGCCCTGACTTAAGTGAGAGCAAGGCTGAGCTGATAAAGTTAAGATTATGAAGCACATGTGTTCACGTCAGGCCTGATGTCCTTTCCACTAAGTCAACGGGAGTCTTTCCATTCTTTCCATTTCAGAGGAGTCTTTTGAAATCTCAGTAGGTGAAAGCCACAGGCAGCTGTTCAAAGAGCCAGCACACCAGCATCTTACATAAGACAGAAGTGAAGTGCATCACAGGATACCTAGTAGCCTCTTACGTGAGGCAAGTTTCTCTCTAATGTAGAGTATACACCTGTTTTTAAGGGTAATGGAGATTATTATTCCCTTTCAGATAACAGCAAGTCAGTCTAAAAAATGTCCATTCCTGGCTGATGGATTTCTTCTCTTCTTCCTGCCTCTTGCAGTCCCTGCTAATTTTCTTAAAAGTAAAGAAATTAAATGAACCCTGTCTTGAATTATAAGAAAGAGTAATTTCGTCTTTATTGAATATATATTTTTAACATAGCACAGAAATACATTTGGGGCTGTGGTAAAGAATGCATAGATTATGATAAAAATCAATAATATTAGAAAAAATTAGTAACAAGAAATTACTTGGCTAGAAAACCAAAACCAAACCCACCAAAACCCCAGCTCAGTATATAAAATCATTGTCTTCTTAGGTTGTAGTAGAGTCTAATGACGTTCTGCCCTCTTTTGTGACATACAAGGGATGGCAGAACTGGATATCCTTTCTGCTCAGCCTAGTACTCACTCAGCTGCAGCTCTCAGTTTGCTTCTGGGATAATTTACATGGTAGCTGGTTGCAAATGTCTCACAGAAACACACACACAGCGAAATCTCCCCAAAATTGGCTTAACGTCAGGGATAGTAGAAAATAGCAATATCTAAAAATAGTTACAGGTCCATTGATTTTTAGGGTCTCTGTATGGTTTTTGCTGTGTGCTGTGTTATCTTGAAAACTTCAAGCTTTCATTAAAAGAAAAAGAGAAAAAAAGAATTTTCATTTGTCAGCTGGGTGCAAAGTCCTGTGTGCAGCACAGAGGTCTTGTACTTACTAGATATTTTGTGGTGAATAGTTAGTGTAAATACTGTTCTCATAATTTTTATTTGCTCAGTTATCATAAAGACTAGTAAGTACACATTTTGCATTAATAATATGTAATTACTCAGTGCCTGTAACTTAAACATTTCTGCAAGTGGATGGAAATGGTATTCTTGCTTTCAGCAGAAGCATGATAGGACTTAAAGATTCAAAGACAATTTACTATTTTGTTTTGTTTTAGCCTTTCTCTCTCTAAAATAATGGCCTGCATCTAGACAACTTTCTTCTTCCATCCTTCCAAATCTTCAGGACTGTCATCTTTGGACTCTTTGAACTAGCATGAGAAGGCAGTGTGAAAAGCCTAGGTATTGATATGTTGTCTTCCTGGTAAGGCTTGTTGCAAAAGTGTCAGAGTTTACTTACTATTTCCTTGGGACAGTGTTTGAATTTTCCCCACAAAAGCTAAAACATATTGCATTCAATAGTTCTTGTAGTTCTTGGGCTTTGGTGTGTTTTTTTTTTTTTGTTTATATATTTATTTTTTACGTAAAAACTGTTGGATGAACAGTATTGAGACAGCAATCTTCTGTTTATATGCAGGATGAGTAAAGTAAGAAGCTGCGCAATCATACCCTCACTGTCTCATTTAAGAGCTTTATCCGTGAGAGATGTTGCCTGTCCATGTCTCCTAACACAAACAAGAAATACTCCATCCTGGGAATACTGTTGTCTTGTTGGTCATTACATGAACTAGACCAAGTCTGCCATCTTATTTTATGCTGGTCACCTACGAGCCTTCAGCTCTACAGTTCTGCAGTAGTGTAGTTCCTATGATCTTCAAAGCCTGCCCAAACTAGAAGGTAGATTAAACTGCTTTGTACTTTGTTCACTTTTTTGGTTACTCAAAGTTGGTTTTAATCCCTTTAGTGTTCAGGTTTTTCAGTCCTCTTTAGAGTGTTTACCCATTACTGAGCTAATTTCATCTGTAAATGTACAAACACTTTACAGTAAATATATATATATTTTTTAATCAGGAAGTTTTAATCAGGAAAATTAGAATTAGCTCTGTAATTCAGATAAGGTGACATTTAAAATGGGCAACATAAAGTTTGATTCGAAGTTGCACTTGACCGAAGTGGCTTCCAAAGGTTAATTTGCATCTCAAAGCTGACTCGTATAATACTGCACATCGTTTTTGTAGAGGAAATGAAAGCAAATTAAGTAAGATTTTACAGCTTTTCAGCATCTTTACTGGTAGCTAAGATTATAGCTTTTTATAGAACGATAGGGTGGAGGCTTGCATCTTGGTGCAGTAGTCTGTGGACCTTGGCTCTGGTGCAAAGATGGCAGCCCTCCAGTGAACCTAACGCTAAATGTCACCTGAATCTATCATTACCTGATTAAGTCATTTACCTTCCTTATATAAGTGAAAGTCTGTGCCTCAGCATTTCTTTCAAAGAATATTTTAAGCAAGCAATGATAGGTATCTTTCCTTTTCCCCTGATGTCTCTGTGCCTATGGGCCAATCAAACTAGTGAGCAAGTATTCTATTTCCTTCCAACACATCTTTTACTCCTTTCATAATGTCATTGTGTAACTATGGCAGCCAGGCAAGATGAGACAATAAAATACAAACACACTGAAATCCGAGAACCAGAGAGAAGTTTAAAAATATACAGATGGTTCCATCCTTTTTACTATCTGCTTTTCTTACAGCCTTGTAAATTATATGCTGCATTTAGATTATTAGGGAATAAGAATGAGCATCCTGATTTGTGCATGGCTATTTCGAACCCATCAGAAATACTCAGAAAGAGATGTGGTTTACAAATAGTACTGGTACAGTGGTATGTATCAATGCCATTATAATTAGGTCAGGATCTCTATTTGTTATAAACATCTATGAAAGCTTCCAGCCCACTTATGAAGCTCTGTCTAGTTGAAAACTAGAGACATGTGAAGTCTCAGCTAGCAAGTGATTTAATGTTTCTATAACTTCTTTAATGACCCTTTTGGTTTTTTACTGCTGTGAAATTCATCTGGTTTGCAGCTTTACAGACTGAGATGTTCTATGCACTCATAAACAAACAATGACAATTGTCCATGCTACCTTGGTAGGATGTATCAAAATTGACCTAGATAAAATACCAGTAGGGACAAAATGTAGATGGTTCAATCTTTCTGACTTGGACGATTCTTCAGTGACTCCAGGGGATCAGTTCTGTTTGTGTCTTCAAAGTGTTGATTCTCTCTTAAAATGACCGAAATGCCCTTCATTTCTGTTAAGATAAAGAAGTTGCCTCCAGTGGGAATCAAAGGTAGTTGGGCCCTTACAGGTGTCATTCAACACCCCCTAATATCAGCCTCATATTGAAAATTATGGTGGTTTTTATGATGCTGGAAACCTATCTACCTGAAGTTAGAGGCTGGTGCAAAAATGTCATGCAGTCAGACCAGCCAGCATCAGCTTTACATTTTTGTTTTGAATCTCCATTCATGTTGCTTTCTAGGAATAAAAGAAAAAGAAATAAAAAATAAATTTTAGAAGTTCTAATTATATTGTTGTTCAGTAACATAGTATACTGGCTTCCTTTAAGCAACTCAGTATAGTGATTTAATATAAAATGTACTTTTAGGCTGGATCTGTCCCTCTGTCAAACACCATCTTACACTGTAGAGTTACTTAAAAACTAGCTGCTTCTACTGAGTTTCTTACTGCAACAGAAAAGGCAACACAAGCAACAGAGACCTAAGCATAATCCTTCATACATGGTCCTATCATCTTAAAAAAATATTTGAGACATTTAAGAACCAAATTTTTAAACGGTCTGTAACTCTGTGTGTGCAGTATTGTTTCTGAAGTCATCTGGATGAAAAATTGTGAACACAGTCAACTTTAGGCTTAATCAGCTCTAGATGACGTGTAGCACAATTCATAGGTCTATAATTCATAGAGATATCTACAGTATCAGGTGAATCTGTCTAAGGATTTGATAGCCAAAACTGGATTCAGTCAGGTTCACATCCAACCTCATTCCAACCTGACCCCATTTCGGAAACCTTATCGATAAGAGTACTTTTACTTGTGAAAATATTTACTCATACTTAAATTCATTTGAGTTCTGACTGTGAAGTAGGAACAGAGTCTGCAAGAACTGAAACTTTAATCTGAGAGAAAATACTTTTACTTTCCTCAGTTCAGCTTTGCTAAGACCTATAAAAATCAGATACATTTGTAAGTCCATCTGGGACTTTATCCTTCTTTTCCTGTATTAGCTTGTTACTCTTTATTTCCAAAAGCACCTACTTCTCCTCAGTGTCTCAGGAACTATTCTTTTCTGTTGCGGTTGGATTACATATCAAGGTGTGACCTAACATATCATAATTCACTCTCTGTGTTGGTTTAGATTCTCCTGTCTCTCTTTCTAAGACTTCTCTTTTATTAATTCCCAGAAGACCTATGGCTGTAATCCTGGCTACCTTTCATTTTCCAGAGTTTTCATGCATGCCAGTCCACAGACAAGCAGGTGTATTCCTTTGGGTCTGTCACCCAGGAAAACAGAGCATGAAGGTGGTACCTGGGGTAAACCTTACTGCAGAAAGATTTAAATCCAGTGATGCAGTAGCCTCTGTTAAGAATAATGAGAACACGTGCTTTTTGAATACAAGTTCTTGAAAAAAGGTATTAGGTTACAGAATCTGAAAGAGAAAATTTGGGAGAAAAATGGGGCATTATTGAATATAAATAAAGAGATACTGAAATACGGTTTCATGAGCTGTCTATAGCATAAAATTATTACATTGAAGGAATAATTAATTCCCCTCTATTGGTTTCTTCCCCCCCACCACTCCTTCTTGTTCCGGACCTATATTCTCACACAGTAATAGTTCCAGTACTAGTATCTTCAGCATTCCTCCTGCTTTTCTAAGTGTCTCATGGCTACTCTTTCCAAACGCATTTTCACCCTGTATCTCAGTCTTCCTTATGTCTTTTACTTGTCCAAAGATTTTCTGAGCATATTCCTATAGCCCACAGCAATCCTTTTACCTCATTAGTGTTGTAATAGCAAATGTTGCAGTGTGAAAAGGGAAATAAAGTTTCCGCTAAGAATTGCTGTCTGCAACTTCTATTCTTGTCAGTATTTCTGGAAGAGAGATGCCCGTTTCAGCCTGTCCCACAGATTGGAGCCAGTTTTTAGAGCCAGCTTTGCAGTCTTGATATCTGTGAGGTTCTAAAGTTGTAACTGTTGATGACAATAACTTCATTTGGGATAAGATGCCAAGGCATAAGGCCCAGTGCTTTCAGTGGCCTCTTCTTTGTCATCGTTCTCACTCCTCTTGGGCTGTTACCTTGAGTGTTGCTGTCAGTTCCGTGCAGGAAATGGCCAAAATGGTCTCGAGAATCTTGGCTAATGCAGTCAATTGCCTGGCTTGTAAAGCCATTGAGTAAGTCCCTATACCATTAAAATTGTACTATGACTCCACATATCATTTAGGTAGCCTCCAAACCTCACCCATGAGATGAAAAAAATATGATCTCGGCCCACTTATCCTTGAACTGTGTGTAAAGATCTGACAGTCTGAAGTGTCTAAAACCAGAAAGCTGGTTATGTAGCCTAAGTTTTAGCAGTTCACCTGCTATCTCAAGATCAAATGGCATCATATTTTTGGTGAGTCAGTTGGTCTTCATAGGCACAGTGTGTTAGAAGTATTTTCTCATCTTTTGGCTGAGATAAAATTTAACAAATTAGTAGAAGAAAGGAACTGTTTTAAAATAAACATTCCTCAGTGCATGAAGAGAGAAAAGGGACTCAGGCAGGCATAAATCCTGTTGTATTATTATAGCACAGGGCAATGTGTTTGGGGAGTGAAAATTTGACATTTATTTTTATTTTCAAACGTCATACTATTTTACATTACTCAGTCCTTTAAGTGCCAAACTGTAAAAGTCCATTACGCTACTGAAAGGAATATACAAATTATCCCCTGGCACTTCGGGCAGGAGTTTTACATATGCGCTGTTACTCTATCAGCCAGCTAGCTGCACGATTCTATTACGGAGTAAGTGAGAAAATTATATTGCCTGCAAACTAATTGTACAAAAGACTCTGAAATAAGTAATCAGAGCCCAGTCCTTTCTGAAAACCAGCCAGGAGATATTATAAATTGCTCGATCATTCTTGTCAGCCCAGTTTAAAGACTCAGAGCTGCCATGTTGATTTTGTATAACACAGCTACCTCTCCAGCTGTTGACAGGACTGGGCACACTCAACTTACACTCTGACTAGCTGCTTGGTTTCAGCCTCTAGCATCATGCAGTAGTCAAGTAAATGGTAGAGCTTCCTTCTGAATCTTCTTCATTGAAATAAAATGCAAATCTGAGCATCTTGAATGGATGTAGTGTACCTATGAAATTGTACAGATTCCCAAACACTTCTTAAAATAATTTGTTTCTTTATTTTTAGTGTATAGAAGTAAGAGTTCCTTGAACTCTTACTGCAGTCTAGCCATATTCCAAAATGCTGAAACAGTTTAGGGGAGCCAACTATGACCATTGGTAAGATATAGATCTTTACTGCAGCAATAAATGCAGTTACTGTAACTCTATTGAGTTCATTGGAGGAACTCTTTCCAACATCTCCCAAGTTTATTTTCTAACATCTAAAAATTAAGATTGAACATCTGCTGTAAAATACAATTCATTACAGTAAAGTAGCCTAAATTGATAGGAGAAGATTTCCCCTCTAAACTAAAGTACTGGAATCTAAGTGACTAGAATAATAGCTCATTTTAGAGTTGTGTAGGTGTCAAGAATTTGCAGGAAAAATAAGTTAAGTTGTCTGTCCGTAGTGTGCTACAGACCCTTGCCGTGTTTTACGGGATTTTGCACAAAACTGAAATGTCAGGGTATGGATCAGAAGTGTCTACTTACGGAAATGAGCAATCTTGATTTTGGTGTTGCAGTCTACTTTTTGGTGTTGACATCTGTACCTTTTGTCATCTGTGCCTTTGTGTAAGGGCTGTGGCTATAGTGGGAGTGCTCCAGTTGCCTCAGTACAGAGCTTTGCTGCTTGAAGTACTGTGTTGTAATCTCAATCTTGTTTTTGATCCAGATCGTTTCTGACCTTGTGCAAAGATATCTTTGATCTTGTGCAAAGTATTTCTGATTGCGTTTCGTTTTTTTTTAAATAGGGATGGTAATACATTTATTACTATAGTTTGATGAAGTTAATTAGGTGAAATTTGTGAAAAGCTTTGAAGGTTTTCTTGTGTAGTGGTTGTGCCTCACTAAGAATGCCTCGTTAGAGTGTGAGAGGATAATATGAATCTTCTTTTAAGCTTGCTTTTACCTCCTTTCCTATGTATCCTTCCACAAGTGTTATTTCCTTACTTTGCTAATGCGTATCAGAAAGAAGTTTTGCAGGAACTGTTGTGCTGAATTTCCTACCCGCTGCATCCTTCAGTTTCTTAAATAGCTTCTTGTCAGGAGCTAAAGAAGGGGAAGAGGACTAAATTGAAGTTTGAGTTCTGTCAGCCAGAACCATTAGCATTCAGACATACCAAGATCTGTTTTACTCACCAGCATTGCTAAGTCAGTCATGCAGCAATGTTCAGGAGGAAGAAAGCCTGCAAAGGCCTGAAAAGGTTGTGTAAAGTATGCTGCTTGTATTGGCAGAATATACATCGCACCATGCAGACCTCCTTTATCATAAATATTTCACCAATTTTCAATAGATGTAAGTGGTTTAAGTATTACTTCCTGTTGAATTAGCAGTTGCTGAGCATTTGAGTCTTTGTGCAATCCTGCAATCCACTAATGTGATATTTAATGAGGAGACATCAGTCTGGAGAAAGGTAGTCAATATAAATCAGTGTTTACAAAGTGTGATTAACTCTGAAATATTTCATCAATGCTGTGGTCCCAGGCAGACTCTATGCTAATTATTAGAACCTGCACATGTTTCAAGGGACTTTGACGGACCCCGAGTGCAGCAAACATGGAGCAGCAAAATTGCAATTATGCTCGGACTGTCTCTGATGACAATTTATGCATTTGGTGTGATGACCTCTTGCTTCCCAAGAGGGCAATAAACAGAATGCATTTTCATTAAGATACTAATGCACTTAATCACAGGGGGAAAGGGTTAGAAAATAAAGAAATACCTTTAAAGCAAGATGTGACAGGCTGATGGGGAAGATTATTTAAAAGTCAGTTTCCTGGTGAAACTTCTGACTACTGCAAAGTCTGTCATACTGAATGTATGGGCAATAGGATGCATGGCTGGGCAGATGAATAAGCTGAGCTAAGCTCTTTTATGAAAAGTGCAGTGGTACTAGGGCAAAAGAGAACAGAGGTTCTCCTATTTGGACTTGGATACCCAAAGATGTGATTTTAAAAAATGGGAAGAAAATTACTCATGTATTTTACCCATTAATTTTCAGGTGGTTTTCTTCTTACTTTTGAGGATAAATAATATGTACTGAGCAGTAACAAAAAAATGGAGACTCTGCTTTGCCCAGGAGGGCTCACATTTAAGGATCTAGCTTGTTATAGGCATTAAGGAGAGCTGGGAGAGGCAGAGGCAAGCATCTTCCCCAGCTGTTGTTATTCTGACAACTTGGTAGGCATGAGCCTGTTTCTGATGCTTCTCAGTACAAGAACTCTGTCTAAAATGTAGAAATAAGGGGAGATGTCCTGGCTGAGAGATCTGACCCAGCAGCTGTAGAACGTGCTAGATGTGGTGGTAGCAACGCTGGCGAGCTCTGCCTCATACACTGTGCCTCCAGTTGTGGAAGGAGAAGGGTGGAGCTCTGTAGTACCTGTTACAACTGATTGTGCAATAAAGCACGACAGTCTCCTTTTCATATTCTAGACAAAGAAAGGCTGGTGAAATTGGTGAAAAAAAGGAAACGAAGAGTGCTTAGGCTAGGAGCCTAGGCATGTGGCTTGGTACAGACAATAAATGACAAAACTTCCTCTTCCCACCAGCAGGCATAACCTACATGAAGGATTTTGCTAGGGACCATGTATGGAGCCAGACACAGACTCCTGTTAATTGTGGTTTTGTGTATTTTTTTTTTTTTCATATAGCTGTCTAGATTAAAAAAAAAAAGTCAAAAGGCTCATCCTTTAACTCGGCTTTTCATTTTTACTTGAAAGGTGTTTCCTTTCAATAGCAGTGTTTACTCTTGATAAACTCCAAAACGAAACACACCAGGAGTTCTATTGGTACTTTGTATATCCACTGTGTTGGTTGGTGATTCTGAATACCTCTCTTTTCCTGTACTTTCTATTACAGGTAACATAGAATACAGCTGCCCAGCAACAAATGAATGTGAAATCACGAAGCGCAGACGCAAGTCCTGCCAAGCCTGCCGCTTCATGAAGTGTCTAAAAGTTGGCATGCTGAAAGAAGGTAAGACTGATCAAGTCAGTATGTATCTCTCTGCAATGCATGCAACAATTTTAGGGCAGCCAGGAAAGAAGAGAGATCAGTGAGTGTTGTAATCAGTTATTGTAAAGGTAGTTTTCATGTATACTTGCTCTTCCTGACAGTCTTTTTCTAAGCTATGGAATCACAGTGTATCTACACAGAGTTCATCTTCTCTGGAATGTTTCTAACTACTTGTAGTACAGCAAAATGTACAGCATTCAGTCTCCTTCAGTAGGTATCTAATAGAAGAATAATCAGAATATATATCCTCTCATTTTCCTTAACATTTTAATGTCATGAATTGTCAAAGATTTCTTTCCTCCATTCCTTATCCACTGTTAGTCTGTCCCAGTTCTGGCAGAGATGGACACTGTCCCTTCTTTTCCCTATTTCTACTCAGTCTTCATTTCATCAGGACAAACAAAAGGGTTACTTCTCAATTAAACAAGTATAAATATTGAGTATGTCTACTGAAGTTACTATAACAATACGAGCAAATAATGGCATACAGAAGAGGAGAATCCACCCCCCCCATTTAAAAAAAAAAAAAAAGGCATGTGACAACCCCAGCCCCTTCCTGTAAGTGTATGTTGAGTGTTTTAGTTCATCAGTTAGATTTTGAAGATACTGAATAACAGGTAAATATAAGAAAATGTTTCCAAGAAACAGTACTGTCTCATCTGGAACCTGATTCATCTGTGTTACAGAAAGAGGCAATTCATTAAATCTTGGTCGTCTGCTATGCATTTCTATTGCTGTTAATGTATGTGCAAAAATACACTTTTATGTGCATGTCTTGTATACATTATTATTGTGGTGCGCTGTTACCACCAAGAAAGATTAACAGAAGATGTCATGGACTTCTGAGCTAGATAACCTTTTAAAATAAAATCAATGTAATGTTTTCTAAACATTGTCTCCAGCGGAGAGTACTTTGTGTTAAGCAACCACTTTAAAGTAGTCCCATGCAATTTTGCTTTGTCAGTGCTTCAAAAGTCAGCTTTAATAGATGGCCGATTTTTGCAAATCGTTTGATGGTAATTTAAAACAGGTTTAAGTATACAGCAATCAGGGTAAAATCTAACATAGACCAGTGGAGAGATGATGGACAAATTAGGCCTATCACGCACCTACAGACATATTCTTATTGGATTATACTTACTAAGAATAAACCTTGTTCTGTGCAACTGCTTTGGCAGATGCTATGATCCTGTGAGCCAAATCCTGCTGTCCTTAGTCTTACTTGAGCAAAACTCCTGTCAGATTCAATGGGGATTTTGCCTCAGTAAGAACGGCAGGATTTGACCCTCTCTTCCAGTGGCGATGGGAGGGTTCTTCACTTGCCAAAATCCTCATATAACTGACCACTAGGAGCAGTTACTTAAAGGTTAATGATGCTTAGATAAACTGTAGAAAGAAGGGAATGTCTGAGTATGGCACCTTTTGAAAGGGACTGTGCTTCTTAACATCTTTTTTTAGTAAGTTAAGACCCTGTATCACTAATAACCTAATATACAGATATATTGAACAACTTGTTTGGAAACAAAACAGTGCTACCAAGAGTACATTGTGGTGGGTTGACCATGGCTGGGTGCCAGGTGCCCACCAAAGCCGCTCTGTCACTCCCCTCCTTGATTGGACAGGGGAGAGAAAATATGACGAAAGG
>JAVKLA010000054.1:11113404-11224661 GCA_034782735.1 Sagittarius serpentarius | reverse complement strand
GGGTTCCATCCCTTTCACCCTTTTCTTCCCACCTTCTCCCCTTTTCCTCACTTCAGTTTCTCCCTTCCCTTCTCTTTTATTTCCTCCTCTTCCCTTTTCTTTCCGCCTTCCCTCTTGCTCTCCTTTTCTTTCTTTCATTCAACCTGTGCTTGGTTTAATATATACTGGTACCTGTTAAATCTCCTTGGAAACAATAGAAACTAATCCCTAAGTGTTGTTGGTGTTCATAAGTAGGCCTCTTTCCTCCTAACCAAAATGTGGCCTGATAGTCCAGTTCACACATTAGAACTGACAGCCCAATTTGTCTGCCCTAAAACACGGCTCATGACTATCCACTCTCTGTAACTGATGAGGAAGGACAAACTATTCAACTGCAGGTTAGTGTTTATAGTGAGCTCAAGCAACTAGCATTTCTATTCATCCATTAAAAAAAATACTGAAGGAAAAGCAAATATTGGAGATGTGGATATTCTTTCTCGGTTTAGAAATGGCACAAGAGTACCTACAGCTAAGACCAGTTGTCGGCCTCCTGAGAAGTTCTCACGGTGCTTGTGTTGCAGTGTTGGGCCAGTCTGGTTATGTTCTGCCTCTGAGCAAGCGTTTTGGTCCCCATAATCTCATTGGGAATGAAACAGAGAGGTCCCAGCAATTCACTGGACTCAGTCTTTAAACAAAATTTCTCTCCTTCTAGATACAATTTTGTTTTGCAGTTGTTGCTTTATACAAA
Source organism: Sagittarius serpentarius (assembly GCA_034782735.1). Lineage (NCBI taxonomy): Eukaryota > Metazoa > Chordata > Aves > Accipitriformes > Sagittariidae > Sagittarius > Sagittarius serpentarius. Next base: position 11,223,934 of record JAVKLA010000054.1, on the reverse strand, counting down.
TACTCCACTTTCATAAAAGAGGCAGTATGAAGTGACTGTAGAGAAAGCAGTATCATTTATACGTCTGTGTTTGAGAACTATTTACATTTCTTGGCTTTCCACAGATTTGTGAATGTTTTTTTTTTTTTAGATGTTAGCATCTGCAGATCTGGGGTCAAAGCTGTTTGCTGGCGCACTCATCTGCAGCTTCCCTGAGATTAGATGTTAGGCTTGGTTCTGTTCCCACAGTCGTTACTGGTGAGAATCCCAGTGACTGCAGTTGTTTGCAGGATCAGGCAAGCATCAGTGAAGAATGCATTTGGCCTATAGGTACTTTGTAGTTTTGTTATTAAAAATAGTGAGTTTGCAAGATTTCGAATGGGATTAAAATCTACGGTAGTTTTCTTAGTGCACATACCTATTCATTCCTCAGAATTAGAAGGAGTAGGTTCTGCAGATTCACAAGTATACTTAAATTGGAATGCCATTAAAAATTAATCACTTTATGATGAGAAAATATTAGTACAATGTGAGGTTGTTAACTGAACATCCTCATTTGTCATATTTCTTTTTTTGATCCCAAAATATGAAACCAGTATTTTTCTAATTTTCTAGAAATTATTATTTCATTTTTTTAAAAAGATACTCAGTGGAATTAGACGCTGTGAACATTTGCTTATGCACTGAAAGTACAGTGACAGCAATATAAGTGATAAGGGAAGGCAGAGACAAGTCTGAAGGATGTAGGACTGTGTATGGTATGGCATCTTTTCCCATGAGCTTCCAGACAAATAGCTGCCTTTCATTTTTGCTCTCTGCCACCCATAAACACATACATCAACATGGCACTGCCATTTATTGCAGAGTGCTTGAATTCTTATACATGGGTCCTGCCCTGTATTAAATAGGGGTCATTTTGTAAAAAGTGTCATTAATGTTATTTGTATTCTTCACTTTTCTCTGTTTCTGCTGTGCAGATATTTGCACATCCCCTGCTTGAGTGGAATAGGTTTAGCATTTCAAGTAGAAGGTGCATTTAGCAGTGATACATATGCGTGTCTCTAAAATGCCGCTTTGGAGCCAACCCCTTCTTGTATTTTACTTAGGCCTTACTCGGGCAGCACTCGCATCTCCTCAGTAAGACTTTCACTGTGTACAAGCTTAGTAGATAAAACAGGATGTATGATAGGCTTATTTGGGGTGAAGTGCTGAAACGAGGTAGGTGCTACTAAACAGAACCCATGTGGCAGATGTACAGGCAGGCTTTCGCTGCTTGGGATGGATTGGCACCAAAAAGCTTGGAAGTTGAGGAACTCTCTTCACTCAGCCAAAGCAATGAACATGTTGAGAAGCACTAAAATTACCATCTGCAATTATTGCCATCTGCAGTTGTTACCTCTGACCTCATATAGTGCTATCCCTCAAATATTTCACACTTCTAAATCTCTGCTGTCCTACAAAAAAAGAAGTTTGAATCAACATGGTTTATTGGGACGTTAATGTAACTAAGTCACAGTCTTCTCTCTGGCCAGTCATTGTCCTTTTTTAAGCTGGAGGTGTTTTTACCAGTGATGAGTCTTTGCCACTTCTACTGAGTCACTATGTGAGGCTGGAATATTATTTCATTTGCAGTTTGTAATGTGGCTTTTGTGGTTGAAAGTCAACAGCCTGAAATCTGAAATAAATGTAATCTTCAGCAGTGAATTGTCATTATGTCCAATTTTTGCCATGCTTACTAGCTGCTCTAGTAATAGATCTCATCTAACCAGACTTTTCTTTTTTCTTTTTTTCTTCTTTTTCTTTCTTTTTATTTTCTTCAAGTATTTATGCAACAGAAAAGGGAAACTATGGGGGGAGTCTGTTTCCCTCATAATAGTGACTTAATATAGCTATTAATCTTTATAAATGAAAAACATAGCTTTATTTTAAGCCTCAATAGTCTTTTATTAGATTAATGATTCTGGAGAAAGTCAAACACAAGCTATGTTATATTATTCAGTAAGTGAATATATTTCAGTATTTTCCTGTTTGCTTTTTATTGTTCCAACAAAGTTAATATGTTTATCTGTTTTTCTCTTCTTAAGCATCTGGTTTTAGTTCTCCGGATCATCAGGTATAAGATCAGATGTCAATTTGATTTACAGTTTTAGTGCAGCAGATCCAAAATCAACACTCTGTACAACTTGCTTGCATAGGATCTTATTGCAGTCTGCATTAAAACAATTAATTATTAAAATAGTTAATTTAGAAAAATTAAAATACTTTCTAAAAGAAACTCCATGTGATACTTTTCTGTATCAGCTTAACTCCAATTGGTGCCCTCAGTGGTAGAATTGCTAGTGTGCTGTAAATGTTTTGCAGCAAAACTGCTTGACTAACAAGAGAGAATGTTGGTAACTTACTGCATGCTGAGCACATGTAGACTGTAGGAATCAACAGGTAATACAAGACCATCATCCTCGTCTTTTGTCTCCTTTTCTTTCCTTTTTCTAGACAAGAGATAGTCCATACAGTGGTGCTGTTCTTGTAATTTTTAGTCAGTCATATAAAAATTGTTTATTTCATCACCATTGCCCTTTGCCTCTTTCTGATATTCCTTTTCAGTCCTGTGGGTGGCTGACTGAAGAAAAGCTTCCCAGACGGGCCATGTCTTTCCTTCTGGTCTGAATCAATCAACAGATTGGTCTTAAATCATTTCTTAAACAGTTGTATAGCCACATGTTGCTTTTCATGACAGCCTGCCAGATTGGGTTTACAATGGTGTCCAGTGTCTATATTTCCTAAGTTTTATCTCATTTTCATTATTTTCTTTAATTCAGTGAAAGCTTAAGAAATGGGCACCTTAGATTTCATTGCGTGGCCAATCCCAAGGGTTATCCACTGAAACATGAGAAGAGGAACATACTTGTCATAAGTCACCAGAACTACTGCATTTCTGGATATAGTTTGTGGAATCAGTTAAGGCAAGGTGGCGTAAGGGATGGCAAAAATATGCTTTGGATCCACATTGAGGGTACCTGCCCATGATTACTGAATGTTAGGAGAGGTCTTGCTCTGAACTGATTTTTAAGTTCACAAGCCACTTGCTGGTTTCCCTGTCAAACTTTATGAAAGCTCTTATGCTTCCAATTTCAAGACAGATTAGACTGCTAAATATCAAAATAGGAAAATGAATGTTTGCCTTAAAAAGTAGAAAGCTGTTTTAAAATACCAGTTGAAATGTATTGCTTTTGTGAATTCTTGCTCAAAGATGTACTCAAAAAGTTGCTGCTAATTTATACCTCAGGTGAAGGATCAGGCTGAGAAGGGAAGATCAAAGTGTAAAGATCTTATTATAAAGGGACGGAACAGGCTCCTCCTTTTCAACGGCTCTCAAGAGCATCACCCCAAAATACAAATCTCTGACTATATTGCAGACAAAAAGAGAAGTTGGAACACCTTTGAGTCTGGTTTGTACAGGCATAGTCTTTGCTGGTGCTTTTTGTCTGACAGTGTGTGCCACATGCCTCATTGCTTGGTCTTGTGTGAGATGCAAAGGAATGCAGTAATCAGAGAACAAAGACGACATAAGATTCTTCTTTCTTCTCTTTTTATCTTCTCTCATTTTCATGATTTTCTATTCTTTTTCCTCTTCATACCACAATTGTATCAGAAGAATGCTGATGAGAAAATAGTTGCTGCAAGCACATATCCTTCAGGCAGTCTTTTTCTGGCCAGGTAGGAGAGAGAATCATTAATTTCTTGAGGTTCTCGTTAACTGACCTGCACTATTTTGTGAGTACTAGTCAGGCTGAATGACTGTATTTCCTCCTGGGCATCCTGGTATTGCTGGAGATATCGATACTGGCAAGATACTTCAGCTTATCTCTAATTAAAATACTTGTTATGAAGTATTCTTAAACACGGCTGCTTAATGAAGTTAGAAAAAGCATTTGGATGCGGAGTGTGAAGGCTTCAAACACTGGAGTTCCTCTCTAGGGAGATGCGTGCAATCAGAAAGCATTCTGAATGCTAGCAATCCATCCCATTTTGTTCCCATTTGTTTTCTCTAATTTCCTGCCCTTTCTAATGCTGGTTTGCTGAAATAAGTCCTCTTTCCCTCCTCTCCACAGTTCCCTCCCCCTTTATGGAACAGCCCATGACATGTGCCTGTAAAGTGGCTTCTTGGGAATTTGCAAGTCTTTGAATGTGTTATCTGATTAAAGGGATGTATGTGTCTTTAATTCTCATCTGCAGTTCCACCTTTGACCCCATCTGTTAAAGTGGAAAGGAGTTGAGAGTCAGCAAAGTCCCAGATTCAACCCAGATAACCTGCAGTGTGCACATTTGAATGCTTTAACTCTTTGGTTGCCCCTGAAAACTACATACTTAATTAAGTGACAGGTTTGATTGGAAAATGTGGCGGGTCTGCTACGAGGCAGGTGAATTGTTTATTTTCTTGATAAGCTTCAGGTTGGATAATTTAGTTTTGGCTTCACCTTCTGTGTTAAAGAATGAATGAACATATAGTTGCATGACACAAACAGGTGTAATATCTTGTTTGTGTGTGTGTGTGTGTGTGTTGTTTGTTTTTCTTTAATAGACCAGTCTCTTGCTTACAGAACAGGAGGGAAAGTTCAAACCGCCACATTAATTACACATACTTCCTTTTTGAATAGGAAGGTGAATTACATGGTTGGAAATGATGGTGCAGTTTTGGATGGCATTATTTTCTGAATAACACAGAAGAACTCGTTCCATTGAAAGATTAAAAAAGTAGATGACACACGTGTCGTTTTCATTTGCTAATATTATACATTTTCTGCAGAACAGATTGTGACATTTCCTGTGCTTTACAGACACATACCATAAGTGACTAGAATACCCCAACACATTTGGACCTGTGGATGTTTTCATCTTTCCTCCAGTCATTTTCTTTCCTAGGTTTCAAAAACTCTTAAAACACTGAAAGGATATTTGGTATCCCAGATCTATGCCTGTTCTCTGAAAGCTAGAGCCAAATTCTTCCCCCACTTACATCTGTTCAACTCTGGTGGTTTCACTTAGGCTGTGTGGCTGTAACAATGCAGAATTTGTCCTAATCTGCCCTTTCTTTTTCGATGGAGACTATGCATGTGCATAGTGAACATACACGCAGTAAGGTGAACTGCAAATAGAAAAAAAATATATATTGTGTGTATACACAAATAGAGAGAGATAAATAGCACACAGATAGGTTTGATAGTATATCTACTGTACATAATATTGTAAATGGTATCTTGCTGTGCTGGAATCTAGGCAATATGAGTTCAGTACTAAAGTGTTCAAGTTGCACCTGAGCTAGCTGGAGCCTGCCAGCCTCTGCAAGCCCACTGAGAGCATCTGTCTCGCCACCACCTTGCTCACGCTGTGTCCTCTGCAGGCTCTCCGATTCTTCCGACTATGAGCATAAATCATCCACCTGTCAGGAGCTCTAGCTGCCTGGATTATGCAATGCCTGCCTTCATTTGGAGATGGTGTGAGCAGAAGATTGCGGCAAATGGTTTGCATTCATTTTAATGCCATTCCAGCATCTCTTCAACTTTAATGAGGGTTTAGGGTGGTGATGACTCCCTGAGACAATGAAAGTCCTAGAGACCCAAGGTTGCTTTGTACATTTGTATGGCCTAGTTTAGATTATTTATTTTTCTTTTTTTTTCCTTTCTTTCTTCCCGGCCCCCACCCCCCCAAAGAAATGAATGGCTTGAAAATTGAGGCGGAGAACTGGTACAGCACAAAGCCAGCTGTCCACAGCTCTGGTTTTTGGCCTTGTAATACCTCCCTCCAGCTGAGCAATGAAGAATTTAAAAATCAGTCATGTTTAATGTTGATTGTCCATTTCTGCTTTCTAAAGCTGCGTAATGCTTAGTTGCCTTCACTTAAATATTTAAAAATCCTACCTTTGCAATTTATTCAGTTACACTCTCAAGTGTGGAATACTATGTTGTATATCCCAAATTTAAAATACAGCTCCTGTGTATAAAGGTCTCCTCTTACTAACAAAGAAAAAAAATTGACTGCCAGTAAAATCGTCTTGTTTCAGCTTGTTAGACTGGAGTTAATCAAATTCCTTATTCACTCATAATTTTAATCATGAATTATAGGCAGAATAAATATGAGTATTGTATTTGTTCATACGTCTAAACAGAAGAAAAAAATTGAGGTTGTAAGACAAAAGCAGTGCAGTTCATTTCAAAGGCAAATGTTGAAGGTGATGAAGGTAAGTTGCACCTTCATACTAGTAGTATCTGTCAGTCCCTAACCTCAGACAAATTCCACCAGATTCTTGCAGGTACAGCCTTTAGACTGTAGCCTCCTGTGACTGTCAACCTCATATTCTTACTTGCCTGAAAAACGCTAGGTAGTACTGATAGTAAAATTTTTGGGTTTAATACTAGTGAGTAGTTATCAGAGGAAATCCATGTTTGGTATCTTAACACTACAGGTTCACTGTTTTTCACAAATATTTAAGGAAACAAACTTGTTTAATAACTTTGAAAAACATTGGGCTTGTGCAACATGATTTTTCTGTAGTGAATGTGGCATGAGCTTGTCAGCCTTTTTTTCAGAGAATAGAGTTTTAGAGCACTCCTGTGAAGTAGGCAGTAATATCCCCATTTTACAGTATTTAACCTAAGACAAGGAGAACAAGAGTTGCTTCGTAAAAATCACACGTGGTGTTAGAGGCACAGCTAGAAGTGGCACTTCGGCTCCGAGGTGAAAGTGTCATTCAGCCTGGGACTTCAAAGTCCAGCCGTTGCCACCCCTTTCTCACTCAGTGACTGAAAGAGAGAAAGCTTTATGGCTTGTTGGTTTGGGGTTTTATATTTGTCTTTATAACACTTCCCTTTATTTGTGGATTCCTCAAACAGCTACTGATGAAAAGAATCCTAAAAGGTGAAGTCAAATTAAGGCCAGTTTTTGTCAACAGGGAAAATAAAGCACTCCATTTCAATGCACCGGTATATTTCCTTTTGATATTAATGGAAGATGCTTACACACATTCAAAGGAATCTGTGTTGCCAAAATATTTTAAATTCTCCTCTTGGTGAAAATTCCCCAGCTGACACTACCACTGGTGGCAACTGAACGTGGAATATATAGTGTTGCAGTCTGTATGACAGTCTCGAATCACAACAGTACTCGAGAGCTCTGCCTGTGTCTGTGTTCTCCCTCCTTGGTCTGAAAGCCAGAGGATTTCGTGCAACCTGGTCGTACTTAACTAGGACCACACAGAGCAAGGGAGATTTTTTAATAGACTGACTGGGTTTGGGAAAGAGTGAAGTCCCTAATGAATGAAGTGTGTAGACTTTGAGATCTTTACTGTGAGCCTTATTTGCTTCTGGTAACAAGCTAACCTCCCATGCCATTCCCTCCCCCCCTCCAGTTTTAATTTGATGGAAAGCCAGCAGTACTGCTGTTTTATGCAAAGCCTCCAGTGAACCCAGAAAAGATTATTATTTCTCACTTTGTCTTTACAGATAACTTTAAAATTTTATGCATCAGAATGCAGGATTATCTGAAGACACAAATGCAACACAACACTGACAAAATCAGATGAAAAATCTCACTCTTTTAGCTATGAAGAAATTAGATTTATCATCAGAAAAGCATTCTCTTTTCATTTTCTGAAAGGTGCTTTTTGACAGACCCTTTGCAGTGGACGTCATGCTCACAAAACATGCTGTCACAGGGCTATTTGAATATGGTGACAGGCTCATTATCATGTTGAAGACAACTGACAACACTGCAGACTAGAAATGGACAGGCTTGCCAATCAGCTGTTGAAAGGATTGCAGTTGAAATAGAGGTTTTTTTTGTTCTGAGAACAGTAGTACAAATTGACTACATTAATTCTTTTTATTATAGTTGCATACACTGTAGTTAAGGGTCCGTCACTGTTTCCATTATAAATCCCTGTTTTCAGGGGTTTATTAGTAGACCATAAAAAATGGTTCCTCTTGAAATTTTGCATTAAAAATATATATTACCCTAACAGAACAAAATTTCTGTGGTAACTGTGTGGAGGAGGGAGGGCAGAGAAGAGGAATTGACTGATTTTTAGCTGAAAATTGCATAAAGCTGAATGCATTATTATTTTTATAGCACCTTAGATGTCTAAGAGTTTTATAGACAGGTTTGTGCCTCAGGAGTTTACAATTTCAGGATGCAGTACTGCCAACACTTATTATGGGATGGGATTTTCCTGGTAGTTTCACCGGAATTAGTAAAGCACCAAATGTTATCTGCAGTAGCAGGATTCAGGTTGAGTAGTCTTGAACAGGTTGGTTTTTTGTTTTGTTTTTTTTTTCTTTTCTTGTAACTTAAAAATGGCTAGGATTTTTTTTTGTTTTGTTTTAATATTAATCTGGAATGTTAAATGATAACCTGAGATTAAGGGAATATTGCGTATATAAGCAGGGAATCAGCAGGGAATTTTGCATATATAATAATAATCCAAATTGAAATGATGCTAGATTCCACCAATATACTCTAGTTATGTGAAATGGGGAGTTAGGTGGAATTTATCTGCTTTAATCCAAAGTGGCAGTCCTGGGAAATCCTACTCATCTTCTAATTGCAGAATTTCCTGATGTACCCAGGTGCTGGAGTTCGTGCCGCTGGAGTTTCTATAGTGCCCTTAAAATTTCTGTAGCCATCTACAGTGGCATACTTCTATGTAAACACAGAAATGTCTGTGTTTTGACAGTTCTGAACACCTTACTAGTTATCTTCTGTTTAACTCTAGAACCAAAGATGTTCCTCTGAGTCCCCTGAAAGCTCAATCTGGCAGGTGTTCTCAGAGCACACCTTCACACCTCAACAGACTGATATAAAATACAGTGTCCACGGTTGCTTTCTTCTGTAACATACTGGTGATCCCTCTGCTATGCTTCAGCAACTTAAGGCAGGCCAGCAGGACGTGGGAAGGGAGAGATGTGGTTTCTGCATCCAGGATGATTTCTCCATTTTGTCCAACAGCCTCATTGTAACAGTCAGAGCACTTTTTCCCAGGGGCTGGGATACCTTTTCATGCCTTCAGACAGAAAAGGGTGTTAAATCTGTGTTAAGTGCTCTAAACCTGAACGAACTGATGTTACTATATTTTCTAAGAGAAGAAATTCCAGTGTGCTGGAGAAAACGCATGGTGACCTACCCTCCTGCAGGAATAGGAATAGGAGACTATGAATCCTGAATGGAGCAAGGCATTTCCAGAAAGCCTGGAGGGGTAGGTCTGAAAGTTCCATATTAGCTAGATGTAAGTGGCAGCAGTGTGTGTTTGTTGGCTCATTTATATTCTGCCCTGAGATACTTAATGTCCCCCACGCTCTGTACAGGGAGCCTGGATCTCTGGTCAGGTTCAAGCTCCGTTTGGTGCGTCAGATGGAAGAAGCTAGGCACTGTGGTATGTAGGAGATTATATATCCTTTTGTTGGATTTGGTTGTTAAGTATAAAGTGAAATACTGAAATAGAAAAAGACCACATGTAGACCCCTTGGGTATTAAATTCATTTTTCACACAGTCTGAATCTTTAATATACTCCCTAAATATTTGGTGTGAGGCTGATCTAGAAAGAAGACACAGCTTTGCCTAGTGTATTTTTCTGAGAGCTTTGCAAGGAAAAATAATTTTCCTTGTAGTTCTGTGGCTTCAAACATTTGCAGGCTTAATTGATGCTCATTTGATTACTTGATTTCAAAGCACAATCAATTACCTTAATGCATATCACTGTTCTCACAACCACGGTGATTGCAAAATCGTGAATGTAAAAATGGAAGTCACTTCCGAAAATTAAGTCTGCAGTCCTATTTGCAAAGTCAGAACTGTGACTCTCATGAATTACAGCACTACAGAGCAGAGGACTATATTGTCATACTGCCAGAGCTATTATAATATATCAGGTCAATTGTATGCATACTTAAAATCTTTAAAACATTTACTGCTTCTCTGATTAAGTCAGTTATCTGTTTCTAGGAGGAAACTTACTGAAGGTTCATCAACTAATGCAGGATGTTGAACCTAAAAAGTAGTCTTCAGTTGCAAATTATTAAGGAAGAATTTTTTGTTTTTTTCATGAAATCACAGCTCCACTGAAGTCAGTGACAAAGCTGCTGTTGATCTGGGGGCAGCCAGGTTTTCATGGAGAGAGTAAGTCTAGTGGTTAAATCAGAGGGTTGTAATCAAGACCAATTTCTATTCCAGAGCAGGTCACTTCTACTTTGTGTGCCTCCAGTAAAAATATAATAGATAAAATAATTTGGAGCTATCTCACCGACATGTTGTGAGGCTTACTGAATTAATATATATGGAACACTTCAAGATTCTTTGATAGAAAGTGCTATATAGCTGCATACTATTCCAATAAAATCCTGAAAAGCATGTCAGTCTGGAGTTAGTCTTATCTCATCCAGTTATAGCTAACTACTGGAGCTGCCCATCATGTTACAGGAAAAAATAAATAATCAAACCTAGAAACAAACAATAAGTATTTAAAAATCCCACAATTATTTGGAGAACTCTGAGCTTAATACTTCAATTGACACTTAGTTTTTATGTTGATAGGCCCTTTTTTAATACTTTCCCATCTAGATTCATAGTTGAAACCAAGCATAACGTAGTAACTTTATGTGGTTTGGGAGAGTAAATTTGTATTTTCTTCTTATGGTGTAAATTGCTTCACAGAACACACATGCTACACCTAGCCTACTAGACAAGCAAATAACATTGTCTTTGAATCATTGGTTCCAATGATTCCTTGTATGAACAAGTCTTATTGATTCACTGATGCGGGAGTTTTTGTTGGCTAAGTATTTTTATATTTGCTTTTGAAAAGAAAACAAATATTCTTACCATTAAAAGCTGCATTGATTTGAAATGAGCTACACATGAGGGTGGACTAATTACCCAATTTTTCCTCTCATCAATCAAACTCTCATTACCTTAAACATCCCTCTGAAAAGTTAGCAGAAGTCCTGAACAGCAGTCTTTAAAGAGAGTATTATAAACACAGAAAAAACCCCACCCAAAATGTGTATGTACTGAAGAGACATTGGTTGAATAAAGTTATTTGTATACTGGGAACAAAGCAGCTTGTCAAGCATGTAACTTAATTTTGCCTATCACCAAGCGGAGGAAGAAAACTCTTGAAATCTAGGCTATGAAGCCTGGAGGATATCACTGTTTTAGCAAAACAGTGCAGGCGTGTGATATTCTTTTTCCCCAGGACTGACCTAGTAAATTGTGCAAGCACCAGGAGAAATATTGCCACCTGTCCCTTATAATCAAGGCCTGTCCCTTACTTAGTCTCATTTCAGTGGTATAATTAAATGACACCATTTTCCCATTTATGTTGCATGAACATGCTGCCAGAATCCTATAGTCTTATCCAGGTACCCAGGAATGTGACTTAATTTGTTTCATCTAAAGCCAAAAAAATAGTCATTTGAACGTGGTTCCTTGCCCTAATAGCTAACTCAGCATGGTATATTAGAATACTATTGTTGCAGCATTCATTGCAAAAATCAATAATCCACTAGATGGAGCAGAATAGAAGTGTAAAAATTGAGTTAAGTCTGGTATTTTAAGAAACAGAATTGAGTATCAAAGTGGCAGGACTCTGACAAAAGAGCAGAAAAATGCAACGGTAGTATTTTTGCAGTGCGTAGTTCTAGCAAATCAGCTAGCTTTACAGTCATTCATGGATTAATGTTACAGCCCTCCTTTGGTGGTCTCTTTTTCTGTAAGTGACAAAATGAGGATTAATCTCTGCCCTAGAAAAGGTGATGAGAAAATTTTGGGGAACAAATTTCTTTCTTGGAAAGAGAATTTTTTTCCTTTTCTAAAACAAAGGCAGTATTTTTCATGGAGAAACAAGATGAAATAGTAAGACAATCAGAGAAAGGTATCATAAGATTGGGAATTAGGTAAATGAAAGAAGGGAAGAAAAGTTCTTCAGATATCCTGAAGTTCATGTCATTTGTTTTGGACCTCCTGAACCTTTAAAATAGGACTTGAAAGCCCATTAGATATTGGAAAATAGTAAGATGAGCGTTTCTAACTATGCTTTCACTTCCAGCCTGTTTATCAATATGTGTGTTTTTATGAAAGACAAAAATGTTTCTAGAATCATGGAAAATTCAGCATTGCATGCAGGTGATGTTCTATAAAAATATGTAAAAATTCAGTCAGTTTTTTTTCTTTCATGGTTTGGTATTGGTGAATATTGTGAAATGTGGATAGCAGTGCTTCATTTTCTTTTAAAGTTTCTGCAACATTATGAAGTTATGACCCATATGGAGAACAAAGTGTTAATGTTAACATAACTTGCTGTATTTTTTAATTAGTGACATTCTTTTATTCCTCTCTATCCATCTATAGCAAAGTCAAATTGCAGATTTTACTGAAACCTTCAGGTTGCATGCTGAAAAGAAAGAGATGCAAACACCAGTTTTAGACTTGGATGTGTCTTTGTTTAGAAAGAAGAGGGAGAGGTAGTAACGTGAAAAGAAGGATGAGTCTAATTGATCGTCTTCTGAGTAAAGAAGTCTACAAGGATAATGTCTTTAAAGTTGTGCACTATATGAAAAGTCCAAGCACTGCATGGGTATTTGCGTATAATTAAGATTTTCTTTCAAGTGTTTGGTCAGCTGAGAGTCTCTTAAGTTTTAAGCTGTTTGAAACTGGTTTTGCCAGCAGGAAACATCTATGTATAGTGGTTATTTTCCAGAAGTTGTTACTCATTATTTTGTAGATAAGCTGAATTATCATGAACATGCAGGTTTTGGGTGTAAAATCACAACTTTTTTCATATAAATATATCTCCTTAAAAAAGATATGGGGGTGACATGATGTTGATGACGATCATAGCAGCAAGTAGATTGATGAAGATGGCAGAAAAGGCTCCAGTAGCACAATTCAGCCAGTTGCTACTGCCAGTGTACCTTAGGCATGATCTAAAGCCTGCTTAAAGCCTACTTATTCTGTCCTAGGTCTCCTATGAAAAGGGATGGCCAATTATGCCAATATGAAGTGGTTGTTTGATGGAAACACATAATGAGAAAGATTGCTCTTAGTGCTAGAGTTACATATTTTGCAAACACAAGGAAAGATACAGTCAGTATTTCAGGGAAACAACGATGAAATTTGGTTTTACTGGCATCTGTAAACGTGCTCCTTTGTTGTCTAATCAAGGCTTTGAACTCAGGTCTCCAGAGATGAAAGCCTCAGGCATTAACCAATTGCAGTATCTCACCCTCAGCTTTGTATTTATTAAAATGCTTTAGATAGATGCAGGTGAACTTTATTTGCTTAATATTGATTGCTTTGCTTTCTTTGAACAAAAAATTGTAGGAACTTTTATAAATTAATTTAAAAGTTGTCCTGTTCCATAGTATCTTCTGCGTATTTCTGTGTATATGAAGCTGCAGTCTTCATATTACAACAGATAGGCTTCCCACAGAATAAATGTAGAGATGATGAGATGATATTTTCTTTTCTTTATTTTTATTTTTAAATAGGAACTTAGAACAGTTAAAAGCTTCCCATTCTCAGCTCTAACACCCACCCCCACCCCCCAATGTTTTGGTGTATTATGGCAGTGCAATATGAAGTTTTTTCTTTCTCTGGAAAAGATTCTTGTATGAAATTCTAATTTTGATGATGTAAAGTATTCCTGTTACTTCCCATCCTAAACTACTGCACAATGTCACTGTGAGCTATCTGCTGGATTTCTCCCCGTGCTTATTCTCTTTTTTCAAGGTATGATTGATTTGTGAAATACGTTAGGATTTGCTGTTGCTATGAAAATAGCAGGTGTTAACATTTGTAGTCATGCATGCACTTTGGAAAAGAATAGCCTGAACTTCTTGCATTACAAGATGTCTTTTCTCTCTCCTCTTCTCCTTCTCCCTTTCCTCTTACAACACAAATACTAGTTTTGTCCATCAACAGATTTTTTTTTATTTCTGCCAAGTGTTCACATACACATTTAATTTAAATCAGTATGATATGTATAGAATGAATATTAATTTTCTCTGAAATGTCAGGTTTAGTCAGAATTGCTGATAATCATCAATTTTTCTTAAAGCTGTAAAGCTATTTGCTTCAGTTTGTTTGAACCAATGCATCATCATAAACCCATGGATTACAGTCCACAAAAGTCTTTGTGTAATACACTCATAAGTTAGTGCTTCTCTCTTTCTTGTTCCCTATGTTGACCAGACACCATGAACTTTCAGAGGTCATGTTGAGACAGGTTCTCCAAATGAGCCAGGAGCTGTGCAGGAGAGTTGTCCAAGTGCTTTTAAAAAATAATTGTCATACTGGTGTCACACAGTCTAGAAGTAATCTATCTCTATTCAACTAGTGTTTTGCCTTATTCTTCATGTTACAACATTTAGTATGTGAGCCTGAACTCTTTTCTTTATGATATGCCTCCTTTCCTTCTTTCTTTTCCAAGGACAACTGTGCTAGGACACTGTTGTTCAGAACCCATGAATGCCCATGGACTGGTCTCGCGTTACTGAAATACAGAAGGTGTCCATGCTCAGCATGTGTGAAGGAAAGTAATTTTAATCTCAGTTTTATCCTTTCTGTGTTTGGCAGTTTCGATGCACACAGAGGGCTAAGATCCACGAGTGGAAGGTTCTGCTGGGTGTCACTGGGGCCAGGTTAAAGATAATTACGAAGGTCATTGGCTGTAGCAGGCTTGGGCCCTAAGTAAACCTCTAGTTTTGTGGAGGGGTAGCGTGTGGAAAGGGCATAAAGTCCTCTCATCTCTCTTTTTTCCTCTGTGTTGGGCAGGAAGAAAAGATTTTGTCTGTATTGAGGGGAGATTAAAGAAATGAGAGAATTCTTTGTCTAAAGAACAACAGGGCAATAACCAGTTAGTCACTTTTATGTTATTAGTTTGAAGTGTTTATTGCTGAACCGTGGAGTTTTACCCATTGTCTGCTGTGTGATAAAGTAGGTTGCAGATGGCTTTGTCACACCCAGGCTTGGGAAAGAGCAAATGAATTTTAGTAAAATTAATTTGTGTCTTGTTCTCAGTTTGCAGAACAAAGTTGCGAATTGAGTCATAACTGATGATATAAGGCGGATTCAGCTCTTTACAAGTATACAGATTTGTTAAGAAAGACATGGAAGCTTAAGCACGTAATTCTACAATACTGGGGCATATGTTTTAATCTAGTGGCAAGGTATACACTGGAGTACAGAAAAGGCTCAGTCTGGTGTCCTTTGTTTACAAGTGCTCACAAAATAACTTTTGTTGCAGTTAGCAAGATAGGAAGGTGAAGGGGGGCCCGTTCTCCTTTTTGCACAGAGCATCAGGGATGAACAAAGCAGTGACAGGAAAAAAAACCCAAAAGCTGTATGTTGAAGCAATTTTGATTTGTAGGAATACAGGCTGTGAACTTGTTTAGGATGTTTCCCTACAATTAATTAGAGAAATATTTCCTAAACATTTCTATTCACTTTACAGGAGAGGTTTATTTTTTTAAGTAGTTAAAAATTTTCTGAAAGAACAATTTTAACCAGTAGTTAAAAAAACCCCAACAAAACCAAATAGGAACAATGTTAAAAAGAGGAAAATAAAAAACTTGAAAAGATGATGAGACTGAATGTTCTGATGGGATTGTCTTAATGAAATGGAAACTGCCTCATTTAGAAAGATGTTTTGTAAAAGTATGCCATGACACACCGAATTCTGTAATATTGTTTTGTGGTTTTATGTGTGTGGTTGCATTTCACGTGGTTTATTAGCTCTGCAGTGCTTGAAAGTCCTGCTCGGGATTATCTTGTTAGAAGAGAGAAGTTAGTTCTAAATTGCAAAACTAATAAACCCCGTAGGAGAGGTAGGTCTTGAATAAAAGCTGACTCGCTCTCAAAGGGACAGTCTGTGGTAAAAGAGAAGTGTTCAAAAGAAGCATTTCCAGGTAAATATTTATTTGCATTTTAATAGTTATGTGCAAGCAATGAAAGAGGAATTAAAAAGCAAATGTATGTGGCAAATAAGCTACCCTATGCAACATGGTTGAGGGTCCTGTGCTTAGAAAACTATTTTGCAGAAATAAGTCTCCATGAGTGTTTCTTAAGATGTTAAATTTTTCATAAGCATGAGTACTTCATCTATCCTATTGTCAGTGTAGACTGATGAACAAAACCCTAAGGCTTGATTTCAGTAATGTTTAATTTTAGTCCCACATTAAATGCAAGCTCAGTTTTACTATACTACACGTTATATGATGGGTTAAATAGCAAGAGAACAGTAGTAGGTCATCTTTTTTTAAATTATTATTCTAATACCCTGACTTCGCCATCAAATGTTAATGGCTATTGTCTCTTGTACAACAATAATGGTACGCTTGAATTGTTTTGTGGTGCAATACAATATGTACATTAATTTTTGCATCATGTTTTAGCAACGTGAGTTTTAGTATTAAAATCACAATAGTAAATTATCAGTGCCATTAACCAGCAGTATTGATTTGCTATGCAAATTTAGTTATGAATTAGGCCTGAGTACTTGCTAAAATCTTGAGACTTCTGTGGCTAGACCTGGTAAATGAGAGAGAAATTTTCTCACATTTTTCTTTTGATTAATGTTAACTGCTATACAATTTTGTTCAAGTATGAGTAGTGGCATTTTCACTCAGAGCTGTTATATTTTTGGATTTTTGTTTTGTTTGTTTTTATTGAGTTTAGCATCAGAACGCATAGGCTGCCCCACCAACATGAGAACTAGAAATGAAATAGGTGTGTCTTTATTCATTCCACAGCTAGAAGGAACCAAGTAATAAGCTAGCAGTGTACTTGCCAAAGAAAGTGACAAATACAGATGTTTCAGTAGGAATAGGAAATATTAGTTACACAACTCATGACAGAAATACCATTGTTTGCATTTAAAACATGTAAAAAGCAAACCCTTCTATACTAATTGGACATTATCTCCTTAAATTCAGTTTCTCCCTTTCACTCATCCACATCACTTTTGATAATAAGGCTTCATTCACCTTGCCCAGTAGAAGTTAAGAAACTGTTTTATCCGCTCCTGGAACATTTTTGCAGTGATGTGCAAGGTACTAATTATGCCACTGCTTATGACAGGCATTCTTACACTTCATTGTATAGGCATCATTCAGTTGGGACCCAGATGATTTGCCCAAGCAGTGCATTTGTAGACTGTTGCTAAAAACAATTTCACCTCAAGACCATTGGACTTTTTACAGTCTAATTTTGGCCATATATGAGGGTTACTTAAATACAGAGATAACATTAATCTTTCAGTAGCAACAAGTGCTGGCTGTGGTTAAGACCAGGAGCTTAACATTCCTGTAATCAAAATGTTGTTGCTGGACATGAGTAATACAGTATGTGATCATTTCTGAACATTAAATCTAACCTGGATTGGATTCAGCTCTGCTACATGATACCATGTTGCCTCACATGACACTGTTCTACCCCTTTGGTCCTTGAAGATACGGGACAGTAATTAGCAAGTACCTCATTTAATTGGCAGGACTTCATATAATACCAGTCCGTGCCCGCATGATGCTTGCGTAAATAAGTGTTTCTATTTCTGTAGACAGTAGGCATTTGGAATTTTTTTTAACAATATAACTGCCTGGGCTTAGTGTTACAAATCATGAAACATTTTGTTTATGCATTATAAATAGTGATATCTATTTATAAATCAAAGGCACTGTGTTCTCGCTCTATTCCTAGGAGGCCTTTGGTTGTGTTAGCATTACCCACGCACATGCTTCCATTTTGTTGCCCGAGAAGCTAAATGGAAATATATGACTCTTAGCTGGCCTCATTAATGAAACAATAGATACAGGTTGGGTGCAGAATCTGAAGGAGTCACTGAAAAACATAATAAGCAGTGAGGGGAAAAAAAACAACCCCAACAAACTGAACATATTTTAAATAATTTAAAAATGTTATTCATGAGAAGCAACGCAGAGTTTTATTTAGGGAGATAGAAGGAAAACCGTGAGGTGGCAGGGGATTCCTAAAGGGTAGAGAACAGTTTATCTCTATCCCACATAGTCATGTGGGGACAATTTATCCTCATCTTGTAGGAACAGGAAATATTTTAAAGTTAATAATGTTTCTGCCACCTTTCTCTCCCCTCCTATCATGCTTACAGTCAAAGGTGAAAGCCTACCCTACATCCCCTGTGACTGGTGCAGAATCTACATCAGAAGCAGAGAGATGAGGGAAGGAAGAGTGGAACAAGATCAGCTCTGTGGTTTGCGACAGCCTATAAAACCAGAAAAGTCTTTACAAAAACAGGAGCCAGATAGAACTCGTAAAAAGCCAGTAATCTCTGAACATGGGCCAGTTGGCAATCCCGTGCTGTGGTTGTTTGTCATTACAATAGGATATCTTTCTGCAAATCAACAGATGATTTTTAATACAGTAGTCTATACAAACAGTAGAGAAACATTTGTTGTTGTTTCTTCCAAGCCTTGTGGACTGAATTTATCACTGTGTGACGATCCGTGCCCCAGTGATCTTGCACTTTGAAAGAAACTGCAGATTCTAGTGCAAAGAAGTTGCTGGAGTAACTGGTGTTGATGACTGTTTTGTTGTGCTCCCCCCATTGCTGCAACCTGGGAAGTGCCTTTTCTGCTCCAAGTACCTTCAGCATTTAACTTGTTCAGCTGGGTAATGTCGTGTTAACCCTAATACTGAATTTGAAGTAGTTCCCCTAGATAGTTAATAGCAAGAGAAGTGGTGTAGTAAATGGAAACACTGCTCTTCCTTTATTGCATTACGGCTTTATTTCTGAGCCCACTGTTTTACAGGCTTTTTTCTGCATATCATATCCCTGCTGGTATGCTGTAGTGTACATTTCCTTACCGGGAGCGTGTACTATTGCCCAGCACAGCTGTAGGCATAAGCTATTGCAGACACCTCTGATGCACTCCTGACATAATAGACCTGATCACCCTGGGGCCTTGCAGCGCTTGGTTTAGGGTGAAGTGCCGTTTTGCTGCCTGCGTAAACTCTGTACATGACCGCTCCCCTCTCTCCATGTCAGACGGCTGCAGAGACCCTGCCTTTAATAGGCAAGGTTAGAAGGGTAGAGTGTGGCACATGGGCTGAGTCTTCCTTTTTATAAATCGGTAACAATAGGGTGTTGACAGGCCTTGAAGCCTAGACAGGCTATGAGGGTCATCACGATAAGGAAGGATTAGTGTATATAATTTGCCAAATATGGGGTCAGTCAGTAGCTGGGTTTTTCTGCACATGGCAGATTATCTACAGTAGCTTCGTGGCATGCGCCTTAGCTGCTGGCTATATTTATTAGCAAATTTACCACCGCTTCCAGTTTAAGAACTATATGCTAAACAGGGAACGTATGCAAATGTGATGAAAGAAGTTTTGGGTTACATTTTGTCTGAAGAATAAAAATGGAGTGTGCTGTATATGTCTTAAGTAGAAATACTTTTCAGTGTACCGTATCTGTTTTTCCCCTAAGATTTTCAGTTGAGAGATTTTGTATGCATCTTCATTCTTTGTAAATAAAGCTGTTTCTAACTTAATTCCCTGGAGGGTACAGTTATCCAGCCCAAAGATCAATGGTCAACAGAAAATATAAAGAGCCCCTAGATCAGATCTTTGACTGCTTTGTGGTAGATAGCTAAACTGCCCACCTTAAAACGTTAAGAGAACGATAAATGCTGTAAATTCTTGGCTGCAGTGAAGAACAACTTGTTAACCCCAAAGTTACTGGAAACAGATATGGTCAAAATCTAACACCATTGCTGTGTTGTAAACTGTGTTTATTCCTTAAAAGAAAAACAAGAACACAGGGATTTAGTCAATTCTTGCAAGTATTTTCCAAATTAGATTTTCACTGACTGTGTTAATTTGCAGCTTGGAGCAGAGTTCATACTTTCGATCTTCCAAGTGATACTACGCCAGTTTATGGCAATTTGTACAAATATTTAAAAATTAATACACATGCAGTTACTTTTTTCTTTATGTTTACTTGAAGGTTTTATTTCTTAGTGTAACAGTTTCTTTAAAGTAAGATGCCGCAGTCCCTTTGTGCTTCCTTTCTCAGTACCTTCATAAGCTCACCCATTAAACAAAAGACCCAGTGTAAATAAAATTTTGCAAGTCATTTGAGGATGCAGCAAAAGAAATAATTGACTTTTTAGTCCATTTTTAGAACAAACTCTCTCAAGGCCTTTTTCTCCTCACAGGAATATTTCCCACTGCACTGGAACTGACAAGACTGTATGCATTACTTTATTTTGATACTGACATTTAAACAATAAAATAAAGCCATTTAAAACAAATAGTGGTGCTTTAAGTGTCTGAGCTGTCAAGATATCAAATTATATAACTTGGAAAAATCAGAATTCATTGTTAATGGTATGCACTTAACACAAAGGGTCGCTGGAGTACTAACCAGATATATATTCAGCTACCATGTTGGAGCTAACAGGCTATATTCCTTTAGATAGAATTGACTATATTCACTTAAATGGACTTGACTCTAGTACAATCACTGTATTCAAATGTCAAAAAAAAGAGAAAGAGGATGTCACGTAGGGTCACAAATTATGTTGGATTTTGACAGATTGTAGCCTTGCTTTACAAGAGCAGTAACATCTCATTTGTCACCGTTTGATCTGTAAGTGCGGGAATGAGAGCGGAAGGCCCTCCATCTCCACCGCAATTTAATCGCTCTGAGGCCGACAGTGGCAGCTAAAGCCACCTGCCCATGCACTGTACTGCTGATCTGTTTTAATTTAATCGTCCGTCAGCTGGGATGAAAGCATAAATCGTCTCCCTTTGATCTGCAAACGGTGTGGTTTTTTTGTAAAGCATGGTGCAGAATCAGGGAGACAGTTTCCACATTTAGTGCAACATAGACAACATGGGCTTGAAAAGCTTGTAAGTGATATTTCACTGTAGTCGTGAAGCAAGAAGTTGCTCCTTTTGTAAATTGATACGAAATAGCGCACGTTTTTTAAAAAAGACCTGTTGTAGGGGAGGTTATTGATTCCAAATGTATTAATTATTCAAGTTTGAAAAGCCAACCTCTACCCTTAAATAACTTAAACGTCTTTAAAACTCTGAAGAACCTTAAATCACCTTGTTTACAAAGCGGGGGAAATAAGAAAAATTATTTGGTGATAACACTGGGTAATTCTGTGAACTGACAGCTGTATATTGGGCATGTTATTTAGTTATATTATTGCATGTAAATGAAAAAGGGAGGATCTTTAAAAAAAAAAAAGCTTCCTTCTCCATTGGAAAATTTTGCCCTTTCCTGCTATTGTTGGAAGTTTTGTTTAAGGCCAAAATGTTATTTGCATATCAAGTATGTTTGGTAACCCAAACCCTGCTTTTGGTTGTACTAAGGGAAATCTTACGCCCTTCCATGGAAAGAACCAGCATGAATACAACTGAAAGTAAAATGGTAACATTTGGACAAAATCTTTCTCATTATTATGTTTTCTTACAGAGTAGCTAGTGAGCAAAAAAATCCCAATTTCTACATCATGCTTCTCCCTCTCAGCCCCTTCTCCCAACCCTTTATGGCTTCCTTTTTCAGGCTTGTGCTTTCTTAGGTTTTGCACTTGGCCTCTCTCATGGGTATGTTACTCATAATTGTAACATTGTCCATTTGTGACAAGAACCACCTCCTTTAGCTCCTTGTCAATCCAAGCTGGGTCTTCTAGTGCTTCAGTCTTTAAACCTGAAGAAACACAGCAGTGGAAGGCCCATCCCTCAGCTGTGAGAATTTTGACTGACCACGTAAACCTTTACATGCACCTTCTCCTCTCCCTTTCTTATGACAGCTTTAAGGACTGTACTCCCAGTTCAGATTCCCAATTGCCAGTATTAAAATCAAAATCTCACACTCTCTCCCCAAAATTCATACAAACCTGAAGAGTTGCATATATTCTCTGCAATGTCATTTTTCTGACTGAGATTGGAGGTGTGAACTGCCCAGTGAGATCTTTAAGTATCTTTCCATTAGTGCTGAGACAAGACTGTGACTTCCCTATTGGGAAGAGACTCTTTTGTGCTCAGATGTCAAAACTAGGAAGTTCCTTTCCTAGTAACAAATGCAGTGTGTTTTCTTGACTTTTTGGAGAGCAGAGAACACAAACCACAGCTCGTAAGAATCCCCCCTTTTTGAGTGACTGAACGTCTTTTATTTACCGAACAATCTTGGAACGTTTTATTTGAGAAGGTTTTCCGTCTCCATTATTTGTAGCAGGATTTTATTATTTGGCAAAGGATTCTGTCTTGGGGTAAAGAAATGTTTATGCTTTCTCTTGTAAAATTCCATTCGGCCTATGCCGGAATATGAATAGTGAAAAATCTCATTTGTCCTCCTTTTGCTTTCATTCCTCATGAAAATTTTGTCAGTCTGACAATATAATAAATACTTAGGGAGTTGCTGTGGCCCTGGAGTGGGGAAGGAGAGACAACCAGGCTGCTGTGTCCTAACACAGATTCAGCTTATGGACCAACCGGGCCCTGACCGCTTTCAGAGCACTGATTTGATCTAAAACACACAAGCATGTTTTCTTGGGGAAAGAAGAAGAAAAGAGAACAGAGAAAAAAACTTACCCTTATCCCCAAAATTGACCTTTGGGACTGACCCAGATCCCTGGGGCATGAGCTCACACAGCATGGGACCAAGGGAGGACAAATGGGCCAGACTACTCCTAGCCCTACTCTCCGCCCCTTGTTTCGTCTCTTGAGTTTTCTGCTACAAGCTAAGGTGGTAGGGATCCTCTGGTAGCCATCAGTGGTGCTGTTCTGAAATTTAAGTGTTAAAAGGTTGCTAAC
The DNA here is from genome assembly GCA_034782735.1 of Sagittarius serpentarius. Taxonomy (NCBI): domain Eukaryota; kingdom Metazoa; phylum Chordata; class Aves; order Accipitriformes; family Sagittariidae; genus Sagittarius; species Sagittarius serpentarius. Next base: position 11,201,106 of record JAVKLA010000054.1, on the reverse strand, counting down.
AAAGCACGCGAAAAAGACTTTTGTACTTGCAAATATTACAAATTGGTTTATGTTTCTCAGTTACGCATCTTGAATATTGTATGTGTACAGGCTAGTAATAACCTACAGCAAAAGGATATTAATTTGCAAAGTTGAGCATTATTTGCCTAATTTTCTATATGAAGTCTGATGCAAGAGACAGCAGAAATTAAGACTGGATGAACTATCATCAGTTCTGATGTTTTCGAACTTCTGACTTCTTGGCTTTGCAGACCAAACCTGGGGATGGCTATGCAATGTTTGTAACTGTAAGGGTTTTTAGGTGGAATAATGAAGTGCGTAGACTCGTGCACCCTGCGTAGTGTAAACAATGGTGACAGTTATCTTTACTTGTGTGTAGGTAATTATGACACAAATAGCAATAAATGTCATACAACCTTATACTGAGCTATCATCTAATCAGTCCCAGGAAGGTTTATTTAAATGTATTTAAATAAAATCAGTCTAAACTAGCAAAAGATGACAATTTTGATACTAATTTTTTATCTGAGGTAAAATTATTTTGCAAGTTTGACTAGCTTATTTTCCCTAAATATAGAAGATTTCTACCAAATTTTAGTCTTCCTAATGATGCTTAATGTGCATGGAGCATTGCTCCACTGAATTTATAAATGAGCTGATAAATTAGCTCTTCATTTTTGAGTACTGATAAACAAAAGGCATGTTTTCTAATCTCATTGCAGTAACTGGCAACACTGTCACTGAGCTACTGGGTAAAGGATGAACCTCTTAGTACTAAACCATAACATCCTGGAAGGTATTTCCAACAAGTCTGACTTCTTAATTCCAGCTTTATGAAGGATGATGTCAGTCTAGTTTTGTATCCCCTTCATACATCCAGTCCTTTTCTCTCTTAGTATTTTGGGTATTTTTTATTAGCTTTTCTATTGGAATTCTGAACTCCATTACACTGCAGTCAGATAATATAAACCACACCGTGCTGCTATCAATACAGTCCTCTCTTAAAACTCCAGTGCATACAACAAACACAGATAACTCCCTCCTGATAATGTGCTTGTATCTGCTTAGACTAAGTAGTGTAATGAAAGTGAAGGCAAAGGCACAAATGGTATACAACGTGTGATAGGTTTGTGGAAAGTACAGTAACAACTAATGAGTAGGGAGAAAACCATTCAAAAGTGTTGCTAGTTATGTATAGGCTCTCACTAGTCTGTTCGTTTGCGTTGCATTTGTGATGTTTGTGTTATTTTTGCAGACTGTGTTCTTGCATTCATTCATACTCTCCATTCTTCTGTGTCAATGTCAGTTTTGACAGCAGTCACCAGAAATCCCCTCTGTTGCAAAAAGCAGAAGCAATAATAGAAGGATATGGCTATCATACCCTGATGAGAATGTATAGATGATAGTTAGCACTTCTGTCTTTATTTTCCTTTATGTATTTTGATGGTTTGTTTACAGCTTGAGGTGTATGGCCTATATCTATTTACATGGTCTTTTTCAATGTAGGTATTGTTCAGTGTACATTGTGAGTTGTGGTGGCACCATTATATACTGAATTCTGTATGTACATGTACACATACACAGGTCAAACCATCACTTGTGGCACACTTACAGCTGTAGCTTTTGATCTTTTAGGATTGTGTTATATAGTATTGGGAAACCTGTTTGTTCCATGGTACAAGTTGGAGCAGAGAGTAGATACTCTGTGGACCTACTTAAACCAGCTATTTATTTCTATGGTTACTTGCCATTATGGGGGACAGGATTCAATGACTCAAGTAGTTCAGTCCTATGTATAAAAGGTCAGTCATTTTGTAGCTGGAAAATTAGAGAAACTCTTAACTTCTTTACTGATGTTTTTCTTAATGGTTTGTAAAGTGAACACACACATTTGCACGTCTGTCACAGAATATTGTGAATTACACATTCAAGAGGTCTCTATGACCTAAATGGCAATATTAAATATTTACCATAACTATATAGACCATGGCAGCCAGAAATTTATTATGGGTACAAATAATTTTTCAGCCTGTCTGTTTTTAAGACAAAAGCAATAAAGCAAGATATTATTTAAATTGATAAAAGATGCAAACATAGCTTCACTGGATTTCTAGATTCATATTAAAAGAATAAATATTTCATCAGTGATACTAATTAAAGAATGGTCAAAGATTTATCCATGTCTTGTACTACAAATTGATATCAGACCTGTTTAGGAAAAGTAACGTTCGTAGTACTGCCTACTACTTGAAAAAAAGATTTCTGTGAAGCCCACTTTACCAGATAATGATTGTTTTATTAGTCTTTGTTTAGTGAGATGTTACTCAAGAATTGAAGAAGCTAGTTTCTGGTAGAAAAAATCAATAAGAATTCATTTTTTAAAAGGCAGATCTTTACAATGGCAAATATTGTATCAGGGGAAAGCTGTTAGAAAACTACCATTTTACTAATTAATTTCCATGTGGATAATGGATATACACTAAGGAATGGAAATAGATAAAGATCTCAGTAGGACAGACAAAAATTAAGTAAAGCTTAACGGTAATATCTTATGTCCTTTTTTATAACGTCCGATAAAAAAACACCCAGAGCCTAGAAATACATTTTTGTAGTGACGCTTTATAAATTAGAAACCTGGGATTTCCCTTATTTGATCAGGTTGAAAATCTGTCATTCTAATACGTTGTTTCCGTTGGAGACCTAATAACTGATTCATTCAAGACAAGCATTTGAGTAATTAACTTCATTATGCAGATAACATTTGGAGAGTGGGTGAATATTTTTTCCAAATGTACTTTAATTCTCTGGCAAGTTGATAAGGCATATTCCACTGTTTTACCTACCTAGTCTTAATTCTGGTCCTTTCTTCTGCAAGTGGTCTAAATCTGCCAGGCTATTTGACTGCAGGATTTGGCCCAAAAGGTATTGAGGTCAGATAGTAGCTTGGAAAAAAGTTTCAAGTGCTGCTTTTGTCTCCTTGTGCATGTGTCTGGAAACCTTTTGTATGACCTGTCTTTCTGTCTCAGGCCGAAGATTTTTTTTATATGAACTTTAATTGAATTTTTTATTTTAGAACTGAAATAATAAATATAATGGCTGAAGATGTTTCTGGCTGTGGGAATGTGTTGTGTTTTCAAATTTTTTTTCTTTTTCCATATTAGTAAAAATTCTTTAGTTTTAGTAAGTGCAATAGAGCCACACTCTAGTTGATATATTAATGAAGAATTTGGTTTTGAAAAATTTTTCTTCAAGAGAACCAAGTAGATACACAAATCAGTCCTGGAATTTATCTAAAAAGAAGTTAGTCCTCTCTGTTACGGGGAAGATTCAGAAGTTATGTAAAGCCTCTGCTTCTCCAAATGGTTTATTCAGAGTATACTTATTTGATACTGTTTTCATTAATGACGATACTGAATAACTGTTAGTTTCAGCCATGTCTTTAGTGACCTACACAAACTAAGTACCTGCGTGTGTTCACCATACACTCTCTGTCCTGCTTGCTTTTTGTTACTTACCAAGCACATTAAAATTCACATTAAAATTTGAAATGCACTAAACAAACCATTTCTTTCAGATAAATAGCTGATTTTGTTCCTCTCTTGTCATATTAATATTAGTATTATGGAGTCTTCTGTACCCTTGCTTTACTTCCTGACAATCTGATAATTGTGTTGGCACAGTGTACCTGGGGTCATCTTGTTTAGCTTATCTGCACAAGAGAAAGAGTGGCAAATAATAAGGGAAAGCAGCAATAAAATAGTGAAAAAAATTGAAAGGAAGATTTAATCTTTGACCAATTTGAAACATATCCTAGAGAATCCATGGAGAAAAAGATAAAGTGTGACTACGAGTAAGTTAACTAAACACATTACGGTGTGTGAGAGCAAATGGAGTTAGTCCATTGTACATGTTTAATTTCCTATTAGTCTCTGGCGTTTACTACTCTGGTCTGAGTTGGGGCATCTGTAAATTCAGTTAAATACAGTGCATTGTCTAAACATATCACAGCTCCAATCAGTCACCCGGGCTGCTGATAAGAAGCCTCTTGTATTATTGAATCTACAATAGGGAGGCTCTGCAGGCACAAAGATAACAGCTAGGTATTTCACTTTAAGTATGAGAAAAAAACAGTGACTCGCCTTTGCTGCTACAGCTCTGACATTTATTACTACTCCCTGATTTGTTTTATACTACTGATGTGAATTTGGTTTCAGGTGCTTTATATCTCTTCTTATTCCTAAGACCTCTATCTGGACACAGTAAGGAAAAACAAGTAAACCAAAATCAGCTTTCATGGTATTACATAGATAGCAACAACTCGAGCACTTTCTAGTGCTTTAAGAATGTCTTACTGCTTTCATCTCTGAAGGATGAAACAGAGGCTTTTGTTTATTCTTTCACCGTTTTGTTCCTTTTGAATTAAAGGAATTTCAGTGATGTCGCTTCAGAAATGCAGCTGCTCTAGAGGAAGTGTGTCTGGCTGTAATAGTTTGGGGGAGTTAGGCTTTTCCAGCGTTTTAATACACAACAAATGAAGCATTTTTGTGATCTTTTCATAGAGCCCTTGAGTTTGAAAGAAAATAACAAACAAGGTCTGTCAGCAGGTGTCAATGCAGATAGAAGTACTACAGCAGCATGTCCAGAGTATGTTATATACAGAAAGACACTGCTGGTAAATATGGGATTGGTAGCAACCGTCTTTCAGGTCCCTCTATGTTTCTCAATTTAACAAAGTCTTTTTAGTCATAAAACTTGGGCAAACTTTAGATGTTTAGGACAAAATTTCCTCTGCCCAAATATACTACTCAGGCTGATTTTTATTTTTTTTTTTTTAAAGTTTTGGCTTTTGTCAAGAATTAAGGCTTAGTAAAAATATAGAAAAAAATTAAGACTTTTTTTATAAAACCTCATGCTTTAGTGCAAAGAGCTGGGATTATGGAGGGACTGGTGATTGTCAAAGCACGTGCCTCTTGCTTTCCCCAGAGAAATCAGTTTTAACTTTGGCCAGCACTGTTAGCCAATTTAACGTGACTTCGAATGACAATATATTGTTCAGTGAGTATAAACCCATGTACCTTATTTCCCATAGCATATATATGTATTAATATATCACTATTAATACACCAAGAATATATATACACAACAGGCCTATATATAGTACAGTATCTCTGTATATCATATCGTATATTATGTAACATTTATATATTAATTTATTTACTTGTAAGCTATATTATATTTAAAATTCAACAATTCTGATCCAGAAATGTCATGGCAGATAGTTTCCCATTGTTTCTGTCTCCTAGAAATATGCCTATTTTGCACTATAGTTGATATATTTGATATTCTTAATTCATTGGTGATTTTATAAGTTTTATTTCTGGTTTGATACATTTCTGAGAGGCTACAACTAATTGTTCAGTAACTTTGCAATAGAAAGTTCATAAATTCTCAAACATTCATCATTGATTTTCCAGGGCTTCTTTTGTTGTACACATATGTTTAATTACAGCTGTATTTCTTGAAGTAGCTTACATGAGTTTGTTTTGTCTGAGCCCTCAGTTATAACTAAGTTTTGTTTCTGCTGCCATCTGAGTGATACTTGCATAAAGTTCAGTTTACTACTTGATGCTACACAAATAAAATTCCTAAAGGAAATACCCCAAAGATCAAAAAAACCCCCAAACCCCTCGGCAGGATCCCTAGTAAATGCAAATCAAAACAAACAAAGAAAACACTAAGATTCACTTCTGTCTTTTGAACCAAGGCATTGCAGTACATTATGTAGATGCAGGTTCTGAAGCAAGTTAATGCTCTGTTCTGCTGTGAGAAAACCAGGTCTGATTAAGCATTTGGCATCTTTTCTCTTTGACTGCTCATAGCAGGGTTCCTGGTAACAAATACATCATGACTTTCTATGTAGCTGAGATTTAGCAAGAATTCAGCGAATTTAAGGCTGTTTTTAACTTTCTGCATAAGCTTGAATCCTTTTTGTCTTCAGCCGAACACAATTAAAAGGCGCTCTTGAATTGGTCTGTACGATTCAAGAACATCAACTGATGGGCTTCTAAAAGAATACCAGGTAGTCATCCACTGTATAGAGACAGTCACAGGAATACATATCCTGAAGGACAGAAGGCATATGAAGGGCTTATTTGTAGTAGGAAACAAAAACGTAGAAAAACCTTTTCCTCGGCATTTTAAAATTAAAGGTATGTGGTACAGCGTCTTTTTCCCCCCCTTGCTTTAAAAGAAAATGCTTGCAATTATTGCAGGATTTTTTGGTTTGTACCACGGATCATTTGCAAAGCTGGTGTTCATTTGCGTTTGTAAGATCACAGTGCTGGGGTTTATTGTTTCTGATGTAGTGAGCATCAAAGGTATGGCTAACGTGGCAGGCTAGCACATCTGCTCATAGCATTAAAGGTACATCTAATGTAAGAGTGAAGCTTTATGCAGCCAAAGATAGACATAAGAAGAATAAAGCAGCTAAAGGAGATGGCAGGTAGGAAAACTGCGAAGGGGAAAGAGCTACCAGTTGATGATAAAACCAAGTCAAAGGTGGTGATTAGGCTGCAAAAACCAGTATGTGCATACATACTGGAATATAAAATTGCTCCCAGTAGACAAAAATTCAGTAGGTTGCCATGCCTTTAGAAAGGCATTTCTTTCATTTTGTAGAAAAAAACTTCTATACATGGATATGGCCTCTAGTGCACACCAATAGTGATCAGCAGGGATCTTTATACTAGTGAGATCTGCGAGGACAAAGGAGAGATTGCATTTACTCTAATCAAAGTTTGAAATTACCAGAGAAAGCCAAGGTGGATATTAGTTTCATGAGAATTAATGAAAGCCAGATTTCTGAATGGCTAGGATTCAGAGGGGTAAAAAGCATCATGAATTGAGAGTGACCTGACGTGAAATATTCCAATCCAGCAAAGCAGAGTTGATGAGAACACTGTTTTATACAAAACCACAGTAATTTCCAACTTCTCAGTGAGGATTAGTAATACTGAAATATATTTTCCATCACAGTTGTCTTGGTATTTGCAAAAGAGAGCTACCAGAACAATTCTAGTGTTTGTAGGAGAAATACTTCTAGTAAAGTTTCATCAGGGTAAATATTCAATTTTGTAATGACTGTGCTTGTTTCAGTGTATTTTCAGCTCAACTGTCATTCCTTTAACATAAGTCTTTGTATTAGGAGGGACTAGTTGCACTCTGGGTTAATTTGGTGTTGCCTTAAGTGGAAACCTAGGTTCAGCAGTGGTTTATATGACGGAAATTAAATATTGGAGTTCTTGCCTAGCGTGTTTGGAGTCTGTCCACACCACCAAACCAGCATCCAGATTGGCATAGCTTGAAATACCAGCATCATCTGTGCCAGGATTTCGTTATCCAGAGTGTTACAGGTTGGTTACAAACGTATGTCAGGATTGTTTGGAAAGCTTGTGAAATGTCTGTCTGGACTGGCCTTCAGTTTCTCCCATCAGGTCGCTCCTAAGTTTTCAGAAACGTCTACGTTTTTTGCGTTCCTACTGGAGTTGTCCCTGACTCAAAGCAATGGAATGGGACAGTGTTTCCTGACGGTCAGAAAAATAAGAGGCATCTGTCACATAGATACACACTGAGGCTTGATCCACAAAAAACCATACTGCTCTGCCACTCACTTCTGTATGGTTACTCCATATGGTTACAGAGATGACTGTGAAACAACCTTGATGCAAGAATTGAACCTTCAGTAAAGTCAAACTGGTAAGCAGAAACTTCTGTAGCATCTCACTTGCCATGGCGAAGTGGAATAGTATCAATGTCTGTGCTTTGGCCCAATTTCAAGATGAATGTTACGTGTTACAGTTTTTCATTGAACATTTCATATGGCATCAGTAAATTTGTAATTAAAATGCAGTGTTATTAATTTATCAATATAAATGGTGACTACTTTTTACTAGTTGATAAGCACCATAACCTGGAAAAAATGTAGAATAATGACAGTTTTTAAAATACATTTTTTGTGAGAACAAAGTTAATTGTAGGGGTACAAGAAGGAAGGAAAAATAAAACTTTGTTTTTCCTTTTGTAAGTGAATCAAGGGTCTAATGGGTTGGACCTCTCTTCTCTTACAAGACAGTATATGTCATCTGAATAACCAGTTTTTCTTCAGTTAATACAGCTCACTTTTTTTTTTTAAGCCCAAGATCTTTCTCTTCCCTAGTAGACAGCCTGTAACTAGGTATTAGCAGTTTCGGGAAGGTTAAATTGCTCTTTCATAGATCAGGATTTGTTAACAGATGTGGTTATTGGTACTGTGTGCTTTACTAATCCCTCTTCAGTATTGGGGTATCTCCAACCCCACCAGTTTAATTAACATTGAAATTCTCATATTATTTTGGTGCGCTGATTACAGGCAAAGACTAAGTGGAAGTCAGTTTGGCATCACAAGAGACTTCAGTGTTAACAATGCAGAAAGGGTTTGGTTTTTTTTTTTCCCCTCTTCTCCTCCATGAACTCCAGATAAGCAGTAGGCCCCAGTTAGATTTCATTACTGTCACGCACTCTTCATGGTCATCTTTTAATATTTGAAAGGATCATTTGTTAACTGGAAATGGTCAATTTTTTTTTCTTTGGCTTTTGAAATATAATTTTCAATTTTTAATTTGATTCATTTAGATGAAATCATTAATCAGGGTTGAAACTGAGTTAATTTTCTGGAAAATAAATGAGGTTGTTAGAGTGAACATTATTAAGTGGGCTCTTTGCAGGAAAGGGATAATAGCTGAAAATATGGAAGACTTTGAGAACTACAGCAGTTGAGGGATAAAAAACAGGGTTTTTTTTTAGCTAAGTGCAGTAATTTTTTAAAGGAAGCTGGGCGTAGGAGGAATATTTCAGATCTATCATTATTAAAGTAAGAGTTATAGAGTAAATATTCTTATTAAATATATATGTGACTTAAAATGCTACAGAGCCAGAATATAGATTGTGATTTTTAAAAATGCTCTTATATATTTATAAACAGTATGTTTCTCCCAAAGCTCAGTATTTGCTATTCCAAGCAAAGGCCACTTGATTTTTGAGACAGAGAAACAGTAATTCAGCAGAGGTACAGCCATCTAGGTAGAAAGCCTCAGTAGACAGGCAGTGCAGGCCACTAAACCATTTTTTTCAGTCTGACCCAAATTCAGTTACTGGCATTGAGAGGGTTCTGTTTGCTTATTTTCTGGAGTTTACTACATGATACAAAGTGATTAAGATAGCCAGCAAAATCTTTTATAAACACAAACCAAAGCAGAAGGGATTGGACTAGACAGGCAACATCCTAAATTTACCATTCAAGTTTATTTCAGTTAACTACAAAATTTGTTTTGTGTTCTTTCCTAAAGTCATCTACTTTCTGCTAATCTTCTATTTCAAACAGTACTGCTTTCTGCAGCCCCCCCTACCCCCCGAAGGTAGGGCTGCCTTCTCTGTTCTGATAGGAAAGAATTTTTTCCCTTCAAGCGTTCCAGTCCTTGCTCAAGAGTTATCATAACACTAAGCACTTAGTGGCCGTAGGTCAAAATTTTTGATGGAGCACTACAACTCTGTTTAGGTTTTCTTTAATGCCCATGTGCTCTTTAAGGACCATTTCAGAGTCCATTACTGTGAATGAATGGTAGAAACTGTAGGTGTCTTACCCAACAAGATGTTTTTTAATGTCCTGTCCAACAAGATATGAAATACTCTCAACTACCTTTAGCTGCAGAGGGAACCAGGAGTGCATGCCACACAAAAAAGAATTCTCAAATGGGGAAGGGTGGGAGAGTTTCTGCAGTGGAGCAGAAAGTCACATAGAAATGGAAATTATTCTGGACTGTGGTTGCTTTCCTTTTGTGATGTACTTTTCCATGATAAAAGAAGAGAGACAGTAATAATCAACTTGGGTTAAGCTTGAAATATTTTTCTTTTAAAAATTTAAATCTCGGAGCACATGAGTTCAGTTTTCCGTTCCCTTTAAGAAGAGACAAACAGCAGCAACCAAATCTGAACCCTGACAGACACAAAAGTTGAGTTTGTACCTCCTCTCTGCTAACAATGTTAACTAAAGAAACAATAACTGGAGGCTTTTAAATGTCCAAAATAGTATATGAAAGATGGTTATTTTGAGACAGAGCAGAACAAATGTTGATTTACAATTTCATTTTTAGTTACATCATTGTAATGTAATAAATCCCGGTGATGTAACAGCTTCAAGTAAATAGACTATAGCATGTTAATCCAAAATGGCAGTTGCGTGGTATGAATATTCTTAGGCAATGCTAACTGGTTATGAGCTACATGAAACAAGTACCTCTTCTAGGAGTGGCAAAAGTACCTCTCTTCTGGAATAAGAGAAGGTCCCGAAGTCCCTCCACATGATTAAGATCAGTCACTTGTCATCAGTTAGTCAATTGCAATTAGTTACTACTAATGGTTTTTGTATCCCGCCTGCGTTGTAGACCCTACATGCTAATAGGAACAGATTATTGGCTTGGCCAGGGAGGCGAGAGGCCCCAGTTCTCAATAATATAGTTTATTACTAAGAACAGTAGGTTTATGCTAGGATTGTGTAGATGCTATGAGAGTATGAAGGGGGCCTGCTAAATCTCAGTAACATAGTCTTGTGCCTTTGAAGTTAATAGGCTTTTAAAACCTGTAAGTAGCAGAAGCAGGATCAGGCCAATGCTGTGCCATGAACTTGTTTTCAGATCTGTCCTGCATACACACCTTTGGGTTTAATGGCATTGTTTTCAATATGCAGAGTATTTTGGTATGCAGAAGCTATTTCTCATAGTTTATATTTACAGAACTTCTTAAAATCACTGAAATTTTAAATGGGGTTTTAAGATGTTCACATTGATAAAACATTTGTTGTTGTTTCTGCATGACTTTTAATTTTGCTGCTTGATTTGGTTATAACAGTGGCTGCTTTTCTCACAACTCTACAAAACCTTTGCAGTCATGGTCCCTCCCACAGTCAGAGCCAAGTCAGACTCTTACACTCATAAGTGAGTAAGGTTCCTGAGAATGTTTTGAGCATTTACATAAAGTTGTTTTCTAGCCAAGCTGTTCCCAGGACTTTGCTGCATTTAATACTCATAAATATCAAATAGCTTGTGGTGGGGGAAGGCACCAGGGAGCATGAAGATGGGATTGGGGCAAAAAGATGGCAAGAATTGCCATAGTTGGGTGTGTAGAGAAGGACCCACTTGTCAAGCTGAGCATGTACGGCATGGTTACTAAACAATGCTTTGCTACTCGCTTGGAAGCAGTTCCTAACAGGTGGCTTGACTACTGGCTATGATTTCAGAAGTTAGTTCTTTAGAACCTAATCAAAGCTTCCTTGTCATCTTTTCTTTGGTGTTCAGTCCTGGCCAGCTTCGTATGTTCTTGTAGTGTTTTGTGGTATCTTTGGACACAGCCATTTCTAATCCTTTCTTTCTTCAAGAAGTTTCTTACAGGGAAGGTTGCGTTGCATTTCTTATTTCAAAATATGTTAACAGAAAATTGCTGTAATTTCGGCTCGGAGATTCTACCCTCCAGTGGACATTTGCAGTTTCTGGGTAACCATCAGTGTTTGTCTTACGACAGTGTTAAAAAAGTCAAGAGTCCATTAAGTACTTATTCACATTAGACGTCTTTCCAGTTGGGAAAGGCTGTTTTTCTTCCCTCTGCTACGTTATCGACTCCGTTTTCAAACTGTGCCATTAAAATTCTTTAACAATGAGGAACTTGCTATATAGAACTGCCCAAAACTTATGATATGCAGCAGTGGACAGCAATATTGGGCCTCTGAAGATGATGAATCTAGAAATAGTAATAGCAGTGGTAATAAGGTGGTAAGAGTAGTTTTCCAGTGTCTTGAAGAATGACACCATGTAGAGCGCACCTGAAGGGAAACCTCCGTATCTAAAACTCCTCAAGGATTTTTGAAAAATGACCACTCCTTACTCCCACATATGTTTCCTCTAAACCCATGCTTTTGGTAAGTTTTAACTGCAGACATCTGTATTAGTTGGGCCTTCATCTTGAGCTGAACAAGGTGTTCTTCTTCTTTGGTACATTCCTGATATGGACGAGACCAGCAAATAATTTTTGAGTGGATTTTGAACCAGGTGTATTTTAAGAGGTGTTGGATAGTTAATTTGTTTTGTTCCTATGGACACATTTTATGTAAGCTTTTAAAAACATTACAAAACTTTGTAGCTAGTAGGTAGTAAGTAGCTATCTGGTGAAACAAATTTCATGTATAAAATCTAACAGCAGGGGAAGTCTTTGTAAAAGTTTTTCTGTCACGTCTCCTTGTTGTGCAGCAAACAGTGCTAGGAACTGGACATTCACACAATACGTAGGATGTCACTGAATGAAACCTGTGAATTCAGGTTTGGCCCAAGTCATTCTGTACACAGGTACAAATATATGCCACTGATTGCAAAAAATCTTAATTTATTTGCTGTTTGGATAAGGAAGCTGAAACTGCGATTCACAGGTTTTTGGACTGAGTGCACTGGGATGGGATAACCATCTGTCCTGTGAGTGAGACGCTCAGCTATGTGTGGCTATTGATAGTAACATGGGTTACTGGCTAGCAGTGTTATCTAAGCAGTCGCCAAAGGTTTAAGACTACACAAATAAAAGTGAGTTAGAATGACGATTTTTAAGGGACTTCTGAAGCTTTTAAAGAAAAAGTGGGGTTTGTGAGTGCAATAGTCTTGCTTCAAGTTTCTTATTTCAAACTAAGCTTACCAGTTTAATTTTAATCACTTTCAAACGCCTTGGTCATGCTTTGAAGATAGAAAACCGCCCCCTCAAGCTCTGAAGCTGAGCAGTGGCCCTTTTTGTTTCCACAGCCAAAAATAAAGTGTTCGCATGAGCTCATTTACAGAGTAGAGTTGGCAGCCTTATCAGGAGAGGAGAAGGGAGCTCTGAAGATGAAAAGCTATCCCTGTGACAAAAGTCTTCATTAGGTTGGGCAGTAATGGAATGTGGTGTACGTGGGATAAAGTGATGGCTACCTAGAGCATTTAGGGAAAACCAGAAGAGTAATAATGTTTTATGTTCTTCTTAGGCTGGCTTCTTTGGTGATCCCTCTGGCCCAGGGATGTTTGGAGTGACAAAGGGGACTGGGTAAACAGCATAGTCTCAGCTTTGCTTGGTATTTCAGCCTCTGTTGATCACAAAAAAAGTGAGAGTCAGAAAAAGGAAAAGTAAAGATAAGTCATTATGTAGTTTCATAATAACTCAGCATTCCCTGTTGTGCCAACTCTCTACTACAGAGCTTGCTAGGAGACAAACTTTGAAAATCCCTTTATCCAGTTTCACACATATGTCAAATCCCATTTACAACAAATATTTCTGTTGTTGAAATTCAGGTTTCTCAGGATATTTTTTTTATATAATAAAGATGCTAATTTTATAATTACATTAAGGTACTACTTTAATATTATATATATAATTTATATAAAATATAATTAGCATGAGAGTAAAACATTTGATTTTTTTCAGCTTGCTCCAGTGGGTTATTTCTTTTGCACTCAAGGTGAGGTGGCAGTTTTCTATCAGTTTCCACAAAAGATCTCAGTATTGTTGTTGCAAGTTTGGTTTGAAGTGGTTAAAAAGTCTTTGTACAACAAATAACTGATTGCTCAAGCCCATTGAAGTTAGTGGAATTTTTGTCATTCACTTTTCTTTCTGTGGATCGGGACTGTAACATGTGATATGTACTGTGCAACCAGCGATATGTACTGTGCAGCCAGCAGATATGCCCTCTAATGCTTTCTTACCTTATAGTGAGCAAGACTATGAATTTCCCAAAGCTCATCTCAAGTTTTTGCCAAGGATGTGTGGAACATCCCGTTTAGTGTACTGGGCGGTAGTATTGCATGGACCTGTATTCTACAAGTGTTATTTAGCCCACCTTGTGCTCCTGTTCACTAGGACTGAGAGGGGTAAAATGGCAGTAACGACTGATGCCTGCAAAAACCCCTGCATACCTGGGAAACAGCTTGATACTTGCGTGTACGCTCATAGCTGCGTATACATACATCCATGAATAGAGGAGGGATTCCCTGAAAGCCACTTCACTCAGCAACTGCTGATAGCAGTCTGCAAGTACAGTCTATAACTGGGGCTAGTCGTATCCTTTTAAAGACTTATTCCTGTGACTTCAAAATGCTGTATTAATACTATTTCAAGGGCTTAAGGAGTTTTAACTTCTGCAGAGGTCTTTGTTTGCTCTTTGTGTATTCATTTTACCTGTGTGAACCAACTGATCTGAATTTGGCCTGACGGTGGGCTTTTTCAATGCAGAGGGCTCTTTTTCTTCAAGCTGAATACAGTGGCAAAACTTCTGCTGACTTTAATCGGGATAGGACTGGAACTTACTGTCATCATGTAAAAGATCAGCTTTGCGTTGATAATAAACAGTATAATTCCACTAATTTTCCCGCTGCAATTGACAACCTATATGGCTTTTTGTTGTTTTTACCTCAGAATTTTTCCTGTTCATTTGTTAGATCTCCTTCTTCATTAAGGATTCTGTCTTCTTGCTAGCCCAGGCTAGCCCAGGATTAAAGTCACAGCAACATTTTGTAGGTAATGTCTTCACAGTCCAAACCCATTAGAATTAGTGCTACTTTAATGAAAAGAAAAAATGGATAGCTAATTGTTTCTGTAGTTCTTATAAATTTCACAGCTGCTATGAAATTCAAAGAGACCTGCATTGCTTTTATAGGCGTCTCTGCCCCTCAGTAAAAACAAAAAGGCTTTACTTCAAGTTTTGAATCGCCTTCTTTAATGCCTTTAAACAATAGACCCATTTCTTCATTTAATTAAAACAGTAAAAGTTGTGCCTCAACCCTACAGATTGACAGAGGACTGTAATTGATTTGGCTCATTTCTTTTTTTTCTCACAATTAACAATAAAACGCAGCACATTTTGCTGGAGAAGTAACTGAGAAAAAAACAATGAAAAAGAAAGATAAATGACAGTAATACTGCTTACATTAATTAGGAGGGTATGCTGAATAGTATTCATGCTGGAAAAAGTCTACAACTGGGATTTTAGTGGCATGGGAGCTTCAGTCAGAGTGTTCTCTGAGTAAGGACTGCAGGCAGTTGTTTGTCAAGAAGACTGTATAAAATCACCTGATTTTAATAACAGATCTTTGTGCAGTGGAACATGCCACTGATCTTTAAGCATGTCCTCAGGTAAACTGCTCCTTAATAAAGAATAAGGTGTGATGGAAAACCTTATTTTGAAAGATAGACTTACCCATTTTTCCATGGGCTGTGTTAAGATCCCATATTTGAGTGGAAAAAAAGCACCAATTTTCATTGATCCTACATCCAAATTAAATTTTTAAAGTTTTGTTAACAGTTGTACATCAAAACTGGAAGGGGGGAGGACACATTCACAAACCAACTGACTTTTTTAAATGAAGCTTTTGCATCTTTACAGTAGTTTTGTTCCTTTGCAATGCTTACTTTCTTGCAAAACAGTATTTAGTCTGGTTCCTCACATTAATCATGTAAATTAAAACTAGCACTAAATAATCCACCTTTTTTTTTTTTTTTGTGGTATCTATTGATGACTGAAAAGGACATAAAGGAATTCTTTGTCTCTCCCTACCTATTCTCAGTGGAGGAATTACTAGCCTAGCCATTGATCTTTGCCATTGACAGGATGGACTGTGTTGCGATTGCATGTAATAAGATACGTTTTCTGTTCTAACTTCTAAACTGACTTAGTTTTACTCTTCTTAAAATCAAATAATATGCATTAACCAATTTTGGCATTATACTTTTGGAATCACCATTCATTTTATGATGCATGACATGTGGGAGCTATCTAGAAAACATCTGATTATGGCCCAGTTCAGTAGCAACAGTCCGAGATGGACAGGTAAATGTCTGTTCACTTCCTTATGAATTGCATTGGTCCACGTAACTGAAGTTGAACCTTTTCTATCTCTGCCAGCACAGGCAAAATTTCTTTACTGATACTTCAGACCTTAAATACATAATAGTTAATGTGTGTGTGTGTTTGTTTTTTAATGTTGTGAAGTACGTTCATGATAGACAGAAACCTTTATTTTCAATTTCCCTTTAAAGCTCAGCACATAGAGCCTTTCTTTCTTATGCATATGCTGCCAAAGGAGGATTTTCTCCAGATAAATTATGCCCTCTCTTTCTTAAACAAGATTTAAGAGCTTCTCCAGCTGTTAAGTATAGTATTCAGCACTTGAAATCGCAGTCTGTTTAGTTCACTGTGACAATTGCCAACTGTGTGGAGTTTTGACAAGGATTGTATACCTTAATGGTATGGTGTACTCCATGGCGTAAGGAATGTAAAGTATAGAGCGCATTACTTTATGTTCAGTACAAAGTGCATTCCTCAGAGCAGAAGCAGTAGAATACAATGGGACAAATAAAAAACAAGCATATGAAAAGCTTTTTTACTCGTATCTTACTTATTTATGTAACTAGGAGGAGAATTTCCCCATGTTTTAATTTGATCATTTTAAAAATTGAGAAGTCTGTGTAGAGGATTTTTAACTGTATTTTAATGCTGTTTTGCAGAAATAGCTTTGAATAAAAAAATGGACCACACCATTCTGGATATAGGGAAGGAACCAACAAAAGTCACAGAGCTCTGGCTCTTATTTGAACGTTAGGAAGTTTTTGATGTGGAATCTGAGTAATCTTTGGTCTGTGGAAGTTGTACTAAAATTCACTGTGAATGTGAAAAGGACTGGTCGAAGATAAGTTTCTCAATTTAAATTTTGCAGTATATTCTCATTTTTGCTTTTTGCTCATAATCATAATGTAAAGGTCCAGTTATCACTAAAACTCTGCTGGGTTTATGTATTTAGGATATCTGGCCGTGTTTCCTATTGATCTAATGCTTAACTGTAAGTTAACCTAGTTTCCAGAGATATCTAAGTACCATCACTGAGATAACAACAGACTCCACACAAACTTGGCACAAAGTAGAGAAGTTTAGTATACTTGCACTGTTTGTGGATAGTTTGAAAAGAAGATCACTGAGCAGTCTAAAAGGAAAAGCACAGGCTGGAGAGAATAATGAAGAGGTATCAATCCACCATACCACACTGTCTCTGACACAATGGCATGACAAGTGGAAAATAACTTAACTCTGTAAAATGAGGAAAAGGCAGTAAAAAATGAATTGTGTTACAGTTTCTAAAACCTGCCTCAATTCAGGAAACAAATGCTCCTGAGCATTGCCAAGGTGTATGATGTTCACATAAATCTCCCATGTCAGCAAATGGAAAACATGTAAAACCTTAGGAAACAGTATCAGAAAATATCAGATTTGTTAAGACCATTAAGATCACTGATTAAAAAAGGTCCCATCTTCAATCCCAAAGGCCTTCCTTATGAGATCCATCCTCAGTGTCGTCTGTTTTGATTTTCTCCAGTAAACGATATAGCTGACTATTCCCAAAAAACATGTTGATGTTTCCTATAACTGACACAGAATTTTGCTGGGTATAAGCATACTTATAGGTGTGTTCTTCAGTGTTCAGTTCCTTTCTTTTCTGCAGGTTAACTGAGTTAAGGCTTCGAGGATAAATGTTTTAATTAGTTTCCTTTGAAAATACAGGCAAGATGTTATTCCTGTTATATCATTACAGTAATGCAATAAGCAGTGCTCTCTTGTTCAGAACGCTGCATGTTTTTATACCATTCTTCTGAATGTATCTAGTGCAGATTAAAATTAGTAGAAAAAAACTTGAACATCTGAAAATGGATCCATATTTGACCTCTGGATCAAAATACCTTCTGGAACAAAGCAAGCTCGTTCCAGAGGGAGGTTCTGATCCAAAGAGAAAGTTGTAAGGTCAAAGAAAGGGAAAAGGGGAAGAAACAAGCTTATTTTGTTTAAAGGACAGTCCTCAGTATAAATTCGGATCTTACAGGAGTGATCTGGAGGTGTGCGGATGGGCAAAATCTGAACACTGAAAACTGAACCGCACAGAGACTTTGCCAACTGCTCTCAAGACCTTTACTTCTTTGTGTCCAGTTTCCAGTGTTTGTATTGAAGGATTACCTATGTAAGGCAGAACAGAAGAATGAGTAAGGAATTTCAGCTGTTAGCTTTTATTAATCATTGAGCAATGCAGTGTAATTTGTTTGAGTTACACTGTGATGTGTACAGCATACACAGCCTCTGGTGGTCGTTCTCTCAAGAGTTCCTGCTGGAGAAAGAGAAGTGTACTCACTGCAGCACATTATGGATTGTGTAATCTCCTTTTCCTTTAAGCCTTTGTCTGTTTTCCTGATCACAGAGGTGACAGCAATTACATTTTTTCGTGGGGAACTCATAGGATCCAGGGAACTCATCTGTGTTCCAAGAACAATTTGACTGCCCTTTGTATCCAGTTAAGAAGTTAGAACTTACATGTATGTGCACCTGTTTCTTTTGTGCTTGCTTTGGTCAGATCAAGAAGAATGGATTAGTAATAAAAACAAATTCTCTGTATCTTTTCTCTAGATATAGATTATGGTTTTGTAATCTGACTTTCAAAGGAACTAAGGAAGCCTTAAAACTGAAAGATGATTATGCTAAGAGCATTTCTGATACTCTTGGCAATAGTACTAAGTAAATATTTTTCATGTGGTTTATTTCCACTTTGCATTAATATTTTAAGATGTGACTGTCCTCTCTTGACCTAAGAATTTTAATGTCTTTAATATCATAGCAAATGTATATAAATGTTTCGAGTAAAATCTTATATGAACTAGCCTGTGTACTTTGACTATATAGACTAGAAAAGTATTAAAAAAAGCAGAAAGTGAACTTAAAATTTCAAAACAATGTTAGGAAAACTTCTGTTGAAATGATTGCTTGTGAAGGCAAAAGAACGGTATTCTTAGTAACTCAAAATTATTAATGTTTCAATTAAAAAAAAAATAGCTAAAAGAATCCCCTGTTCAAATATGGCAGGAGGAACAAATACAGTAATAGGTGAAAGGGCACTACACGTTTCATGGAAGGGGACACTGGAAAAGGTGCTTCATAATACATCCGGTGCTCTTTCTCCTAGAAATCTGGGGGTTCGGATGAAGAGGAAATACAATTCAATTATTACTGAATTTTATGGTGAACTGGTATGCCAAGTCTCTTCAGATACTGAGAGTATGATGATAAGAGACTTGGATGTTGCAGTGGATGTCACAAACACAATTTTGGATTGACTTGTATGTACACTTCATGGTTAAGTTGCTCAAAACCTGTCTTTGTCAGAGGATTATACACATGTGTTTGTTTTCTGGGTGCTAGTTATAAATATCCTGAAATATTTCTCTAGGTTTCTGTTTGTATGTTTGTTTCATTAGGTTATTTTGTACATAACCTGTCATCTTTTTACCCAGTAAATTCTGTTCTTGTTTTAGCCTTAATGTCTTTTAAACTGGATGTCACAGTCCATAGGAATGAAATCCAGGTAGAAATGTATAGTTACATGTTTAAAAGAAAAAAGAAAGAAAGAATTAGTCCAATATATGTGTTTTAACGGGGGGAAGAGAACTTTGGGAGAGAAAGAGGAGAGAAGGCAGAAAACTTTGAAAGGAGCACAGTATTTGGAAAAAATACAAAGTCCATGAAAGTAAATTGTTTGCTCTTCCTGCCCTTAGGAGTAACTCTGGAGAAATGTACAGACTTCAGTAGAATTATGCTAGATTTGCAATGCATTGAGTGAGAAAACCTTGGTCTCCTGTTTGGTAAATATTCTTTTTATGGCCCCTAGAAAAATGAAATATGTGTGTGTTTAGCATTGCACACGGTGAATATTCCTATTGAGATCTGCGTTCAGAAGGGTAAGCATGTGCCAATTTAAATAGCCTGTGCTTGTCAGGAATTACTGACTTAAAACTAAATTTTTTAAAAAAATTCTGCATCTGTTTAAGTTCTGTATGAAAATAATTCCTGGGGATGAGGAAATTTTATGCTTTATTTCCTCTTTTAAATAATGTTTATGTAATTATGTTGCTCAATTACTTGTATTAGATACCCTTGTATACTTCATACAGTTTTTCTTCATAGCAGTTGCCGTTACAATTTAAACAAAAATATTCTCCTCAGACAAACATCTTTTATATAAAAGCATTTTTAACAGGGAGGAGTTGTTTCTTCTGGAAAAGATGATAATTTTCGTGATGACAATTGTTGACCTTTTTTCTCTTTCTTTTTGTTTTGTGTTGTTCATTTAGTCTGGCTAAAATTGCATACATATTCATGTATTTTAATAAGAACAAAGCATTACTCTTGGATATTTTCCATAAATTTGTTCTCATAAGCAATTTGATAGACACCTACTATAACTATAATGGGGGAAGTTTGCAGTAAATCAGTCTGCCTGGTTTAGAAAACTAGAATTTATTAACCCATTTCCCAAAGGCCCAACATTACCCATGAGATTAGAAGAAAATTGTCACTGTTTTCTGTTTTAGAGCAGGGGCATTTTATAATCAGAGTATATTGTCTAATTGTTTCAACATTTGTGTTTTATTAAAGTGAAATCAATTTACCTCGTAGTAGTAATTGTGTGTAACATTATGGACAGTCAAAAAGTCTGGAAAACACGGAGCACGTTACAATTACGTTTTTCAACTGGGATTTTCTGCATTAACTCTGATCCACTCCTAGTGCTAACTATGTAAGAATAGTCGATACGCAGGCTAACCATTATGCTTTTGTACGGAAAGCTTCTAGCAGTAGTATCAATAAAGTGGTATCACTGATAAACTTTCCATTAATTGCTCCAGTATTACCACAAGATGAGATGCAGAGGCCACAAACAGGATAACCTGTCACTCCAGCAAGCTAGGCAGTATGTCAGGTTATGAGGCTAGCAGGATATATGAGCTAATGTATAAATCAGTTACACTCTGGGCATGAGTGAAGTGTTAAATATGTTCAGGAGAATACTTAAAATTCAAAATGAAGAGTTACTTAGATTTTTTCATTTATGTCCACAGAACTTTGCTTGCACCTGTTAACTCCTTGTGTTTCATTTTCTTTTCCATTGCTTTTCCAAGATGAAACACAGAATAGATACACTTGCTATAGGAATTGTAAAAAATTAATCTGGTGTTCTTCTCAGGCTTTAGCTGGTAAAGCCAGATATTATCTTAGGATTTTTATAAATATGTATACACAGGAATATTTCAGTCCTTTTTGTGTTAAGGGAAAAGAAGTGAACATTAGAAGATTCAAAAAATACTATGCCTTTTTTAATCTTATGAAGCTTCACCAAATCTGATACTTTTATATACTACATAGATCTGCCCATATAATTCAAGTGAGGGACTGGAGCCTTCTCTTATAAAATTAAATAATTTAAAAATTTTATTCCCTATTTTGCACCTCACTTAACCTTAGCATCAGAACTTGATTAATTAATTTTAGTTTTTTTCTGCTCAGTTTCACTTTCTGACTCTCATGTATGCACAATTTGTTGATACTGGTATTCATGGAATAACAGGGGAAAGGTTTTATAAAGAAAGGAAAAAGCATTTTTAAAGCAATTGTTTCAGTGATGTCATGTAAATACACAAATACCCATTTAAAAATGTGAAGGTTTTCATTGTGTTGATGGCATTCCTTCAACCAGACCTTCCACTGACACCTGCACTGTTCTCAGTACTCTGGAAAATATTTGGGGTAAATGTTTGTACACTCTGATACTTTGTATAAAATACAAATACTTTTTTCTTGAGAAAAAGTTCTGTGGATGGGATTGTGAGCTTCAGTAAAGGCCATTTATAAAATTCCTTCCTGGCAAGGCCGTTTTGAGTGGATCACTTAGGAGTTCAAAATTGGGTGATTTTTAATCAAATGCACACTGGGGATTTAATGTTGCAACATTCTGATTTTATGCACTGGTTTAGTCTGTGACTTTGAACACTTCTCATATATGTAAGAATGTATGTGCAGACACAAATACATTAGCAAATAGAGGAGCTGTGATAAAGAACCATTGTCTTAGAAATACCCTGTTATAATACCCTCATTTCCCTCTGCTTTCAGAAACTTTGCAGACAGATTTTTAATTCTGAGCTAAAAATTAGTTTTGCTGTATTTAGCCTCAGAGTAAACATTTGAAATTAATATGAAGGATACATCAATTACATTCCTTTTTACCTTCCTTACTGGGGGGCAGTGGGGGCAGAAGAAAATTTCAGATTAATTGTAGCACATTGTAGACAAAAATATTCTGTACAAATGCTCTTGCTGGGCTTCCTGAAGCTGTTACTGTCATGACCAGAAATTATAGAACACTATTTGTAAAGGGTTTGTCAAGTTAATTTATTTTTCTGTTGATTACTGAGTAAAATTTTGTGAGTAAATTATCAGGGTTTCTTACAGACTCTGCCATTATACTCATCGTTAGATACACTATTACCCAGCTTTTTTTGAGGAAGAGACAAATACTTTCTTCCTGAGTGCTTTTTTCCCAGTGTTCATTAAGCTGCACACATAGGAATGTTCTTTACCTGCCACCTCCAGAAACCATAATATATGCAGAAAATGTATCTCTCTTCTTTGTTTCCACCTTTCAGCACAATGCTACAAGATAACACTAATAGGAAGAAATTCCACCACATCCACGTTTTACGTTATTTTTTTTATTTTACTATGCTGTGTCTTGATTTGATGCCCATCTAGCCACTTAATTTTGAAGTTTTAGTTTTGTTGTTGAACAATCATCACTTTAACTTTGTACAAATAGTGAAACAAAAACCCCTTAAATCTATTTGTCTGCATTAACTCTGAGATTTTCAGACAGGAGCAGCACTGCACAGGAAGATGCTCTGATGTGGTATGTCAATACCTTCCAGTCTGAACGTATTAACCTAGATCACTGTTTTTTTCCTACCTAAGTAGCAGATAAAGATTCCCCTTTTTAAAATAAGCAACTGCTCAGAGAAGTCAGAAAGGGGGTAGAAACCGGCAGTTTCAAATTCCTCACAGTCATAAAATGTGGCCATCTGTACTATGAACTCATATAAGCCACTGTTGAACTTTACTCTTGTAGCAGACGGAATTTTAAGAAACAGAAAGTTACAGTACATGGACAGGAAGAATGAAGTACAGAAAAGCCATGTCATTTGCCAAAGACACCTGAAACTAGTAATATAAGATCTTCTTTTGTCTTGAAGTTAGAATTATCCTGTAATTGTACTGCGAGAGTACTCTGAGACCCCAAATGAAACCCTGTAATGTAACTCATATCTAATCCTGAAAAAAATTTGCAAACAAAATAACAATACAGAAGGCAAAATGCTCATATTTTCGCTGCAAAAGTAAAGCCAAAATGTGAGAGTATCTATCACATTTTCTAAGCCCTCATTTTCATGTAAAGTTGATGCTTAGTTTTAGAAGCACCCCATTTTTTTAGCATCAGGCTGGCTTGCACTCATTAAATCACTTTACATATTCTAGTTTCCAGTACAGCCTTCTGTATAGGTAAAATTGATAAAGTATACTTAGACTATAAATCATGACAAAATATAATGCTCCTAAAAATATGCTAGCCCCAACCAGAAGCTGAGACATAGTGTAAGCTTCTAGGGCTGGTTTCTCATTGTGCCACCTGATCTAGATTTTGCAGTGCCACAAAATAGCATGCAGAAGAAAGAGGGAATAAGTTCAGAGTTCTGCCGTACCTTTTGAGGAAGCTTGAAGGATGAAGTGTGAAATTGATGAGGTTCTACAAATCAATATCTTGCTCTTTAAAAGAATAAAAAAAGCAGGGAAGAATTGCATAGCGCTTCACCAACAAAAATGTAGTTCATAATTACTCAATACATAAATATGAGAAAGAGTGCAGAGATAGTATTGTTATGGGTGTGCTAAGAGAAAAGACAATGTCACAATGGCATTGCCATGAATAAGGCTTGGAGAAGTCCAAAATTCTGTGAGAACACATATTTTTGCACTAAGGCCAATTTAGACTCAACTGGCAATATAAATCCACCTTAACTGAAAAGGTAAGTCTCTCTTACTTTGCCAGATGAGTGCAATTTGGAAACTAAATTTTGCTTGTCTTACTCTTGTACAGTTCAGCACAGGCTGGCTTCTCCTTGAGGAAGATGAGAAAGATTTTGTCCCAAAGGAAAAAAAAAAGAGAAGAGGATAATAAAACAGAAAAGAAAAAAAAAACACACTTAGGGAACATGTTTGTTAGGGTAAAGAACGTTTAGTATTTCAATGACTTGTACACTGGTTTTAAAGCTCTACTATGATGAGAACTATCCTTTAGTTTCCTCTTGTTCTCTTCCAGCAAAATGAAATCACTTCCTCTAGATAGAAATCCTAATTCTAAGCAAGCTATTTCTTAGTCCCAGTAGGACCAATATGATTTTATATGACTGTTCAACTCACACTATTAAGAACTTTCTCATGACTTCTGGATCTCAAATTAATTCCAGAATCCGACATCATCCAAGTCACTAACTGAAATATTGTGAACCTGTACATTATTGTATCTGAAAAGAGTATTGGAGATCTTGATTCATGCTACTGGTACTTCACAGGCCAAGTATTATAACACATTTCATTTCGATCTTCCCATCTCTCTTGAGAGTCACCAGCAAATGGTCCAGAACTTCAGTTACACTTCTTTTCTATTAGAGTTGTCACTAGTATAGCTCTTGAATTCTTTATAAGCTCTGGTGATGTGATCTAGAATAAAGGCCTGCTTTTGACCTTCAGGCGTTAGTATGGCCTTGCTCAAACTTACTTTTTGACCTTTCTGTCTCCTGGCATTCCGTGGCCTCTCCTTGGATCCTCAGCCAAGCTGATTTTCCCAGTCTGTGCTTGTCACCTGAAAGTAATGGTTACAAGTGTATTGATGTGGTAATGACTTTACAGCCCAGCAAGCTCCACTTCATTAAATGGCTTGTAATTTGAACTCTGAAACAAGATAGCAACTGTGTAACTATATTTAAATAAATTCAGGTAAGAACTGTGGTATTTAGTTAGTGATAGATTACCTTTATTTGTTTTTATACCTTGTCCCAGGACATTGTATGCATAGTTAAAAAAATAAGACATATACTATTATATAGTATGGTTATGATATATAAGCACATTGACATGAAATTTAATGGTGCAATTAGCAACAGTATTTTCTGTGTTATTCATAAAAGCTTTTGCAGTATTTTACACTGCTTCCTAGCTATTAGTGTATTAGTAATCCACGTGATGTGGAGAGAAGTATTATGTGATGGTAACTGTTCATTTAAGAAGCGTCAGGGCTTTATATATTCACAGTCTTAGTGCTGCATCGTGTTTCCTTCACAGTTTACAAATACTCACATTTTGCTGCAACATAGGCTCTTACTCACTTTGGAAAAGTGAAGGAAAAGAAGTGGAAGTTTTGTAGCCTGTGTTTAGTGGCCTAATTTCAGTCTCTTCAAAACCAGCATGAGTCTAGCATAATTCTAATGAAGTTCTGCTTGTATAGCTCTCAGAAAAGACCAAATTTAGGCACTAGGAACTGCGTGCATAGAGTGTATCTCTTCTGGAAAAGAAACAGATATTTTTATAAGTTCTTATGTGAAGTGTAAAAGGTATTCTTTTGTAATATTTGAGAGCTAATAATGGATATTGCATGTTCAATGCAACAGAGTAGCTGTCCTGTTTTTCTTTTTTTTTTCCTTTCGCACATTCACCTCTTCTTGAACAGAAATAAAAGGTTCAAGGCTTGTCAGCATCAGTTTATAGATAGCTGTTTAAAAATAATGAGATATTGGGTATTGTAAGGCTCAGGGCTGTCTTGCCAGACTCATTTATTTCCATTCACCTTTTGTCAGGATTGCAGACAGAAGACATTCAATTAAAACTTGTCACCTGTTGCGTGTGACCTAATTTGTATTTGTGAGTGTCACAGATTAGGATACTTAGCTTCATATGGAACCATTAAAAATGTAAAGCAACTGTAGTACCCTTAAACATTTTATGCCACATTTTTTTCGTGTGAACATCTTTGTTTATGGACCGTTCTTCAATGGAAATCACTTGTGCTAAGAAATAATAGAATTTATTTACACAAAATCTCATTTGCATGGGAAAACTAAGTGGATTTTATGCATGTTCTTTTATGTTTTAATGCATAAATGACAGTGCACAAAAATTCAGCATGTAGATGATTAGTTCATGCAAAGTTAATGTTCCTTTCCAGAGAGGCTGTGTACTGAGCTGTGTAAGTAACACATTTATCAGTTCTTTTGTCAAACTGAAAAAAACCCCACCTCTGGGCTTTAACCAAAGATAATTTTTTTTACAGTTCCTTTGCCAAAATCCAGCCTTCTCATCTCCTCCTCCCAGGAAAAAAATGGATTTGCCAAAATGTTATTTACATTTGGTTGCCCGGAAACATTTTTAATTATTAAACATGAGCAAAATCTGAAGTGAAACATTGGTTTGAAATACTTGTTTTACAAAAGCAATATTTTTCTCTTTTAATTTTTTCAGCCTGGAAAGATTCATTAAATATTGTAATTGGCCCTATACTTTTTCTTTTTTTTAATAATAAACTGTTGCAAATCTTTGTCAGAGGAACAGATAAATTAAGCAACTTATTCATAGTCACAGAGCAAGTTGGATATTAAAGTAATAAACACAGTTTCGTCTTTCACATCGTCGTCACATGGGCAGGTTCCCGAACCTAGGTTGTTTTATAGGCATCTCTTCAGGACAGCCAATTTTATCCTATATTAACAAATACTTTTTGGTACTGACTGAATGTAAAGCAGGAGGATGATTTTTAGACTTCCTATGCTACACTAAATAGTGTATTTAATATTACAGATAGCTATCAGAAGACAAAACACTGAAGCCTTCCGCTGCTAATTGTTAATTCAGCTGTAGATTAGGAAAGCTTTAATGTGAGTCATAGCTTTTATCTTCTTTGATGACTTAAGACTCTGTTTTCAAAATATTACCTGCCTAATGGACGCATATTTTACACCTCTAGTTGAATTTTTACCTGCACATGCTACTGATGTTCCTCTAAAGCTTGGCACGATGTGGCTATGTGGGTATCCGTTCTCACTGGTCTCAGTGTAAAATTTAAGTCATTGCTGGGAATCTTACAAACATCTGTAGAAAGAGGGTCGTTACCCAGTTACATATCTCAAAAATTGAGATAAGAATATATTTAGTATATAGAGGGTGCTGTGTTAGAGGTGGAGCTTGCCAGAACAGCGTCAGTGTAGAATGTGTCTGCTTGCCATAAATCTCTTATGTAGGGGGAACAGAAAGGGAACAGAATTTGAAATTCCCATACGAAATAAAAATTGTGGGTTTGGTTCTGATCTCAGACCTGTTCTTTACTGATGTACTGGAAGGAAAAGAGGGAGTTTTGATTTATTCAGATATTAGTTCATATTTAAGTTAATGAGATTTATTTTTTCAAAAATCAAAACTACCCCAAATTACAGGTAGTAAGCAATTCCTTGCAGGCAGCCCTGGTATTGGTAGGTCTTGATTTGAAGGATTGGACTAACGCCTTCCAAGATAGCCTGAGGATTTCCTGTGGATATAGAGCTCCATGAAAAGGACAAGAATGTTTGTGGGACAAGTGGACAGATGAACACTGGAGACTTGTAGCTGTGCTAAGAAGGAGAGGATGGGAAACAGGAAGAGAGGAGATTATAAAGGAGTAAAAAGTATACTTTGGATATGGCTTAGATCTGTATGGAAAAATAGACAGCTGTTAAATATGATTATCGTACTGAGGACCTGAATTGCAAAAAGAATGCTACACAGGGGTAAGGGCAGTCTTCTTGGTTATGTAGCACCAGTCACAGTGGGGTACCTGTCCCACACAAGGGGTTCAAGGCAGAGTGAAAAAAGGACTACAGAAAAGGCATAATAATTTTTGTCTGTTGATGAGGGAAGAACAGATGACGAAATACAGAGACAATGAAGAGTTCAGGTTTGCCTATGTTGAGTTTGTTTAGATTGTTGAAGTACCTGCTCATTGTGTACATCAGCTCTAGTCTTCAGTTATTTCTGTGGAAGACTATGTGGACACTTTCACTTTAGCGTAAGTGCCCAGTATCATTTGTTGTGAGTTGGTAAGCACTGATAGAAAGTCATGGAAAGATTGTGTGAGGAACCTGGAGGTGAA
Organism: Sagittarius serpentarius; assembly: GCA_034782735.1. Lineage (NCBI taxonomy): Eukaryota > Metazoa > Chordata > Aves > Accipitriformes > Sagittariidae > Sagittarius > Sagittarius serpentarius. The sequence goes on along the minus strand of JAVKLA010000054.1, from coordinate 11,172,919 downwards.
ACTTTTTTGTAGACGCTTGTATAGTAACTGTGAGGCTATTTTTTTCCCTTAAGGCCAGCTGAAGAAATTCTTAAGTTGGATTAGTATGTGTAATTGCCTTCTTTTAAAAAAAAGTAGTTACTGCATTGATTTACATAGTTTCCATCTCTCCATATGTTACAGTTCTAGTCTAATCCTTATCTTCTGAGCTTTGTAAATGATGTCAAAATGTGTGACTGCCCATCACATCTGAGCAGATGAGCTCATGAGTTGTACTTGTCCTAAGGTGTAAAGTGAATGTGTTGTACTTGACTGTACAACTGGTAGCAGGCCTATTATTTCTATTTGTACCAAATAAGATGCCCTGTGGTCATCCCCATTTTTCTCATTTGGGCTTTTGTTTTTGTTTTTCTGTTGAAGAATTTTAAAAAGAAACTCAGTGCTGGGGCATGTGGAGAATCAACTTGTTTGTCTTCAGTGGAGCTTTGTTCAGTGACATTTATGGATGCTTCGACCCTAAAAAAACTGTAATGATAATACATACAGTGCAATTCATTCGGAGATGTGCCATGAGTTTATATAGGTGGGGTGGATATATTTCTTTTCTCTTCATGGTTGAGGACTGATAGGGTGAGTAAATAGAGTTGCTGAAAACTCTGGCAAGCCACATGCACAGCAGAGTTAAAGCAGAGGTCTACTTAACTTCTCTCTCTGCCATAGCTAGGTGCCACAATATCCTCTTCAATAGTCTGAGTACAAAGTATGTGTTGAATTATAGCAGTTACCTCTGTGATCAAGATGTTAAGCCCCTCCTGCCCCAAATGAAGTTCTTTGTGGACAAAATTGTTTTTCTTTCTTCCCTTGTTTTTCTAACAAAGGCATCAGCTGTTACTGTCTTGAGAGCAGATAAAAATATCTTTACGTAATGAATTCTCTCATACAAGCTATAGGGCTTACAAGGGAAAATGCATGCATATACACAGGAACCTATGGATTTCAGTTTGCTACCCACCAAACTCCAAGTTTTTATGGAATATTGGATGAGTATACTCTCTTAAGTGGTGTCTTGCATTGTGTTTACTTCTGTAAAGACTCTTGGGAATTAAAATACCACTTAAGAGTGTGTTAGATTATCAGAAAATCATTCTAAAATAGCTACTTTGTACTGGTACTAGGAGCAAGGAAAGCTTAGGAGCTAAAATGATGGTAAACTCCGTATCAGTTTTAATGAAAGGGTTATAAACCTCTAATTTATGTTCTGTTGGTATTATGTTATCAAAAATGTTTTCACATTAGAATTAGTTATATTATAGATTTAGGTAGTTTTAGAATGTGTAATACTGTTACTCCCCAGTTATTTAGAATTATGGTGTTGTTTTTTTTTTTTTAAAGAAAGTAGCTATATTTATAGGTATAGCTATATATGATAGGTAAGCACCTGGATCTGTGTGTAATTTTGCTATTGTGACATTCATCTGTATTTCCTTCCATTGAGTGTGTGAATGGCTTGAATGTGTATCTTGGCAAATGCAAAGGAGGTAAAAAAAATTGTTCATCTTGGTAGATTTATATTATTTTAATTTAAGCTTCAGTTCCATTACTTTTTGATTAAACATACTTCTATCTGATGCTATCCATCTTTTATCACTATGAAATCTGCTCCCAAGCAGAAAGAAGGATGGCATCTGAATTATGCAGAAATCATTTTCTATCTATTTTTCTTCAAATGCTGGGCAGACTTTTTCATAATCCCACCAAGATCGCATGTGGCTTGTTCTAATCCTCTGCCTATTTCTGAATATTCAACTGTCAAACCATGGTCTTCTATTTGTTTTTATGGGAACGTATTGTCCTTGATGTAATTTGCTTCAGGTGTAGCTCAAACTCCTGATTCAAGGGTGGAGAACACTGAATTATCATTAGCTCTGAAAAGCTTTTGACTATCAGTTTTTAAAGTGGTGTTATAGTTCATAGATTTCTAAGTATAACTTTAAAAACAAACAAAAAATAACGATGCTTTGATGACTGAATCACTATGAATTTTATAAGATAGCTTAGACTACAAATAGGTCACAAGTTTGGTAGTGAAATAGGTAAATACCATGTATAAGATTTCATTCCTAATTATAGACTGACCTGTTTGGGTATGTGGTTGATTGGTTTTATTATTTATATAATGTGATTCATGAAACTATAATTGGTAACATACAGTGAGAAATGTACTTCTTGAGTTTGAGAGAGTGAAGTACACAGTCTTCAGCAGTAAACCAGATTTTGCTATGAGAGGTGATGATTACCCAGTTCCCTGGTGAGCAAAAACTATTTAGCACTGTTGTATACAATTCACTGCATTATAGTTAAAGACATTGGTTGTGTCCTTAAGCCAAGTATCTCCTGTTTTACTAACCTTTATAGATACCAACGGTCCCTCTGAGTGAATGAGAACCCCATGCACACAAAGCCTTCCCTGGTGGTAGACTTGGATCTGTAAACTGCCGTCTACCTTGGTTCAGCTAGTGAGTGTTCTGGTGTGTTAGTTTCATGCCAGCTTGGAGTGTAGGAGATAGAACAGGAAAAGGAAAAAAGACGGATAGATGTTTCCTGGTAACTAGACTGTGTTACCAGTGCAGGTTCCTGGGAAGCACGTAAAGTCTGTGCTGTATTCTTCTTGCTGTGCACATGAACTCTGACTTCTTTGGTGGTGGCTTCTCTGCTGTCCAGAAGCCAGTTCTGGAGGTTTTTCCTGTGAGGGAGAGATCAGGGAGATGGGAAGTAGTAGAGTAAGGCACAATAATGGCAATACAAAAGATAAATAGAGGGAGGAGAGATAAAATAGACAATAAGAAGAAAAGTGAGAAAGTGAGCTGCACTTTATTACATCGCTCACAGGGATCATTGATACGTAATGTGTCCTTGCATTCTTGTCTAGTTAAATCCATGTCATCAGGGACAAATTTTGCACTTGGTATTACTTGTCCTGTTGCCCTGCATATGTGCTGAGTTTTTCAACTTCAGTGTTATGTTACTACTTGTTTATATTGACATTCGTCCTGGTTGTCTGGAAATCTGCCTGGGTGACTCAGAAGGAAATAAAAATACTTCATTGTCTTCTAGGACCTACCATCTTTTTTTTCCCCTCCTTTTTTCATTTTGTCTATGAAAGCAGCTATAGCTTCTTTCAGGAAGGTAAACTCTTACATATGTATACAAAACAGGTAGCAGAATGCTTTATTGAAGCAATGAACGATATGGAGGTAGAACACAAATGTTAATTCATCATTGATGACATTAAATGAACAGCCATACAATTTCTTTCAAACCCTCATGAACCGTTTCAAGTCTTTAAGCCACGTATATGTTCTTATTTTACTAAGGATACTTACCTTGTATCCTCCAGCCATGTTAGTCCAAAAGCATTGGTTTTGACTATCTAAACTTCATACAGCACTCATTGTTTCTAAAGTTCTAATTCTCTGTAATTCTCTACTCATATTGTTGTTAGCCTTGTACATCCATGGTGTTTATTACAGCTTTGAACTTCTGGCAAAGACGACTTAATATCAGACTCTTTCAAATGGAAGCTAAACTTGTTAGATGATTTTCATACTATGTAAAAATGAACAAATGGTTTTAAATGAACGGGAAATTATGTTGTATACTTAGTCTTGCATGTGTGAAAATCTAAACAGCTTGCAAATACTTGTAGTGCTGCTTTCCCATGCTTTCTAAAATTAATCTTTTGAAATAAACATGCATTTTAAATAAATATTGGAAGGTGGGAGATAGAAGATTGTAACCTGAAAGGCATCCTCATAATATATGTAATTATATGTTTGCTTATTTTTCCCAATGTAGGTGTCCGCCTAGACAGAGTACGTGGAGGTCGCCAGAAGTACAAGCGCAGGATAGATGCAGAGAATAGCCCATACCTGAACCCTCAGCTAGTTCAGCCAGCAAAAAAGCCATGTGAGTACACCAGACACACAAAATTTCTCTTGGAATACAAGGTGTTGACTCCTAGCCCTGTTTGCCAAGCTCCTTCTGACTTGGACAAGGGTTTGGTCAGAAGATATTACCATGAATGCTATATCCATTTAGCTGTTAATGTATTTTGTTTTAAATATGCTCATCTTTCTCAAGTGGAGTTGAACAAAGAATATTTTTACAGGTGGAAGTGTATAAAAGCATGGTTTATGCAGTGCAAATTTTACATTTACAGGTTATCTTTATTTTCAGTGGTACATAAAATGGTTCTTACTGTGATCATTAGTTCATTGAAGCTTCTAGTTTCAGATTTCACAAGAAAGTGATTTTTGTAGTTTTCACTAACTAAATGAGTTTGACTGCTCAACCTCCCGATGAAAATACATTAAGAGCCTCATTAATTTATACCTATAGATTAATACACTACCTAGCATTAGATTAAAACAGCAATATGCCACAGTAATAACAAGCATAGATTGTAGTTTGGGCTCTAGTACCCTCATGGATTTTTTTGCTTTGTTTTGTTATGTTTTAATAATCTCCTTGATTGTATCTCGCCAGGCTGAAAATGAGAGAGAGAGAGAGAGAGAGAGAGAGAGAGAGAGAGAGAGAGAGAGAGAGAGATGATCATCTCATTGCTAAAATACAAGTTCCATCCTCTTTGCGATTAACTAAAAATAGTTAGGGGTTTTGCTTTGCAGCTTATATAAACTCAAGCAGCGACCGTACTAATTCCATGAAGTAAATTTAATAGCATTATAGCTGTAGTGCAAGAGGCTAGTGTATTACTGTGCAAAGGCATACACGCTGTATCAAGTGTTGTAAACTCTCCCGAATTCAAATGAGAATACAGATGTCCAGTTGCTCCTGCTGAGAAGGTTAATTTGCTCCGAAAATAGAGAAATAAGCCAGAGAAATAAGGAGGGCAAACTCCTTCTTGCCTCCCATTTGCCTCTGCGGGTATGCCTCTGACAACACACGTCAGTTTTCAGTTCTTCAGAATACCTGGCTGTATGGAAAATGGAATTTGTTTCCATTCATGTTCCCCAGTAGGGGACAGTGCTGTGTACAATACGTTTGAGCATATGGGGATCTGGAGAGCAAATAAACAGTCTTTGAACTGTAAGTGAAAGGGCATTTTAGCTGTGTCAAAGAAAAAACAGCCAGTTTTACATAAAATTAAGGCTTAAGTGAACATATGGCATAGTTTCCTTTTGCCTTTCCAAAAAACATTATGCTGATTATATTCCTTCAATTGTCCAATCTGGCATCTTCTACTCAGCCTCCATAAGCTGTCCCACTGTTCTGTAAATACAATCTAGGGCTGCACTAAGCAGATTTTGCACATTATAATAAAAACTTTCTGATAATACAATAAAATTTAATAAACTCTAATGCTTAATTTCATTAGAGGTTTGGTTTTCCTGGGTGCACAGATTGTCAGTTTTTCATTTACTTGATATTGTCATTGAGTAGAAATGTTGATAGCCTAGCATACAAAAAAAGCCAAGACCAAACATGCAAAAAAAAAAAAAAAAATCAACCCCAAGTCCTTTAATATGAACAGAGGTTAACGCAGTTGTACTGAAACACAAGAATCTCTGTGTAAACCCAAGATTACTGCAAAGTAGTGCATTACTTTAGCTTTAAGACGATAACTACACCAGTTTCTGTAAGCTCAATTTGTCTGAGATAAACTAACCACCTTATAAATCATTACTAATTATCTAGGTGCCGCTTTTCATTTTCCTTAGCTCGTCCAATTACAAACATTTTTGTAACAAACATATATAAAACTTAATTTTCAGATCCTGCCAGGTAAGTGTCAAGACTTGAAACAGTTGAATCAGTTTTGTGTGGAAGTAGCCTGGGAGATTTTCTGGACCCTGACTGATAGTTTGTGCATAACAACGGCACAGGAATGAAAATTGGGTTCTATTGATTCTAATTAGGGAAACATTAAATAAGATTTACCTAGAAACAGTGCTCATGGCTATTCAATTTCCTGAGTGATGGAGCTCTCTGAGTACCTTCAAAATTTTGCTATGGCCTACACTAATGCATGCTCCCATACATGTAGCTTTTTTCCCCTATAGGGAGAGAGCAGGTGTTTGGAGGATCTTTCCTACACCTGCTTCTGGTCTCTATTGTATTTTCAAGCTTCACCATGGAACCTAATGGCCTATCTGTAGATCTTGTTGATTGCAAAAATAAAAAGAATTTGAGATTTTGCGAATCCTGAGTCAAAATACACAATATTCCTGAATCATCTACAAAAAGCCATTGGTGAGGAATCTAATAAAAAAAATGAAAGAGGTTCTTTGGCCATTTCTTCTGTTTGCAGGGGAAAAAATGAGAACTTGGGGGTGTGAGTGCTTCTTCATTCATTTATCACTGGTTAAAAACCCACAAAGTTGAAATCTTCAGCTACATATGTTTTGATGTTAAACTCGTAATTTATTTATCCTACTTTTCAATACATGTAAAAATATTGGAGTTTGAGAAGAAGCAATGTTATCTTTTCTCACTTAAAAAGATTGTTCTCTGTGTGAAATTAAACAGGATATGAAAAGACTTTAAAAAAATAAAAAAATTATGTGCAAAGGCTGTTTGCCAATATAAGTTAAAACTACCATCTGTCATCTTTAAATAAGAATAGAATTCCTCATTAATCAGTTTGATAATCAGTAGAATATTGAGATCAAGAATTATTCAGTTGGCATAGTTCCTATAGTTCATATAAAGCATTAATATATCCCCTTGTAATAAAACATGCTTGATGTGATGGTTTCCAGTTGGCTCTTGCACTTATTTTATGAAGGGCTAAGATATATCACAGCTTCTGACGCACGAATTTGGAATCAGGCAAAAATTGTAGAGACAGTTGATCAGAATCAAGGAGTAGGCTATGTCACAAAAGAGCAGTAAAGTATCAGAAATCTGAACCAAGTGAGTGTTTTATGGAAATCTGTCATGGCTGGTAGGGAGCCTCTCTGACACTCCCGTCAGCTTCCATTGCAGCTCCCCCACAGGAGGACAGTGGTCCATCCTGTGACTTACATTCGGAAGGGGAGAATGATAATAATTCTGGCAGCTTTCTCTACAGTCAGAAGATACTTTGCACCTTCTCACAGTGGAATCCCATTTATATCAAGCCCCATAACTCGTTATCCTAATGAAGGGAACAGAGTCATGTGAATTCACTAAAGGGTGCCATTTGGGCTTTAAATTGTGATAGTGCATTTGAGGTCGTAAGATGTACGTACCATGAAAAGTAAAATGTAAATATATTGGGTAGTAATGTATGCTGTATTAGGTGGCTTAATGAATTAGTCCTTTTACCATTTTTCAGTTCTGCCTTCTCAGAGTAACAAATAAGGCTCCTGTATAGAGATAAGATATTTCCATTGTGCCTCCACATGGCCATAAGGCTTATTTTATGTTTATCCTACTTACAGAATATAGAATAGTATCACTGTACTGCAAATCTTCCAGGCTCTTCTACTCTTTTTTTTCTCTTCACTTTTCCTTCTAACTTAATTGATTATCCCAAATAGATTTCACAAGTCACCTGGATGAAAAAGTAAATACTAAACACATGAATGAAAATGCTATATAGATAAAAATAACCAGTGTGTGAATATGATAAAGTGTCATTCTTTGCACAAAACTAGTTTTCTGAGGTAGAGTCTGCATCTATTGAAACTTTCCTTAGTTTTACACTCTATTCTCATTGATTTTAATAGCTATTCCTGGCTGGCAATGAGAGATCATTAGTCTATTTTGTACTTAAAGAAGCTAATTTTATACATGATTCTAAATTTATGTGTTTCACTGAAAAGCAAATATAAGACAATGCCCCGCTTTTCTCACAGCATAGTCCCCAAGGAGTACAGATTCATTTTAACATTTCAACAGGCAGGTTACCCACAATATAAGATATGTGGGATAATGAGCACTGAGAAAGTCCTGAGACCATTTTTGTTGCAACAGTTTAACGGTGACATCTAAAATAAAGAATGATAGTGGGACTCGCTGACAGAAGTTACAGATTTCAGTGACTAACTACTTCTGGTGTTTACTCGCTCAAAAAAGACACCTGCCTTTGGAGATGGGGGGGTTGCAGGTAATCAGAGGAAGGCAAAACTTTTCTATTTGCACAGTCAAAAATACATTATAATACATGAATATTTTTCTATGAAGTTTATATTCCAGTATTAGGAGGTGATCATGTATTTCTACATTCCATTAAATTTACTTTCTTAAGAACATACATGTCTAGCTTGATAGACATTGTCAGTAGATCAGATTTGTTTGTGTTGTAACCGCTGGCAGAAGCCAGTGAAGTTACAATAAGGTTTTAATTAGGTCCAGTATCTTAAGATAAATTCTTTTGCACTTTGAAATGTGAGCCATCTGTTTGAAAAGTAGAACGATGCTACTGGTGATCTTGTACTGTTCTGGACCATTTTTACAGATAACAAGATTGTTTCCCATTTGCTGGTGGCTGAACCAGAGAAGATCTATGCTATGCCTGACCCCACTGTTCCAGACAGTGACATCAAAGCGCTTACCACTCTTTGTGACCTGGCAGACAGAGAACTGGTGGTGATCATTGGATGGGCTAAGCATATTCCAGGTACGTACAGTAGTTATTGCAAATAGACGACACACAGAAATCATTGCATGGGTTATTCTATTCTGGTAAAAAATATGATTTATTCTGTCACCAAAATGCATTAAGTTTTCTTAAGGCTCCAGATTATTGACATAGGACATAGGTTAGATGGTAACGTATCTTACCTTGGAAATAGTATTATTGTTGCTATGAGTGTTACTGTGTTAATAAGTTTTACGTGCTGCTCAGTGAATGACTTTTTTTCACGTATCGCTTGTGGTAAGATAAATTTACCTTGCTATCCAGAGCATTAGCCTGGTGTGAAGGGTAGTGTAAGTCCTCGCCTTTGTAGTCATCTGATTCAGCAGTAGTTGAATGTCAGTCTGGTTCCTCTATTACATAAATGCAGCCCTATCTTATACTGACCACAAGAGGTGCAAAAATTCAGTTATATTTTGGCATGGCACAGAGGAATTATTCTCTTCATTGAATGAACTAGTGTGAGAACTGAGTTGTACCAGCAGTTCAGTAGAAAGAACTGAATTGTACCAAAAGGTCTCTTCCTGTAGCTTAGTAGTTCCTTGATCTGCGTGAAATGGACTGCAGTCTGCATCACATAAACGTGTTGGTATTACAAAAGCTGACTGGCACTCTTGTTAGCAAGAAAAGTGGGGCTCATCAAAAGCAGTTTCTTAGAAGATTAGCGATTTCTTCAGATAACATTTCAGGTATGTTTTATTCCCCCCCCAATGCTGATGAATTTGTGCTTGCTCTGTGAGCTAGCAGACAAACTTACAGAATCTCCAGGGTTCTCAGTCTGTCACCTTTCACAAATGGTAAAGTCACACAAAAAAGGTCAGCTCTTTTTCTTGTTTCTTAAGGTATTTTTCTAGTCCAGCAGATAAGTGAGCATGTTGGTGTGTTTTCATCAGCTCATTAGGTTTCTAATTTTGATAGTGGAGCCTTACTGAGCATAAGAACGGATAACCTTTAATTCCTCTGAGTAATACTTCATCCTCATTTTAGATGTGATTTTGGGATACCTTAATAGTAGAATAAATAATCCAGTCAGTTGTCTGTTTATCAAAGTTAAATGCATTTTATTTCTAGTATAAAAAGAAATCGCAAAGAAACAGAAATAAATAGTCTTCCTGAGTTTTTCTCCCTTGTGCTAACCAGCACAAGGCCTCAGTTCTTCTGGTACGTGCTTCTGAGTCATCTTCGATAAATATGAACACTAACAAAGGATAATAATAAAATAGTTCGTACATTTATGGGGGGTTATTTTACTTCACATGAGAGACAACAACCTAGAGACTCTAAAATAGTCAGTGTGTGACACAGTTGAAATTTAGTCATTCTCTGTGCCACAAATGGTGTATAAACAAGCTTTTGTATCACAAGCAATGTTTTTCTGGTACAGTTAACTTATTTCTGTCTCCTTAAACTAGTTTGTCTTTATGCTTTGAATGCTACAGTAATTTCTTTAATCAAATTGATGGAAGTCCCTTTCCCAGCCCACACTGAAACCAATTTATTGGTCATGATACGCCAGCTATGTTGCTAACAGTCGTAACGAACTGTCAGGCAATATCGCAGTGAAGCTAATTTGAAGTCATTAGGTGTGCAGCGTTCAGGCAACAATTTGTTACAGTGGTTAGGAACACAGCTGACATTTCTGAATGGCTTTGTTCAGAGCAGTTCTAGATGAGCCCAAGCAAATTGTAAACTAATTTAAACATCACTCTACATTATACTAGCTACTTTGTCTTACACTGGTTGCTAATAAAGCACCCCAAATTAAGTCGAAATGAGTTAAATAGGTGAGTTTGAGTTTCATCTTTGGAAGATACCTATATCACCTTAACCAAAATAGAGTAGCTCTCAAAGAAGTCAGTCATGCTCCATAGTAGTTGCAGGGGAACATTTGTCAGTTTGATTTGTGAATATCCTGTGTAGCTTTGATTTGGACGGAGGTGTAGGAAGAGCAGAAGGATGAGACTGAGCAGCCTTTAAAATGATGGCTTTGGTTAGCGTGGAAAAGGTATTGGATGCTGTAAACTGGCCTTGAAAATTTAAAGTCTGCAATCTGAACCAGTTGAGGAATATTTCTGCCATGAGACAGCCTTTTATTACAAGGTAAACTCAAAACCACACCTGCCGTGGTAAGGCCACACAAGCTAAGTTTAGTCGCCTGACTCCATTTAGGAATGAGAATTTAATAAAAAGAACAAACAGGAAATAAAGACAATCTTTTTATAAGCCTGCTGGTAACAGAGGGCAGTGATAAAATCTGTACTTGTTGTCTGGCATTTGATCACAAAAATCAAAATGCAAAAGGGCTTGACATGCTAAAGGGCAAATGTGATGGGCTTTTGTAGCTCGGTTTTGAATGATGGCGTACTGCTGAACTTGGACTGCCTATGCTCAGCTAATGTCTGGCATGAAACAACTTGTAGAAGAGCCTGGATTGGTGCTACCTGACTTTTCTAAGCTAACAAATGTTACTGTAGGCAGAAACATAACAGAACTGGAAAAAGGATGAGTTAGAAAAAGGGTGCAAATGGCATAAAAGTTCACTGTAGCTTAGCGGACTAAGTAAATCCTTGGTGTAAATCTCTTGGAATCGATTAATTTTACCAGTAGTGAATTTGTGCCTAGCACAGCAAAGCAGCAACCAGCAAATCTTTCTTTCCTTATAGTGATTTCTTAAGGTTCAGTATAATTAAAGGCCTTTATATATCAGGTGCGCTAATAACTACTAAAGATCTCAGCTGTAAAGCATTGCAATTCAAAGTAAAATTTGTCTTTGTGGAAGAAACAAAAATAATGTTTTTGCTATTCTAACAGAAAGTCTTTTAATGAGATTACCTATAAAAAGGTGACAACGCAATATGCATTCTGCCCTCACCAGCCATTTCTCATTGCAGCCATAGGCTAAAAAATGTTTTAAAATTATACAAAGTTCAGATGCTTTCATAAAATCATTAGTATTTTTGTGCTATTGGAAACATTTCAGTAGTTGCATTTATTGAGCAAAAAGTCTATGCCATCTACAAAAGGAAATATTGAAAGAAAAATATATATGGAAAGCCTTTATCAGTAAATAGAATTAGTCTCCTTGCATTTATAAATCAAATAAATGGAAAGTGTGTTGTTATGAAACATGACCATGTCTTATCTGAAGAAGAAAAAGATCACAATGGCATTAGGAAATGCTTGACTTTAGTTAGAGGAGCGTAAGGGCACAAGAACAGATGATGGTGCCCTAATAGCCCTTTTTAAGAATGACAGGGCCCCGCCATTAGCATCCTTTTATATCCTTGGAAATTGCTCATGCCTCGCTTTTCTGGTTCCTATCTGCCTGACTCTTTTTTATTTCTCTTTCAATTTCATCCGCGCTCGGATAAGCGCATGCTAACACAATATGATTGAGCTGTAAAATGGAACGCTGTCGCCTCTAATCTCTTTTATGTAGATATGGAGGTACTTCCACACTCCACTTCATTCTCTCTCCATTGTTGGCCTTTTTAGAATGTGTTGCCGAGTAATGGAGGCTCAGTCAAATATTAGAGCTAGGTTTCACAGGGTGTGATAAGAAGATTATCAGCCCAGCAGTCAGATCTATTGTTGTTCTTTGTGTCAGATTAAAATATTCCGATGTACTGTAACTTTGTTAGTAAAATGCTGAAGGTGCTTAGGGACAGGCTGATGCTGCTTCGTCTCCTGCCTGATGAGACAAAACCTCTATTAACTGACCTAAATAAATTGTAAATACATTTATGAAGCCTCTGCAAGACTTCTGTATTTTATTTTATTTTACTTTTTAATCTTTTAAATAAGAGAGCCCTGCTTAATTCAATATTTACTGGTGGTTGAGTTTCCTACCCTTTGCATTGTATTTTGGGGAGATTCCATTTTATATTGATTGCATTATATTAATTAAACTCTTATCCAGTATGGGGTGGAATTCTGCTGATACCTAGTCACAGTATTAGAGTCATTTAGGCACAATTTCTGTAATGTAACTATCTCACTGACATTCAGCAAAAACGTGAAATGTTCTTTCACATTAAGTGGAGGCAGGAAACATTAAGCTCTTAAAAATGTGCATAACAGGAAGCTAAAGACAAAATGTTCTCTAAAAAATTTGCATGCTTGAAAAAACGTCAACCAGACCATAGAAATCAACTTTTTTGCACTTAAAATGAAAAATTTGTTTGGAAACAGTACATCAGACTAATACATCAAAAATAACTAGTTACATTATTTAGTAAAATAAGCTTGCTTGTCTTCAGCTGTGTCCCTGTTTTGCTAGCGGTAACTGTGTTTAAGAAAGGGAGTAGTTAGAAATTGATACCGCCACTGGTGCTAGTATTAAAAAAAAAAAGGGGGCGTGATTTTGATGGAGCAAATCCAAGGATGTTTTGAATGTTTTAGTGTTAATGTTAATGTTTTATGAAACATTATTGTTCCAGCATACTCTTTGTGGAGGACAATATTTAAGCTTTCCTTTCCAAAGCAGCTCTCAGGGGTCTAGTTTAACATTCTAATACTGAACAAGAACATGATTTGCTGCAGAGCTGTCATTTCTAAAATGCCCTTTTCTCATCATCTGTTTCAGAAATACCACCCCATGTGGGTAAAAGTACAGAGAAAAAATTGAGCATAATCACTTTTGGAAAGCTAATGTTCAAGAAGGCATGAGAGCATACATATATGGTACATCCATGCAGATATGAATTAGGTATATATGTACCTGTTCTCATGCACGTAGTTGTTTATGTATCTACATCTTAGTGGACATACAGCATGTGTTTAAATGACAGAGAAAAATTGCTGAATGTTAACTTCATGGTAGTATTCATGTCGGTAGGACCTTGAAGATAGACGGAATTCATATGTTGGAACTAGCTGGTGTATATAATGACCTACGTTGTAGCTATAGCCAGCATCCTGTTTATGCCCAAATCCTTCTCTAGATTGTTACTGGGGCAGCTAACACAGAATCTCAGCTCTGCAAGGGGAATAGGTTGTTCCTGTATGTCTGTACCATGCTGCTCGCTGCTGTAAGATTCGTTGTTTCTACTGAGGTTGAGGCCTTCTCTAGTCTTTTGTGCTGCTGGCTGAAATCAGGACCCTTTCAGACAACGTGAGGACTCCTGCAGCTATTTTAGAGTCCCCTATCACAGGTTGCCTGTCACTGCACATACAGGTGGACATGTAAATGTGTTTACCGCTCATGTAACATAGAATGGAGTATGACCTGTTTCATGCTAAAAGGTTTGTAGTAATAATAACTTGAGCCTCCTGGGGAATCGGGACATCCTGCCCTTTATCAGTGGGCTATCTTGGACACTTTGCACATTCTCTTTGCCTTCTGTTTATCAAAAGCCTGCTTATCTGCTCTTCTTTTAACTCCTCCTACAAACATGCACTAATTATGGAAATCAGACATGCCCTTCCTGTGATGGAAATGGTCTTGAGCTCACAACTTGTATGACATATCTGATCTGAGACAGACCGTTCCCTGGGCCTTACAGGTAGAGATTTCAGCCAAAAGGTTTCTCAAAAACTACTGACTTCCTTGACCTCTGTCACTGAATTGTACAATATGGGAAATTGCCAATTGACTGTCGGTTTTGTTTTTGAGCATTAGAGTGGATAGACGGCCCGACACTGCCAGTGTTCAGATCACCACGCTGATTCAGGCTTCTCTGAGCAGAATGGAACAGCAGTGTGCCTAAAATGCCAGTGGTTCATCTGTCCTGTCGTTTCATGTGCTAGGAACGGTGGCTTTTTTTTTTTTTTTTTTAAATAGTATCACAGAGAAGGTTTAAGTGGGAGGAGGAGGTAGGATTGCCAGGATAATGCATGAATAAACATGTCCACAGTCTCGTAGCATTTTCAAAAGAAAACAGGGATCTGCAGTGTGGTAAAAGGTAGTTACAGAAAGGTCTGTTGGTTTATTTTAAAATTATTTAACATATCCACCTGAGATATGATGGCAGGCTATTCTTGATGGATCTGTTACTGAAGTCAGTGGCAAAATTTCAGCTGATTTCAGTACAAAAGTGTAGGCTTTGTGTGCTACTAGAGATGCACACACTCTTAGTGTGTCTGCTAATCAGAAGAGACTGGTTCCAGTTCAGAACTGAGACAGCCAGCAGTGGAGAGGTGAGGAGGTTTCTAGTACTGCTAGACACAGATGTCCTGGGGTAAAAAGAGCACTTTAGTTTCCGGGATAGTCATTTCTGGCATTTTTTACTAGCATTAAATTAACTGAGGGAAAAAAAGGATATAATCGCAGGCATGTAGACATCTTATCACCTGCATATCATACATGAATATAAAATAAATGTGCAGTAGGACTCTTAAAAAAGCACCTGGAACTCTTGCTAGTTTTGACTTTAAAATCCCTATCTATTTGTTGAAAAAGCTTGTTTAAGAATAACCATCATAAAAAGCAAAACAAAACCAAAAAATGGAATTAACAGGTAACAAAAAAACTTGGCTCAATTCGTATGATTTACTTTAAAAAAAAAATTAAATCCTTCATTAAAATCCTCTTCTCCCAAGATCAAATTAAACAGTGACTTTATGTCTCTATTAAATTCACCTTTTATTCATATACAAGTACTTGCCTCTCCTTTCTGAGTGACTGTCTCCTCTCTCTATATATATATTTCTTTTTTTTTTAAAACAGTCCTCTCCCTCCACCCATGCCCCCAACATACACACTACACTGTCTGGCTGTTGCACTTTTTTTTTTTTTCCCAGTGTCCCCCTTTATCTGCCTCAACCAATCTCCAAATGAATGCATGTCTATCATGGCCTTAGCTTTGACACTCTGGATATATTGATTAATAGTTGCCCTAAGCTCCTTTTAGCAAATCAAATTTTCACTTTTAGCAAGGATTTCGCCTCTGATTTATTCAGCAAAGTGAAATGCACTAAATTGACTTTGACATTCAGGGAAAATGGCTGAAAAACAAAGAGGGGAGGAAAGAGATATAAATTGTGTGGCAGCTGGAGACTTCAAGCATAAAAGAGGCAGTTTTCTATAGAATATCACTGGTTAATTTGGAAACACGCATTTAAACAGGAGTAGAAATTATTTTCTTGAAATTAGATGTTTTTTAGACTGAGGGTTTGGGATATAATAAGGTTTACTTAGCAAAATGCAATATATTCAACCCAAATTCATCACTTGCTAATCATGATGCAAGTGTGGGATCCACTTTTGTTGCCACTAATAATTATTATGTTAAACGAGAGACAAAGAGGTTTCTGAGTAGTTTTATAATGCTGTACTAAATTGGTAAATATCTTCCTACCATTGCATTATGTTGTTCACTCCTGTGGCCCTTTAAAAATAAGAAATGATTAATAAAAAGCGAGCAAATCAACAGTAATTAATGCCAGTGCTTTTCATTTTCTTTCTGTAAACAAAAATGGCTGCTATTTGATTCTGAAATGCAAGAGTATAAAAAGATGTAGCAGCCATTCCCTATTATTCTTCTAGCAAAATCAAGAGTGTTGTATTACCCTGGATGACTTACTTGCAAACGTTGTATTACTGAAGTAAAATGAGGCCGGAAATACACCGTTGCATATTTGAAAGTGTTCAAAGGTGATGCTGAACAGAATAAAGGAGAGAAAAAAAATGAAAAAAATACTAATCCATTCCATTAGCACATCTGGGGTTTTTTTGAGGCAGTGTGTAAGGAGGTGCAAAATAAAAACATAGGAAATGGTTTGGTTTTATTCAGCAATCAGGCATTACAACAAGAATTTGTAAAAGAAAATATGTATGGTAGTTTGCCCAGTTAATCTATAGAGACAGACCAAGAGCCTTCGGTAGGATCAGTTGTCATGGGTGTACAAGTCAAATGTGCTATGCCAGCCCCTGTTGTTTAAGGATCTAGCCCCGAAGGGATAAACCCCCATCAGTAGTCAGTATATCAGTGGGAGCTGAGAGTTTTCTTTGTCCGCTGTGTGTACTCACCACCTCAGAACTCTTCAGCGATGTGCAGAATCGAGCTCTAAGCAAGTATTTCCACTTAGGGGACGACAATACTCACCTTTGTACCGACTTCTTGTGTGACAAACAGGTTTACTAGATTAGGTCTGTGTAAATTGCAGATGACTCAGTAACAGTTTTCCTACTTCTGAGCCAACAAGGAATTAATCTTATTACCAGAGAGTAGGAAGTCTAAATGTATCTTAACCTTTTTAATTTTATTGTAGTCTCCATTCTCCTTTTTTTTTTTTTTTTTTTTTTGTAAGCAAGCTGAATCTGAGACTTCAGCAATAATGGCCTTTTGCAAGTGGGACAGCATCTGGAGTGCCGTACAGGAGATAGCTAGGCACATCAGATTTTCAGGCAGGTTCTCTCTTTAAAGTCATTCCACCGCCACCCCCCATAATTTAGTTCAACTGCCAACCATATTAAAAGACTGCCAGTTAAAAGCATACTGCATGAAAGAATTTAAACTTCCAAAATAGTCTTTGAGGGGATGTCCTTTCCGAAACTTTCCCTAACTGTACAATTGATACCTCAGGGACGGCCAACTTCTTACAAATAATGTGTGGCCACAAGGCAGGAAGATGCCTTGCTCAGAAACACAGTAAGAAAGTTGGAACAAATCTTGACATTATTCCTTAGGTGAGGAATCTGCAGAAGAGGCAAATGTTGCAGAACTGAGCCTATCGTTTATGTTCACTAAGTATCACTTCTGTATTTCCAGGACTCCTCTCCTCTAGAAAAATAAGGCTTTTTTCAACCAGATTCAGAATTTAAAGAACATCCAAAGAAAGATTTTTATGTCATTTTTAAAATTCCTGAAGGCTTTGTTGGAAATAAGATCATGAATGTTACATGGCATTTAAATTGGCCTGTGAAAGGATCATAGCGGATGCTGGGAATGCAGAAGTAAAATTAGAGCAACATAGCCCTGTTATGGTAACCATTTAGTCCATTTTAAACTAAACAGGTGACTTACTCATCTAACTTAGCCTCCAACAAAAATATAATTGCTTTGTTCCGAGTGGGGAAGAAAAGAGCAGCTTTTCAGTCATCTGTGTTGATACTGTAAATCCAGGATGGGAGGAAGGAGGGGAAAAAGAGCCAGTCGCTTAAACTGGATTTAGAGCAGACAGGTCTCCACCTGTAAGACTGGGTCAGCAGCACAGGATGGTCTACTTTCCTAAAGTCAGCTGAGACCAGTTAAATACTGTAATTCTAAGGATGCCTCTACTTTCTCTCTAGATGAGTTCAGCTTCACACCTGCTTAACCTACATTAGAATAGGATTAATTACCTGAATTGCAAGGCCCCCTTAGCCAGTCAGCACGTTTCTGGCAAGGCACATGGTGACCTGGGCCTAGTTATATATAGTATAGGGGTAGCAGGGGAGCACCTGGGTTGTAATGGCAGGGCTCGATCCAGCCTGATAACAGAATCAGCAGTTTTTAAAAATGAGTCTGCAGTAATCATCTTCTGTATCAGCTGGATCATACAAGAGCTTTATGAACTCATGCCTTCACTGCTAGTAAGCTGTTTTTACTGTGCAATGCTCAATTTATGCACACACATATATGTGTGGAGAAAGAATCCCAAGAAACATAGGAGACACAGAATCCAAAGAATGCAGATACTGCATGCCCCTGTATTTAATTACTTAGATGGAACTCTTACTTGGCTGTAACTGTTAAGTCAGTTTTCCATGTTGTTTTAATTAATTGTCTCCCAAGTTTAATAGTGTATAGCAGGCAGGAATATTTGGGTAATTTTCCATGTGAGAAAAAAACATGGAACCTTCCTTTCATTTGAAAACATGTTCTATAAAGAGAAAGTTCTCTGACAGTATATTGGTCTACCCAACGGATTTTCCACCCCAAACTCCTGAGGCTCGTATTATAGACAAGTGGAAATTTCACAGTATAGCTCTGAACCTTCTCCCCAAGATGTTTTCATCTGCCATGTTGTGCACCATCAGTTTCAATCAGCTGCATTAACAGTTGAGGTGAAATCAAATATTGAAATGAGATCCAACTACAGACACAGAAGGCTCCAAGTTCAATGGAAATGGCACGTGAAAACTAGAGTGAGCTAACTTACCAGGTCCTGACATGTTACGCATGAGAACACTATGGCAAAGAGTTGTGATGAGGGCGGAGAAGAGGCGGGGGCAAATCTGCAGTTCGCGTTCATTTAGCTGTTGGAGAGATTAGGGGGAACAGTTTAGCATGTAATGGCTGCTGCTCATACGTTTGTTTAAAGAAGCTGCACTTACTGGCATAAATATATCATGACATTAGCAGGTTACAGGGTGTATCTCTAGCCAGAGATTTTCTTTTAACTATGCTATAGCATTGTGCCTGCCTTAATGAACAGGCATTAGACTCCGAACTTGCTATGATTCAAGCTATATCCGGTAGCATATGGAAGCTACCATGACCCTTGTGTCCTTCATTAATTAACTGCACTTGCAGTGAGAAGAATTTTGAGTCTTTCCCTGTATCGGTCTCTTGTAGAAAGCCATTCTACTCTGTGATCTGTTCTTCACTTTTTACTACTTTGAAGTTTCCCAGAGATAAAGTTAACTGTTGTGTAGATTCAGGAGCGCATTGCTTAGTGTCAGTGAATCTTCAGTTACAGATTTAGCATGCAGTGTGCATTGAGAATTCCAGATGATCTTCATTCAGTGAAATTGGTAGGAGTCTATTCTGAAGAGTTCCTTTGCGTTTCGAGTTATTGAACATTTTCCAGATGCCATTAATGACTTGTGCTGAACACTGCCTAACATATTCAGCACAAATTTGGAGTTCGCAGTGATGGCAGGATTGCACCTAGCACTTGAGCGACAATGAGTAACTTACTGTGTACTATAATCCTCATACATGAAGCACACCGTGGTCTCTGCAACCAAAAGGCCACTGGGAAACGGGGCGCTTCAGAAAAGCACTACGCAGGGAATGCAGGTAGAGTTGGGGATGAGTAGTGCACACGCTGTGCAGGATAATGCCATCAGTATCATAAACCTACAGAGGGCAGCGTCTGACAAGAGGCTTAGAGGGGCATTTCAGGAGATAGTCAAAAGAAGAGGGTCTTGACAGGAAATGTTTGCATACTCATAACCATCATCAGCCAGCATCAATGACAGACATACAATCTTTCTGAGATATGCTTGGAGGAAAAAAAATTCACCTAAAAAGAGCTTATGACAGGGGGAGATAGGAACACGGTCTGCCGTGGGTCTCCCAAGTTCCAGTGCTACAGCCAACACAGGTGAACTAGAATTTGCCATCAATAGCGACGCGGACAAGTGTAGTGTCTGTGTGGTAGAAAGTGGTAGCTATTTATATACTGAATGGCAAAACTAAACAATTTAGGAGAAGCAGTGAAGTGTGTCCTATCCAATTAAAAATGCAGTGAGAATTTTAGGTAGGCAAAATGTAATTATTTAATTGGAATTTGACCGGGATGCTTTTCCACTGTTAGAATAAGTATAAATTACATGAGCTGTAAAACTTTAAATTATGAAAATATTTTGAGGTCTTTGAGCATGGTAATTGGAGCTATATATTCAACTTTGTTTTTAACCTGACACTTCATAATAGCTGTTCCCTAAAGCAAGTTGGTTTTTTTACATTATCGAATATCCCTTAGTGAAGCAAATTAGCAATCAGTCTGGAAAATATTTAAGTAGTACAATCACATTATTTACTCAGACACTTCCATTGTGCAGAGGTCTCCGTGTTCCCAAATATTTGTAGGATCACTTCCTCAGCTATCAACATTCACGCGCGAACCTCCCTCTTTAGTAAAGCTCTGTATGAAAATCCCTTTAGGCCAATAGAAAGACTTGCCTTGATTTCACTGTGCTTTGGATCAATCCCTAAATATGCAGGTCACAATCTGAAACCTGTGTGGACCTCAGAGCTTTATTATTTGCCTCCTGCTTGACTTAACCACTTCTGTTTAAAAAGGGGAGGGGGCCTTGGAGCAATTCTTTGCACAAAGCTATTTCTTATTACCATTATTATTAACAAGGAAGAGAATCCTACTGTGGAGAGTTAGGGTCATTTACTGAAAGCAGACTAAGAATCTGCTCTTATCTGGAACCATATTTCAGTCCTATGGAAACATCAACATCTGGCCAGAATGATAGAATGTTTATGGTGAAATATATTATTTAACTGTTTATGTTATCAATATGGTGCAGATAAAAATCTACAGAAAGCCTACATTTAGTATTTGGGAGGATTTTAAAACACCATCCAGCATTCCGCTGGAAATAGGTTCTCTGATGCTGTGGCTACAGACAGTGATTCCAATTGCTCTAATCATATTGTCGAAAATACACTCCCCAATTAACGTCCCATCAGGTTGAGGAATTCCAGGTATTCATTCTGTAGCTTCTGTACTGGTGAGGAGTGTTCTCCTGGGGTTCCCTAAATTAAAACCACTTTTTTTTTTCTTTTGAAGTTTTTTTCCCCTAACTCAGTAAAGGCTTTTTTATCAAGTTTTGCTCTTTGGCTTTTTGCTCACTGCTTTTTAAGGATTGAAGGCACAGTAAGCCCTATCCTGGCACTCCCACTGATACATTTGTACAGTGCTGAGCTACAGGCTCCATGTTACATCCATACTTGGCTCGTTATCCTCTTATCAAGCTCTTTGCATCCCTTTGTTTATTTGAGGAGACAGGAAGACTGTGCGAAGGCTGCTTAGTCAGGGATATCAGCGTTGTTGGCAGGGGAGTGATTGCCAGTTGAAAAACAAGGCATTATTGCTCATTTTTTCCCTCTTATTAGTTTGATTACATTTGCAAATCAAATCAATCCATCAGACATGATCAGGCCTCGTCCGCATTTTAAGGAATAGTAATCTCCGTCTAATAAGATGCAAATGTGTCACATCGGTAAGTAACCAATAAATCATCGTCTTGTCTTTGGCAATCATTAAATATCAGAACCAACAGTCAATTTTTAGTATTTTCAATTTGCGATATGCCGCTGGAATATAAAGATAGATGGACGTAATTACACAAACCAAACACTATTTCAGTTCATTCCAGACAGCAAATTTAGTGGAAGGTATAACTGGCTTGTCATCACACTACATTATTCCTGGCGGTTCATGCAAAGTTCACAGACAAGCTTCAAATGGACATTGCTTTTTTTACTTCCCTTAACAACATTCCCACTACCACCACCAAACTTCAATAAATGACTTGAGATGTTGTAGGACATCACTTCCATCAGTGCACAAAAAGGCACAGAAAGAGAAACATTACCCCTTTTCCCAGTGCAGGCACCTTGTAGATGTGTAAGACTGAAATCCAAAAGTTTCCTAATACTTGCTACGTGCTTCCTCTCTCTTTCTCTTCTTTTCTTTTTAGACATTTTAATCTGAAACTTCAGTTATTTCCACTGACACAGTTTTTGCAAGTTAGCTCACATTTAGTAATTTCAGAACACAGACAGCGGGAAGGATTGGCACAACAGCTTCCCTCTCTCTCCTCCTCCCATCCCCATCTTTTTAAAGGAGTGGAAATTCAAATTGTTTTTCTTTACCCTTTTTTTAAAAAACTGATTTGAGATTTGGGAAAATTGATTGCCTCATGTGCATCCCAGGGATTAATTGATACGTCTATTGTCTGATTTGCAATGTCCTGCTTTCCATTAATGACTCTATACAACAATTTACATGCTTTTCAAGAGAGTAAAAGACATAAGCTTATATCCTGGCAGCCCTAGTCGCAAAAGAAACCCAAATCTTATCTTAAACAGCATAGCTTTTACCCAGATATTTTAGACTGTTTAATGGTATAGAGTACAGACCCTAAAAGTACAGACCTGCAGGCAGACCGCTGATTTCAACAAGAATTTGGGCCTGTTGGAAATCATATTACTGGGCCTTCTTACAGTGCTGAGTGACATGAGAGTGCGAGAGTGCAAAATACCGTCTCTCTGCTACGACACAAGCGGCTATGCGGAAATAAGAAAAGAGGATTTTGTAGGCTTGTGCTGACTTACGTAGGTTTCCAGCGCACCAGAGCCAGACAGTGGGCTTACTGTATTTGACCTTAAGAAACTTCTTGCCATGAGCTGTATGCCCTGGGTGGACCTGCTGTTGCAGCATCCTGTCAGTTATGTTTGTTTTAGCTAACTTGCTTTGGGAAGCTGAACCTCAGGTGCTTTGGAGTGACTTTTTGAGAGATCCTTTAGCCCCCTCTGTGAGAAAATAATTTTCGCAGTAGCAGTTTGATTTGATTTGGTAAATGAATTAAATGGAAATTAGGGAAGAGGCTTGCTTGTGAGCACGCCTACATACTTTAGGTTCCCCATTGTGTTGAGCTCCTGTTAAGGACAAAAGGGTGGGGAGAATGATTTTACAAACAAGAACTTGTAAACTTCTGGATGGTCACTGCGTGTTACTCATTCTTGGCATCAAAACTCTTGTTCTTTGATGAGAGAAAACTGCAAAGAAATACTTGTGAGCTGCACACGGTGTTGATTCCATGTGCCAGAGGACTTAAAATGTACCATCGACTACCAAATACTTCTTCTTGTTATTTTTAACCAAAAGATGTTATTACCTGTTTTTACCTGTTTTTGTCCTCAAACTGGTGTAAATCTGTAGCAGCTTCATGAAAACAAGAGGTTCATTCTGTATTTAAAATGAAACAACTAAGCAACTTCAGCTCTGTTGTCTTAACAGATTTCAAGCTTCCTGGCACGTTTTTCCAAAGATCTCTTTACATTACCGTATTCTTGGATGTTTCATACCTCACTTCTAGACTAACGCTGCCTAGGTCTCTTGTCTCTTGCAAAAGTCTCCCCTGTTTCCATAATCTTCAGAGACTTTGGTGAGTAAAAGCTGCATGCAGAGGCCATGTGCCTAAGCAGCTCAGTACCAGAACCTTATGTTCTGTCTGACCAATTTACATACTACCATGGTATGTTTAATTTGCTTTTTCATCAGATCAGTAATGGGTCTAATTGAAAAAATTGGCACAACTACATGCAACCTAACTACCAATGTCAGTGTTTTCAGGAAACCAGAACTGTTGCAAAGCTATGCAAATGACACCTGCGTTAGTGGTGCACCTCTGTTACGACTACGCAGAAACAAACATTACTCAGGTGCAGCATCTGTACCAATTGATCACTATGCTATCAGAATTAATCACCTGGTATTCAGCTCAGAGAATAAAATTTGCATCTTAATGTATGACACTTATTCCAGCACATACATGCACTACTAAAAATGGTACTATTCACTCCTGTTTAAAAGTGTGCATCTATTTTCATAGGCAAAGCCTAGCAACTCTTGTTCTTAGCAAATTCCCAAACATGTAGGATGGCTGTTTCTATTAAGTTACATCCTGCCAAAGACGAACTCATACAGGACACTGTAATGAAATAGATTTTGTCCCTGGAGTTACATGTCTCAAATCCTGCCCTCACTTTCACAAGAAAAAGGGATTTTTGAGGCTCTGTAGTGCTCTGCAGAAAATAACCAATGTGAAGATAAAATAAACCAGTAAAGTTTGGCACTGTACAAGATTGGCAGGCCTTCACCAAGATGGTCCAGCAGTGTTGCAGGTGCATTGGCTAGCAGTGTGGAGAAGCTTGTGTGAGAACTACACAAAATTGTAGCACGTGCTCTCAGTTCCTCACTGACATGAGTGCTCAGCTAGCGTTGCTGCTGTGAATGGAGCCGTGCTTTATGCAGAGTCTGGTCGACCTCCGTGGGGCTGGCAGAAAGATTCAGGCCAGGTGCACCAACTGCAAGATGAGAATTTTAAAACACTAATTTTAAAAGAAAGAAGTGTGGATTTCAACTTTATGTTCTGTATAATTGCAGAGCTAGCGGATTTTAAAATATGGCGAAGCCTTAGTCATTAGCGTGGGGTAATCACCTTTGCTGTTTAAAAATGAAATAATAACAATAGAAAAGGTATTATACATTGACACATGGAAATTTAATGCTTTTCAGAGAAATTTTGTAGGGATTTTTTATTATGTGGCTAATTATGTATTTACATGTAATGGCACTAGCAGAGCCATTACAGTCCATTGGGTAAATAATATGCATTTTAAAAACCATTTATAAATATGTATTTATTTGATGGACCAGAACGGTTTTTTGAAGTCATTCTCATCCACTGAGTGAATAATATATGGATTGCTTTTAAAAATAAATATGTATTTCTCCAATAGACATTCCAGGCAATTGGGTAAATAATATGCATTTTTCAAATATTAAAAAAATACATACAAATGTATAGAAATCCAGCCAAAATATGTATCTTCCTGAGAGATCAAAATGATCTTGTGAAAGGTGTCAGGCATAGCTTTGAAATTTCTGTTTCGAATTGTCAGTCTGTGTCACAACCTAGAGTTAATTAAATGTATTTTATGCATTTTCATACATACAGTATAATATCAATGTCTGTTTACAGTTTTATAACAGGAGTGCACTTGACCCTCTTACTCAGTGTTATAAAGTCAGCACTAGATGGCTAAGATCCTAGTTTTACTTTGTGTTCATCTTAATACAGCGCCAAATGTGGGCATAGTCCTGCATCCATAGAAATACATGGAAAAAAACCTGGTCACCTTAGTACAAGCCATCTCAAACTCTGTTGTACTGCTCAACTTAAACTTCCTCTTTATGTTCTTCTGGTCTTTTTCTGACAATTGGCTAGCGGGCAAAGTATGAGAAAACATGAAACTGTTTCATTATGTGGGCTTGATTCAGAGCCTATTGACATGAGCCCGACTCTCTCCACTGGCCTCAGAGGGCTTTAGTTCAAGCCAGACGTGAAGATCTGCCATAATCTGTAGAGACAGCCCAACACTAGAAGCTGAAGGGTAAGTCCCTTTCTTCACTCTGACACTGACTTACCATATGACCTTGGGCAAATCCTTTAACTTCCTTCTGTTGAAGCTGTGATTTATACCTCCAATTTTGGCAGTCATTTGAGAGCTATAGATTTAAAACATTAAATATGATTCACAGCATGCTTGGGTTGAAAGATGTGAGCACAATGCACCACCGCTTTATTTCTTTTATATACTATGGGCTAGAGCTTATCCATCCTTTTCTAAACTTTTTAGCCAATTTATCCCTTCATTCATTTAATATACTTTTCAAGAATGTTGAATATACTTTGTAGACCTTTTTTTGGTGAAAATATTCATTGTTGTTTTCAAACATTAAATGAATAAAATACCACAGCAGCCCTGTGAATTAATATATATATCCGTAGCTTGCACAGAAAGACTGTGAGAGAGGGGGATTAAGTGACTCCAGCAGAATTACAGAGAAAGTCAGTGGTAGGCTTGGGAGACAAAATTGTCTTTCTCGTATTCTTCCTGTATACATGTACCTCACACTTCATCTATGCCTCCGACATCATCTATGATACACTCCTGAAAACTGCTGGTTTTAGTAAGTTAGTTAGCGGTTTGACAAGGGTGTATTTGGCAAGTACCAACTATAAATGACGTGTCCCCTGTGCAGTCAGGATAGCTAAGTGGGATCCATTGTCAATCTAATTGTTACTTTGATACTGAAGGAATGAAAATATAAATACATAGTGAGAATGTTTCGACTGGAGCTCTATTAGAAAGCCAATCACAGCAGCAGTGAATTATTACAAAAGAGGTTTTGGATCCATCTGTCGTGGCTATTCTTGCACAAACATCACTGAGTCAGTGCTGATTTGGCCTTGATACCCAACATTGCCCGAGAGCCCAGCAAACATGATGTTTTGACAAAACACGTGAGGAAATTCCCACCTCCTTCCTTCCTTCCTTCTCAGATCACTGATAGAACAGATAAAGTTCATAAGGAAAGCCGTAGTGAGTGGCTGGTCACCATAAAGAGGGATCAGCAAGAACAGGCATTTGAAAGCAAATCATGGGACAAGAAGAAAACCAAAGAAACAAAAGACGGTCCAGCAGTATTACCACATTAAACTTTTGTTTCAGACCTCTCTAATGGTACATCCACACAAAGGACACCCATGCTTTCTGTGTAATTTCTAAAACTACTGACAAAATGTGTCCCAATACCAGATGGTACAGCCCAACAATTTGTGGTTGCAAGAATGTAGAACATAGGGTGAGGAATGCAAAATAAAGCCCAACTCTTATGTCATAATCAAAGTAAAGCCTTCCAGAGCACTGAGAGCTGCATAGTGAAAAAGCGTGTAGGTAGATTAGTGTGCATCAGTTAAGGACAAGGCATCACTGGTGATGCTTTAAATAGACCTGCTGGTGCCCAGAAGGAAAAAGAAGGTCTCACAGGAGAAGAATGCAAAGAAGGGGAAGGCTGAAAGCAATAGTGAGAGAAACACCGTTACATGAAGTAGCTCTGAGTGTACCTCATGCTTCTTTTGTGAAACATTTAAGTAACTGAGGTATCATGACTGCCTGCCTGGTCATTATCAGTCACCCATTTGCTAAGACATAGCAGTGGGAGTAGCTCGTCATCTTGATTATGAAGGAAGAGAAAGAAGGTGGTGATATTAAAGATCAGCTAGGGAAGGGTATCCGTACATTAAAAGATGGGAGACTTGAAATAAAATGTGAAGGTGCTGAGGGATAAAATGGCACAACTGTAAAAGAGTTTGTGACTTAGTCACTCTGTGTCCGTATTGAATATGACTGTTAAATTCTCTGTATAATTAGATAGGAGCATTCATACATTTTGTTGCAAATTGATATGATCTTTTTTGTCAGTGATCTGAATAAGATTGTACTATAGTTTTTAATTTAACAGATTAAGAAGCACAATTAAAATATCATGAAAAAGATCATAATCTAAACCTCTGGGTTTTTTTTGCTTATCCCTGCCAAGCTGGTAACAAGAGCTGGTGTATGTAACAATTACCTCCACTACTGCAAATTTACTCTAGTTTGTGGGCTGAAGTGTTAATAAATACCTTGCAGTATTCCAGAGGGAGAAGCTTTCCATCTAATTAATAAAACTGGGAAGAATACCCAGGACACTGAACCATATCTTTCTTATTAGTGTTGGCTTCTACAAAGGAGAATCCCTGAATCTCAACACATTAGTAAATGTCATACTCCTGGGTTGCAGAGAGACCTCTTGAAAAACTGCTGATTTGCTGTGGAAGAAATATCACCATAGACTTCAGAAACAATTCAGCTAGGGAATACCAAGTGTAGAAAATCAGTGTAAAGCATGGCATGCATTATAGCAGCTACATATTTGTGCCACATTTGGTGAATCTTGAAAGAGAAACCATACAATTATACCCCCATTTCCCTTCTGGTTTTGGTCTGTACTTATGCTAATATCTTTCTCTATATCCGAGTATGGTCTTATTGCAGTTAGTTTTTTTAGAGACTTAGCAAAAACTCTCCTTTATATGTTCTCTAAAACAGGTTTCTTAAAAACACTTTATACTGATACGTAAGCTGCATGTAACTGTTTATTAAATGGGAGGGGGAAAAAAAGGATCACTTGAAGAAGGAGAATGTTTTAAGTTCAATACTGCAATGAAATTCTTTCACAGAATACGTAATGCTGATTCTCTTTTCCTTTGCAGTAATCCATATTTGGGAAAAATAAACTTCGTCTTACGATGCCTGAGCCAGTTCTGTTTCAAGGCAGCTTGCAGTAAACCACAAATTAACAGCCTAACTTTCTGACCAGCACATAATTATTTACTGTACTTTATTAAAAATCATAGAGGTAATCTTAGATTATGGAATACTGATATGCATTCTCTGTCAGACTGGACATTTACCAAAGAGAGTAAAAATTCATGCAGTTCTTCTGTAGAATGAAAGTTGTAGGGTGGTATATATGTGTTTTCTTACATTATTATCATTATTTTTATTAGACTGATATAGCAAACTGGTATTACTGCCTCCAGCAGAAACAGAAATAACATCTTTACATTTACTTCTTACTTTAAGTTTTTGCTCTGAAAAATGCTGATGCTGAGTATATTTGTATCTGCTTTTCATCCTACTGGTATGAGTGGGAGGATAAAAAGAGGTAAAGCTACAGAGCTTATCCATGAGGTGGATGGTAATTCAGGTAAATATGAGTCAACTGGATGGGAAGTGGAGGAGGTAAAAGGTCAGCCTGTTTTTTTGTCTATATCCAGTCTTCTCAATTTTCATAGGCCATGCTTTAGCTGAGGTCTTCACTGAATTTTGGTAACTTAATAGAGCATAAGAAGGCAATTCAAAATGCTGTCCAGGAATCAGAGTCTGGCGGTGTCCGTATAGTCTAGTATTTTAGATGTTCTAATGTACTGTATATGCTTAAACCTTCCGATTTGGGTTTGGGTTTTTCCCCCCCCCCATTAAGAATGTTTATGATGCTTCCACATACACTGCGAGGAGTAGATCAATTCACACCATGTACAGTGAATACCTGCCATACGTGCAGTTTCAATAAAGCATGTTAACAGCAGATACTGGTCCTTAAAAGACCATATATCAAGCATCCTCAGCATTATGCTGGAAGAACCTGAATCACTCTTTCCCTTGCCTGTCTACAGTTGCAGCTTCGTTGACCAGTGACCCTTTGTGACTCTGTTCCCTGTTTCAGGAAATATTTCTGATCTGACCTGGGTGATTACATTATTATTTTGTCCTTCAGCAAGACAGTTTTTTATATTAAAAACCCCCACATCTTTAATAAGCAAAGAATACAAGTTAACGAGCCGGTGATCCTTACTCATTTTGGTAGCTTTTAGAATACTCGATGAGTTTGCTTAGCACAAATGCATGCGTATGCAGGCTTTTGCGAACACACACTTATAAATATACCTGGCTGCTTTTATGTATATGATAACACCGTGGCTCTTCTGTATCCATTATTTTCGTCTTTCTACAGTAGAAGCTCCAGAGTGAGAGCTCAGTTGCTGTGATTTTGAAATTCTTTGCCTGGGGCACATCTCTCTAAGCTCTTCTGTTCTGAACTCTAATTGTAGGAGTAGGCTCCAAACACCTCAAAGAAAGGCAGCTCAAATTCTGAGGCTTCAGTTTTTAGGAGACTAGCAACTGAATGCTATAGGTCATCAACATATACTCTGCTGTCTTCAGTAGTGGTCAGCCTCGGGGGAAGAGACATGGACCCCATAGTAGGCAGAAGCCTCAGGAAAAGTTTTTTTAATTCTTTACGCTTAGAGATTAGACTAAATAAGGAAGAAAAATGTCCTTGTCCCTTTAATTTGGATTGAGAGTATTATACCTGGAGCTGTTCTGGCTTTCCATGTAAGCATCAGCTCCCTCTCTGAGTTCTTGGCTTCAGTGAATCCTTTGGCAGGGAGTTCCCCAGTCCAGCTATTCTGTGAACGAAGAGTTTCCCTCCTTCCTTCCGTTTTGAATTTCCTGTGTTTCACTGTAAATGGTGCTTGGTCTTTGTTATGAGACAGGGTGAATAAAAGCTTTAGACCTGTTTTTTATACCATTAATTTATATGTACTTTTAATGCATTCTTTCATACATCACTATGTTGAGGAAAACAATTCGTGCTTTATGGATCTCTTCGTAAGAGTTTTCCCAGGTACATTGTTCTGCTGTACTTTCTCTGAACCTCCTCTAAATCTGTCATACTTTCTTTGGAAGGGCCTGAGCCATTCTGTCGTTAATATTGGAAGTCAAGAAAGTACTGTTGATAATTTCCTTTTAACTTTTCTTGTCTTCTGAGGTGTTTTTAGCCTCAGCTATGAGCATGACATCAACTTCACAACTAACCTTGGGTACTGGAAGGGGTACTAATAGTATATGCAGTTTTCAAGCTAATGTTTTCACACTCTTCCCTGGACTCTTTCAGAATTGGTCGGGATGCTGCAGCTCTCCATCTCTTTTTCTCACCTAGAGATCATTTAGTCAGCCTTCTCTCACTCTGGAGGGACTAACAATACATGCTTGGAAGGCCTTCTGTCTTAAATTAAAGCAGGCATTGATGGAGGTCACCTCCATAAACTACATTCTGGTGATGCAGGTACCAGCATCATATATAATCCCCTTGTTCCTTTAACTTGCATTGAATTTTGAGAAGTATTTTCATTTTCAAACTGAAAATAAAATAATGTCGGACAATGTTGCATGAAATTGCATCTCCGGTGCTGCCTCCAGTGAAAGCCAATCATCTAACTTCACCTCTGTGCATCTGCTCAGGATAATGCATTTAGAAACCAGGGAGGTTTTGCTTTTTTCAGTTTCGGAAGCAAGTGACCTGGATTCACACTTAAGAATATGATTTGCAAACTTGTTGACTAGGATCCTTCATTTGGAGGATGAGTTGATTTGTCCATATAAATCCCCTGTGTCAAATTTAATAGATGAATAAAGTGACCCCTTGCCTTCCACAGAAAAATACATAGTCCTTAAAAAATATACTCTTTTTTTTTTTCTTGAGAAGTATGAGAGAGTTTTACGTCTTTAAGAAACCAAACAAATTCCAAACTGAATATGAGAGAGAGAGCGAGAGAGAGAGCGAGAGCAGGTTGCCTTTCTGCAAGCCGCCAGCTTTCCCAAGTGTCTCATCCTCTCCCCTCTGTCATCCCGAGGCAATGTGCCTGCATTTGTGTGTAGATTTATAGTTTATTTTTATCTATGGCTTCATCTGTAGGTAGCTATTATAGCCGCCTTGCCTGGATATTGTTTGGGCCTGATAGATCTGTCTGTAGTTCATCAAAGGGGAGCTGAGTGGCTAAAAGCCATTGGGTCCAGCTGAGGATGAAATACGAGCCATCAGCCTTGGTAATGGCTGTAAAATTTCATAATTACACGGCCTTTATTACATTGCATAATGATCCTGAAGCAGTATGGAACAATTAATTAAGATTTTCAACCATGGCTCTTTCAGAAATTAAAAGGTGCTAGTGGCTGAGAAATGGGGAAGTGTCTTGTCCTAAAAGCATTAGGGATGCTTAAGAAGTACTTCCTGGGTACTTAAAAAAAAAAAAAAGTAAGGAAAAAGAAGTGAAGAAAAAAGACAAGAAAAAGAAGATCAACTAGTTAAGCAGCTAATGTCAGAGTAGCGTTTTTGTACTTTACTGCTAGTTCTTAATGTCAAAGCTGGTTCTAAAACTCCTGCAATAGTCACTGCCATAAAGCTGTTCCTTTTCTGTTTTGTAAAAATTTTCATGCCTTTTTTCCCCGTGTTCTGTTCTAGCCATTTGTCACGTTTATAAAAGTTGAGCTCTGCACATTATTAAATAAATGCATGCCATGACTTAGGAGGAGGGTCACTTAGCTGCATATTGGGGTGTACTGACCAATGATTTCCTCTTACACACTTTCTCGTTTCTGAGACCATTGAAATTCTTTGAAGATCTCTGCATTTGACAGACATCCCCAAGGAAGACTTTTTTTTTTTTTTACGGTTTTGATATTTTTCTTCCTTCCTTTTCTTCTTTGTAAATGCAGCATGTCAGATGTAATATAATATTTTCCATGAGATTGACCTCAGACCTGATCAGAAGTAATTAGATTCCTAAGGTGCTGCAAAGGTGTCTCATGGGTTTCTGATGTACATACTGAAAGAAAAAGTGTTTCTGTATGTGCAAGAAATACGCAGGGAGAAACAGGAGGCCTGAACTGGTGCATGTACACATTACCTGTTGTGATCAGTTGCTGGGTGTAATTCCGAAGGCCAGCAAATTGTGATCTAGATGGGGCGTGGAGTACTCACTGTGCCAATGGTAGTAAAACTGATGAAAAGACAGCAAAAATAACCCTGGCGTTCTCCACACACCATCAAAACTTTCAGGTCTTATGGGAAGGAATCTCCTTTTCACTATGTGCCTTCTCTCTCTCCCCCCCCCCCCATTTTGATTCATACAAGCTCTCAATATAACTCTTGGATAGGATGAGCATTGAGTATTATTGTTTTGAAACTGACCGGTCATCATGTAAGGTCCTGTCATTCTAAATATTTTATGAGAAGCTAAGGTTTCCCCGAGGCATCTCTAATAATAAACTTTCTGCAGAAAATTTAGAAAGGATTATGTGTTTCAAGGAGGAGCCAGCTGCTTGAAGTAAATTCTCTTGTTGAGTCATTTATTCCCTTAATAGGAATTTTCTGATCTGCTGTCATTCTTGTTCACACACTGGGTGTCACTGCCTCTAAAACACTTGTCATTCTTTAATGGAAACAAAATAGTCATTGCAGTCAGAGCCGCAATGTCATTCCACTACCCCTTGCTGCGTCGGCAATAGTGAAAATGACAGAGCGGCTCTCAGTAGGGGTAATTAAAATGTAAATATTGATATTTTATTATTTGAAATTACTTTCCAGTGCGGCATTTAATATCTCTCCATCTGTGCGGCTCTGTTTAGCGGTCACTTTAGTGCAGCTCTGGGATGCCAAGCGGCGGCTTGATCCCCGTTATGTCAAAATGCTTGTTGCTGCTTAATTTTGATATCTAATTAAGTGGAAAAGTACAGTCCACACTGTAATCCATGGCATCTTAACCAGCTGCTTGGGTATATTTAGAATTAATCTCCACTATGGAATCATCCTAATGTATGCAATTAAGAGTCTGCCGATGGCTAATTAGGTGTATTAGAATCAGGCAGCTTCCTTTTTTTTTCTTTCTTTCTTTTTTCTCTCTTTTTTTTTCCGTGTGTGGACTGTTGTAGACTTAAGACATAGCCTCCAGAGATTGTCGTAATGGTATACATACACTCAACTAGGTAAACTAGAAATTTCACGTTCACGTAGGAGAATATGTGTGACTCTTCCCCTAAACCAGGGAGACTATAAATATCATTTGAATTTTTTGGCATCTGCAGCACATTAAGAAAATCAACTAACCAGTAGAAAAGTTTTAAAAATTGGGAAGAAAGAAGATGTATAGGACAGTGTTCTGAGCTGTCATTTTCCTGCCGGAGGGCAAAGGGGTATATTTATTTACCCAGAATTTTGCAACCTGAAGTTTTTGGTTTGGCTATGGAAAGATATTTTAGCTAGCTCAGCACTACAGGGTTAACACAGATAAGTTGATTGGATATTAAGCATGGTTGTCTCCGTATGCTAATACATTCCAGTATTGGATTCGTATTATTAACATGATTGGGGAATTCCTGGAAACCTGACTTTGCCTGATGGAAAGATGGAGGGAGCAGGGATCGCCACAGCTCTCAGTGAGGAAATGACTGGTGGCTTCCCCAGGGGAGCAAAAGGCAAACAGCAGTGACCCAGCACTCTCTGAGGAAAAGGCTCTCAAAGCAGACCCGCAGAGGTTATTAATAAAAGGCAGAACATACTAAAAGCACAAGAAATCCCTCCTTTCTGTGGAAAAAACAAACAAACAAACAAAAAAACCCTGATATAAAATAATCCCAACAAACTTGGTTTTGGAGCCTCATGTGCACCAGGCTGAAGAAGCTTCAGCTCTGAATTTCTTGATATTCCCAGTCTGCGTGTACAGTTGTTGGGAGGCTGATGCATACAAAGATTTGAAGTGAGCAGTGCCTGACCTAATGGTGATTATCGTTATTAGTTTAGTTAGCTTCCTCTCTCAACCTCATGTTTTGGATTTTTTTAGTTCAGTAAAAATAAAAAAAAAGAGAGGATAAGCTGAACTGTGTTACCATTTTCTGGATTGGGCTTTGAGAGAGATTCAGCCCTATTCATGATACTACTTGTTTTTCATCTACAGTCACTTTACTAATGACAGAATGTAGTTTTTATTTTTTCACCCACAACTATGGCTTTAGTGTACCCATACTCAAATACATACGTCCGCAACAGATTGAAGGAAGATTTGTGTGAAATCAATATTTATGTTGAAAATATGATTGGTCTTTTTTTATATAGGCTCAGTGAAAGAAAACAATCAGGGTCGTAAATACAATCCTGCTCCTTCTTCTCCCATGTAAATGTCTGGGCACACAGGTGATACCTCAAAATATGCTAGACATTTTAAAAAGCAGGTTTCATGTAAAATGCTGTACCCCAGAGGCAGACTTTTCAGGTCTAGGGTCAAAGATGGTTTTAGGAGCACACCATGTCATGTCATCTGCTTCTGCTGTCTTCAGTAAGAGGACAAAAAAACCCCCGTAGTCTAACCAAACCATGTTTGAAGGTTACAGTTTAAAGAACTGCAAGAGTTAACTTGCAGATCAGATCACATATGTAGTGCATTAGAAAGATCACCCTCAGGAATCTGCAATATTGCTGACCTTACGGAGACCTACAGCTGCACTGGGCCATATTGGACTGCTGGTCTGAATTTTAAAATGTTGTCATTGTCCGTATCTTAGAAGTCAAAACCTCACTACAGAGAAGGTAATACAAAAGAAGTGCCAACTGCCTAACATACAGAAAAAGAAAAGCAAGCAGTTTACTACTTCCCAGGTCTTCCTCTGTTCTCAGAGCATCTAGTGTTAAATCAAAATATAAGTGGCCTGACTTCATTTTAATATAAGGTTGGTATGAGTTTGGAGTAAAGCTATTTAAAATTGTGGAAGTTCCAGTTGTAAAACCAGGCCAAAGGGAAAATCAAGAATTAATCTGTTTAAATCTCGTCTTACATTTTCCTTTTTCTTGGTGAATACTGAAATAAGCAGCTACGAAAAGAAAATTAATGGAAATAAAGAGTACAGTACTTCAAACCATATGTTTCCAGAAATGCCATTATAAAGTATGCCATACATGGAGGTCTTACCAAATCTGTCCTGAAGCAAGGGCTACTTACGAAGTTTTTTTCATCTTTAATGTTTCACTTCAGAGTGTCAGCAACTGAAGGTGGTTATGTGAAGTCAGAGAGACGTTCTTAAATCATCCGCATTTTCCAGCTCCTTTCCATTACTATTGCTAAAGCAGCAGCTCCCAAGAACTTGTGCTGTAACTAGAAATATGAAATTTAAAAGTAACTGTCTAGAAATATTTGGGTGCTTAGAGAGGGGTGTCTCTGATTTAAGTATTGAAATCAATTTGAACTAGAGTGAATTACATCTCACTGTATGCATCTTACCCTGGGAAGAAATAACAAGCTTAAATTGCTCGTGTTTACTGTTGGCATGTAAGGTTTCACAGGGCAAAAGGCAAACCAGAAATATTTCTAACTGGTATTTAAATTACATTAACACCTTTTTGTATAGCTTGAGTGAAAGGTCACGCTAGACAAGCAGCATCTTCACTGTTTGTAAATGTCTAATTTGCTGCTTTTAAATTGCTGTGAACTTCACTTACTTAGTCCTGCTGAATGAATCCAGTGTTGCAAATACTTCTGACAAGCGAATATTTGCTTAGTGAGAATCCATTGTTTGTAATGGATTGAGAGGGACATGCAGTGTGAATGCATTTTTATTGCCGTGCCATCTCTCTGCTGTTGTTTCAGTGAGATGAAAGCGGCATTGTCATAAAAGCCCCGGGTTTCTTGGTGCTCTGTGTGGCATTTCCTGTCTTACTGGTAGGTGTTAGTGAAAAAGTCCTTATCACAGGCATTTTTTTCATGTTACAAAATATATAAAGAAAAGTATAAGAACTCGGACAGCAAGAGACAGGAATACAAACACACTTAAATGAAACCCGAGAAAGTGTACAGGCTTGGCTGAAGACATCCCAGCGCCCTCTGAATGCATTTTGCTTTTTGTACTTGAGTCAGAGTGATTCCTGGGCACCTCTGCGTGCGCAAGCGGATCTTCCCTCTCCCACGGCCGCACAGCTAACAGATGGCAGTCACAACTCGTAGCCCAGAGAGCGCTGCTCGCAACGGAGCCCCGGTGCCGCTTTTGCAGGGCTCTGCCACAGAGCAAAGCATCGCTCAGAAAAGGCCGTGGTTTTACTGCGCGAAAGTTGCTGGGTGAAATGAATTTCTAAACGTAACTTTAATTGTAGCACATCAGTTCTAAACAGCTTGGAAGCTGAGTCCAGCAAATAGCGTTAAGTTGAGCCTTTGGCTGTATTTCTCATCAGTTGTAGTTTGTGCTTTGGGATTTGATTTGGGATTTTCAAGTTTGGGCAGATACCTGTGCTTTTCGCTTCATGAGCTGACACCTTTCACATGAAAATCCTCAGTCGTACTTAAATTTCAGCTTGCTATGGCATCACGTGCAGTTATTAGCCCTTTGACCAGGGGCTCCATGAGCAAATGGGTATGAAAAGAAGAAAAAGAAAAAAAATGAAATAATGGCTTCACCCTGGCATAATGAGTTGTATCTGTTTCTGTTCCAGCTTTCACCAAATTTCATCCATAATCTGTGAAATATGTTTGGTGATTAGTGAGAGCACTCTCCTTCTGTTTAATGGTTTTCCTAACAGCTGAAATGTTTGTGGGTCTTGATACATATTTTTAGACTACAGAGTATTTTGAAATGCAATTAAATCTGTTTTTTTTCTTGGATTAATGTAATAAAAAGAATCTCTTAATTCTCATATCCATGTGGGAGATTCAGCTCTAGATGTACCCTAAAAAAAAAATAATCATGCCATCCTCTTCCTTGGATTTCTGAGAGAATAATATTAAGCGGCAGTCAGGCTATGAAGGTTTCCTTCAGCACATACCGTGATCATGTCTAGAAAACATTATGTAGCCCTAGCAGAAATTTCACTGCTGAAATTTCCCTGGCCTTTGTTTACATCCCTGGAAGCCAGCTGAAGTTGTACGATGGATCTGGGCAAGCGCTGAGAGTGTGCCAGGAAGGGAGAGGAGGGTGGAGTGGCAGCTGTACGTCCAAGAGCACGCAGGACCTCAGTCTGAGCTTGAAATGGAGTGGAGTTTCTTTACGCTCACTGCTGTGCAGCCGGGATAAGCCTTTGGCCCACTGTTTGTCATTTGACCGTGAGGCCACGCACTCTCTAAATAAAGTAATCTGGGCTGAAAGAAAAGTTTTTTTAAAAAAAGTGTTTATAATGTCAGTTTGTTCTTTTGACAGCGGTGACTATATATCATTTTTTGAAATAAGGAAATGGTGCTGGAAACATCAGTACCCATAAAACATTTAGAAGGAAGTTAATCTATCAAAATTAAGTGTAAATAATTTAAAAATCCAGCTCTGATATTTCAACTGTGTAAATATATTGAATCTGCAACACACTAGTGAACATGTCATTTTCAAGCACTGCTTTGATTATACAAAATGTAAATGAAGATATTTGAAGTACAAACCAGGGCAAGATGGAGGAGTATTTTTCTCATAAAACGAACAGTCACAAAAACAGCTGGCAAAATAAATGGGAGGTGGTCATCAGAAAAAGCGAGCGATTCCCAGATTTGCCAGCGATTTCGTACCTGGTTTGATCAAATATTCGGATTTCTAAACACGTAACAGAGAGGAAGGGAAGTTCATTCCCTGCAAAGTGAAATAAACTAGGATTCAAGTCAGAGTAGCCTGATGTAGGCATTGCATCAAATGTTTAAGGCTGAAAATAGCGGTAGGGTGAGTCCAGCCACTGTCTTTTTTTGTCCGATAGGTCTCGGAGTGCTGTGTGCAAGGCACAGATCTTACTTTGGCACTTGACCATCTGCAGCTGCTTCACTCTAGCCCCTAGTGAGTTAGTGTCCATGAAGTCCATCTTAATGAAGTAGAGGAAAGGGTCTTCAGGAATATAAAAGATTTACCCTGCTTAGCATGGAGCTGTGTGCGGTGTGAAATAGAGAGCAAGTAGTGCATGTGCTGATACTTGAAAAGATCTGTGGTTTAAACAGCCCCGTCTGAGAGACTGTGAACTGTGTCTGGAGCTGGCTTGGAGAGCTGAGCACTGCAGAGCGCAGTCAGCTCGCCGCCGGTTGTTCCTATAATAAAAACTCTAAGGCCTTTTTACCTATTTATTTCTGCTTCCTTTGAGCATTGGGTTTACTAGTATGCAAAAGGAAAAAAAAAAAGCATATGTTCAGTTGCTCAATCAACCTTTTCTCAATCCACACTCTGTGATCTCAGTGAGTCATTACGGCATAATTACAATTTGAGTGCGATACGCTGTTTGTAGAAAAGTATCTATTTTTAGCTGAAGAAACACTACAGTCCCTGAAAGGAGGAGAAAGAAAGAAAAAAAGGAAGGAAGAAAATCTGTAACCAGCAAATCAATGCTATTGTTAACTGATATTACGAGACACCCTGTAGATTTACAGTGCTTGCATTCAGCCACATAAAAACCATGCTGAAAAGAATGCCTACCAGGGGTTAAATTCATATGCCTGCGCTGCAGCCTATTTCTGTCAACACTCAGCTCAGGAAATAAACATTTATGCTTTCTGAAATGAAAGTGTATTTTTGAAGACTAGCCGTCAGATATTTTTTGCCCTTCACACTTTCAAATGCTTAGCCTTTTTTGTAAGTTGACTGCAAAGTGCATCAGTTTGCTCGGGAAAAAGAAAAAAAAAAAAAACCTTGACAAGTGCCCATGGCATCGTTGTCAAGCACACGAGCCTCTAGTAGAAGATGGCAGGAGGGTTGGCACAAAACATGCTTCCTTCAAGCTTCTTACCTCAGGGGTACCTGACTCTTGAGAAGCCTTTCAATCCTTCCAAATGACGTTACTGCAAACTGTCATCTGGTTTATTTGGAGTGAGCTGTATCGCAGATAAACATGCTATTTAACTGCAGGTCAAGGTACAGAGTCATTCTGCTAGCAAATGCCTGAGATACATTAAATGGCATGGACTTGGTGGGGGGAGATGGAGAGAGATCAAAGTTGTCACCAATATGGTACGTGCTAAGGGAGAAAAAGGTACACAACGTTGTATTTTAAAAAGCCATTATGCAGTTCTACATTTACAGTGTTGACCTGCACGACTCTTAAGGATTAAGGACCCACACACGATGTACGACAAAGTTCAAAACCACACCATCGTGCAGCATCTCAGGGCGGTTTGGAAAGACCTTACAGTTGTGACTGGGGCGGCTAACACCGTTCCAGAAACCTGGAAGCGTATTTCGTCCAATTTGGAGACTTTTTTAAAAATAGTTGCATTTTAAAATAGAAAATGTCCACTTGTCACAGAACGTCGTTGATCTAGGGGATTCATATAACAAAAGCTCCCAGAATTAGAGCACAGTTTGGCATGAAATAAGTATAACCTCTTCCAAACAATTAAAAATAAATCTCTGTATGTAAATACATATGCCTGTGCAATCTATTCTTTTAACTGTGACTTGCTGAACATCTTTTAAAAGAGCATTGGTGTGATACAAGAGACATGCTTTCACATTTTCTGAAAAATCAAAACAAAACAAAAACAGATTAATTACAACTTGATGCAGCTTTACATTCCCATGAGGGATGCCTTTAAAAGTTAAAACATGCTTTCACTGAGGAGGCTTTCAAGGGAAAGTTACTTCGATCAGGAAAAAAATAATCGTGTTTATTTGATTTATTATTGGAGAGCAGAACTGTGAGGTTTATATTGGCCAGTTTTTCTATAATGTAAAAAATCTCTTTTGATTTTTTTTATGTGTCATATAAAAACAATTAGTGTATTTACTGCACCAGAACACAGATTTTTCAATAGTGCAGTACAATAAATTATAGACAACATCCCATTTTTCCTTCTCACAGCACACATGTAATTTCCTTTGATGGTGGCACACAATAAATGTTATTGAAACATACAATTATTTGTTTAAAAAAAAAAGAAAAACAAGCCTGTATTAAAATAGGTAGGTAAATAAAAGAAGGAAGTTGGGAGTTTTCAGAAGAAAAAAAAAAAGAGAGAAATTGCAGGTTCAACTTTCTTTAATCAAAACTGATTTTATTGCTTTTTGCTTAATTAAACTCCTCAAAGTGTGTGAAACATTGTTATAGCTGAAAAATTGTTAATTTGTAAATCACAGGGACAAAAGGGCTCCACTGCAACTTTAAAGTTTCTATGCACGTAAATGTCAATAGAGTGCCTTCTCCATCATCAGCACTAAATTCACATTGATGCCTCTTTTCTTCTCTGTATTGATCCTTCCATGAGAACGTAGATTTGTATCTGTTAATTAATGCGTCCTGAAACAGCGTTTGTATTAATCAGGCAGATAAGAAAAATTGGATGCCTGCACCCTCATGACAACCGTAAAAGTGCTGGCCCTGATAAAATCGTGGATGGACCTCAATAAAAAAGTTCCTCCTTCCACTCAATAAACTAATCATCCTGCTTTTAATTATTCGGCAGAAAGATGTGTGGAGATTGGAGAATGTGTAAATCTATTTACTAACAGCAGTGTCTGGGAGGGAGAATGGGGCTGTCACAGGACGGTGCTGCAGGCTACGTTCTCTGTCCATCTGCTACTGCAGAAAAACTGGTTCTTGAAAGACGGGAAGGAACAGAAATGTTGACGCTAATTGAAATCATGAATTTCCTCCCTATAACCTTTCAAATGATTATTTCTTCTCCATTTCCCTCTTATTTATTTTAATCGCAGATGTGTTATTTTCCATTGTCACCTCTTCAAGGGTTTCCTGTTGTTGGCTCAGTTTTTGTTGTTTTTTTTTTGAAGGCAGAGCGCTACAGTTCTATCACAAGACTCAAAAGACAGTAAGAGAAAATGAAAACAAATAAGGAGGGGGAGAAAAATGAGAGCGAGCATGCAGCCAGTTTTATGTTTCATTTTTTATGGATGCCTGGTGGTTTGGATGTGGGGTTTTCTTTTTTATTGTATTAGTTTTGCTGCTTAGTGCTTAGAGAGAAAATCTTGTTTGGAGTAGATGCCTTGCAGATTTGCCAGTTTATGATATACTCCTGCTTGACTGTAACTCTCGACTTTCAAAACAGAAAAATGCATTTAAGTGTAATTGAACACCAAAAAGAATGTTCTTACAGCAGGAACCCTGTCAAAGGACATGTAAGCAGCTTCATAAACAACTAAATGAAAGCCTCAGACATGTCTTAAGACCCTTTAAGAAAAGCTTGACTAATCCCCTTTGATGATTTTATTAAGTACTTGTGGTTGATGGTGCCAACTGGCAAACTACTGCATTTCACCAACAGGCCAGGAAAATCACTTCCTCTCCCATATTGTTTTGTAGCTCCTAATGTGATTGGGATATTAGCAGTTTGATATAATAAGTTAACAGGTACTGTAAACAAGAGTCTGAAAAGGTAAGACAGTAAAGGTGTTTGCCTTTAGTGATCCTGTCAGGAAAGACAGCATGGGGGGAAAAAAAGCAAAAGTTAAATTCATTAAGAGGCATTTATTAAATTTTTGGTTGCCCTCAGAAAAAGGGTGGTGTGACTGCTATTCAGTTGGCATTTTAATATGCCACCCTGTTACTTCAACAAGTGTAGTAGAGGTGTGAGCCATTACAGAATTAATTAGCATCTTTTCTGGGAAGGGTGGGTGTTACTTCTCTTTCCCCGGAGGTTAAAGTTCAAAGAGAATTTTCCTCGTTGTGATAATCACCTTAATTCTATTAAAAAATCTAATCTTCCCCTTTTTGAAAAAGGGGGTTCTGTTCTCACCTAAATTATCCTTCTTCGTTTATGGTGATGATGAGCAGAGTCATCAGATCCTTGTTTCACAGCATCAGGTTTTAGAACTAAGCATGAGTATTTCAGAACAAAGACGACATCATACAAATCGCAGGCTATCACTGCAGTACTCCCCAAATTAATATGATTTTTACAGAAAGAGCCTGCAAATTCCAAATTGTTTAGAACTTCATACATTGAATAGAAGACATTTGATTTTATATTGATACGCTTTCCTGTAGCAGGATGGGGAGGAGAGGCACAAAAGCAGACGGGAGAATAATAGAGGATGTACATGTTTTATCACAACGTATATAAAAATAAACCAAAAAGAGGAGCAGATTTTTTGACAAATCCAAACGTGCTTAATATTTTTCCTGTATTTTTTTCCTATTCAGGATTCTCTACTTTGTCTCTAGCTGACCAGATGAGCCTTCTGCAGAGTGCTTGGATGGAAATTTTGATTCTCGGTGTTGTATACCGATCACTTTCTTTTGAGGATGAGCTCGTATATGCTGAAGATTATATTATGGATGAAGACCAATCCAAATTGGCAGGCCTTCTTGACCTTAACAATGCCATACTGCAGCTGGTGAAGAAGTACAAGAGCATGAAGCTGGAGAAAGAAGAGTTTGTCACCCTCAAAGCTATAGCACTTGCTAATTCAGGTTGGCAGAGTGGCATAACGGTTGCTACATTTTTAATATGTCACTTTTTTTTTTCTCCATAATACTTTCTGCATGCTTGTTTTAAACATGGGTTTAGAATAAGAAATTGCTAATCAGACCTTAGTCTAAAAGACAACAAACAAAGCAGTTCAAACTAAGAACTTCCTGGTTCTAAGTAATTGTGGAATATGTTCCTAAGGGAGTGGAGAACACTGTATTACAGATTTGGAGAGTATTTTACAGGCAAAGATCCCTTCAAATGAATATAGATGATGTTCTCCTAAATCTATTCCATAATCCAGACAAGTCTAATCATTGCAATTAAAATGAACAGAAAGGATGCACGAGAGTATGCTATATACGTTCTCTTTAAAGGCAGCTACTTACTGATTTATTTGATAGGGTGAATTCAGCATATGGGAGGAGGGAGGGAATTCTTATTTAATCTCACAAGGACCGCACCTTACCTTACGGATCCTCTGCGTTTATGAGAATGCTTCTGCAAAAATTATTACCTGTGGGGCAAGGGTTAAAAATCTCAGAAAGAATTTTTTTCTTACATTTGAATTTAAAAGTGCTGAAGCAGTGAATACTGTCAGATAAGTAAAAATCGTTTGTGCTTTGTTGTTTTTCCTTTTGTGTCTCCTTAATGCTTTATTGTGGTCTTAAGTCCCTTTTAGCATTTGCATAAAGTTCACGATAGATCCCTCTTTAATGACGTGCCGATCATTAGATACCTGTGTGTCAATAACATGCTCTGATGCTATGTTCCATTGACAGTCACACCGTGCCCCTCCATCTGCTTTTGTTTTGACCCTATCTTTGAACTTTATCTTGGTTGCTGGCCAGTAGTTTTCCCTTTAATTACAAGAAGGAAACTGTCAATAAAATCTGTTAAATGGGATGCAATGAGTGGCTTGAATGGGCGGACGGCTATTTGTTCAAATTCTGCAGCATTCAAGGTATTGACAGTTTGTTTTCTGGGGCCATATGTGACGATCAATCTCAGGCTGGGCTCAGCCGCGCTGAAAAATGAAAAACCAGATTGCTTTTGCTTACTTGTGGATGACGACTTGTGATTTGGCGCGGTCCTAGTGAGATGAGACCTTCTGCCCAAATTGCCCCCCTGAGAGCCAGGACGCGTGACTGTTTTTAGAAATAATTTTTTAATTGATTTTGTAATTAACAGTTCATCTACAATATCGATGCATGAATCCTCAGATTGATAGGAGGGAAATTGTTTTCAACAATGAAGTTGTACTTTCCTATTTGTCTTTGTAATGTGATTTAGCACTCTGCATTTTTAATTGGAAATATAATTCAAATACATGCAAAGCCAAAATGCTTATTAGTTTCTTTGTAAAATACTCTCCACCCCACTAACTCTGCCCTTAGTTTTAGAATATTATCTCATTTCCAGAATAAACAAAATGCTGAAATGCCTCTCAAAGATCAAAATTACTTTTAATTGGAGATTTATTTATAATTTTTGACGATTGTAAATAGACACTTGAGGATGCTTTGCAGCTACAAGAAGCATTTTTCTCAAAATTCGCCATGCTTAATGAACAGAGCAAGAAAGTTATCTGGAATTAGGAGTCTAAACGGAGATGGTTTTCTGCATTTATTTTGATTCTGTAATTCAAAGACTGAATTAGAAATATTTCTATAGTTTACTTGATGAAAGGATAAAGGGCTAGAATACAGGGATATGTTGTTAAATACCACTCACACCTTCCCCCCCCCCCCCCCCAAAAAAAAAAAAGACATGCAATGTTTAGGTAGTAATAAAAGATACTGCTGCCAAAAAAAGTTTAGTCATACATTGTGCATCGAGTGTATCAAAATCATCTATAGCTTCATTAACTTCGCTTGGAATTACAGCCAGGATAATGTCAGAGATAAATACAATTCAGCATACTAAAATTCAGGGCACATTTAAGTGAAAATGCTTCCTTCCCTCATCTTAAAAGAAATAAAATTGCTGTTTTAAAATGAAACTATTGCAAGGAGGCATTAAAAAGCAGCCCAGCCATTCAGCTTTCCTTTCAACAGAATGTTTTGACTGCTGACATTCCACATTTCAGCTTCAGGTTATACATGCAGCAGATACCAAACTTCTATCAGCTGTAGCTACGCTAACCTGTAGGTGTAAAATAGCACCTGCAGAATTACAGGCCATCACAGAATATCAGACCCCTAGTGTTTTAATTTACAAATGCTGCTAAAATCAAAGTAAAATCAAAGTAAAATTAAAATTAAAGTAA
Source organism: Sagittarius serpentarius (assembly GCA_034782735.1). Classification (NCBI taxonomy): domain Eukaryota; kingdom Metazoa; phylum Chordata; class Aves; order Accipitriformes; family Sagittariidae; genus Sagittarius; species Sagittarius serpentarius. The sequence continues at coordinate 11,127,985 of JAVKLA010000054.1, read as the reverse complement.
AATTAAAGTTTTTGTCTTTTTTAACAGACAAAACCAGAAATATCTTATTTTCACATAGCTATAAACTTGATTAATGTAAATGCAGCTATATCCAAAAAAAAAGAAATAAAATGCCATTATGAAATCAATCAGTTAGCAGTTCACCTTTTAATATGTTTTGTTGCCACATCTGCTTTCTTCCAAAAATTCCACTATTTATTTTTCCAGTTTAAAATATATTAGCCTTTTTATAGCTGTAGAGAGAATGGATGAAGTATAATAAGAAATCTTTGGCATTTCAGACATTTTTGCCATATCCGCACTGTCTAGAAAGATTCCCAGGTTGACTCTACTGTAAACAGTAGACAAAGACGGTTTTATAGCTCTGTATCTGTGTTAGTGATTTATGATACAGTGTCATAGTACTTTCCCTGCTGGTGTATAGAAGTAAGAAAAAGAAATTGTAGATTGTCTTCATATTGATTGTATTTTGTTTGAATAAATACCGCAAGCTTTGTTTTGGCCAACAAATCTCAGTATCGTGAGCATTAAAACACCCCAACTGCTAACTTTTCTTTAGGCCTACAGAGTCTATTTGTGCAGTGCTTGATCTGAGATATTCCTGCCATTTGGTTTCTAAAAGGTGGGGAGGAGGAGCCGTTTTTCAGGGAGATTCTCTGACAGCTGTTATCAAATGTTCCCTTTGGAGGGTTGGCCAATGCCACGCTGCTTCTATAAATTTCCAGAAATGCAAGACGTATCAACCTTGTAGGTTGTCACTGATTTCAAATGGAGTGCATATAGCATCTGAAAAGTTTAAATGCAATACTGAAATGTATAGACGTTTCAGTCCTGTGTATGTTAAAATCTATACAGGCGTGATTCCAACAGTTACATTTAATATGTAGTGCTTAATATGGAATTTATCAGGTTAGCTTTAAACATCTGCATTGATTCGATAGTAATGCATACAGCCTGTATGTTTGAACTTCGGAGAAGTCCCTCGCACCACGGCATTGCCATTGTCCTGTCAGTATCACGAATTCCTGCCTTCTTTCTCTGCCTTCTCTGCACAAAAGCAAGTAGGTCCCTTGAAGCTGCAGGATGCAACAGCCCTGCGTTCCACCTCACACCACCCAAATGAAGCAAGCTGGCACCAATGAGCACTTTGTTTACCCACGCAGAAAATCAACTTTGAATGGTTTCCAAAACATGCATGTACCAATTACTTCTTTGTGTGTAAGGGAAGGTGAAATATTTACAAAATATGTTTGAAGTGTACACAAGTGCGCGCACGCATGCACACGTGAACGCGCCGGCACAGAAAAGATGACCTGTTCGTCTCTTTTGTATTAGAAAATGCTTTCATGTATCGATTAGGTAATACTAAACAGGGAGTTGCAGGTGAGCGGTTTTTTGAAATTGCCTAATCAGTAAGGACTGAATTGTGCCTTCAGGCCAAATGTTGCAGAAGAGCTTAGTAGTCACAACTGAGACCAGATTTTTAAGAGAAGCTCAGTTCCCATCTACAGCCTAACCTAAGGAACTAGAGTGTCAAAATACATTAGTGCATTTGAAAGTCTGATCTGTGTGTATCTGCCTAATAGGCTGCTGGCATCTTGAAAAATCTGACCCAAATGTGGATGCTAGGCACTTAAAAGTATAACCCTATGTATGCACTGTTGAAAATTTAATCTTAAACGCTAATACTAGCTGTCCTCTGCTCATCATCACTGTTTCTGGTCTCTCATTAACTCTCCTAAGAAAACCCCAGCACCCTTTCAGTACGGAAGGAGTTAGAACCAAGAAGTATCTTGTGCGTTTTAGCATAATGAAATACAGATCAACACTGATGCCAGTAAAGTTACACAATCATCTATCTTGGTAAAAATAATTAGTTTGTTCTTACAAGTTACTTACCTTTGCAGCCACCAAAACAGTGTACTCAGGCTATCACCGTTAAATAATATTATCATAATAAATATTATTTGGTAGAATCCTATAAATCACTTACTTCACAGGACATCATCTTTATTCCCAGTATAGACTGTGGCTTATCTTATGTCACAACTTGCTATATTTAGTTTCTAATAATGCCACTTTTAAAATTTTATTTATTTTATTTAGTCATCTTGTTAGTGTTAGAATTCATCATTAAAATGTATCTATTGTGAATAGGCATATGTAATATATATATATATATATATACACTCACCTGTGTGTTACTGGTGAGGTTTTTGCCCAATACAAATAGCAAGGTCTGTTAACTCTTTCATGTAATTTTGCATAGAGAGTGGTACAGCATAGAAGCAAATTTTAAGAACAGGATGTTGCCGCTGCAGTCAAAATTTTCATGTTGCTTGAACACAGCTTCTTCCTCATATTCCATTTTCGGGTAATCGAATAGATGGCACCCACAATTCTTAGAGAAAATAAATAACTGCTACCGTTTGCTTAACGACGGCATTAAGCAAATGGTAGCAGAGTCAGTTAATGGTTTAATTTTTTTTTTTTCTTTTGCTGGTAATTGGTCTAGTAACTGGATAACTTTGAGATATTCCTCACCGAGTTATGAAACAGGTAGATATTATTTACGTGTTAGCAGCCTGAGACTCGCGCCGGGGAGGAAGCGAGGCCAGCCCGGTGGCTGGCGGGAGGCTGGAGCCCCGGGTTCCCTACTGCCGGGGCAGGACTGTAAGGGGAGCGGCCGTGCTGCGTCTGCTGAGGGCCAGCTCCGTGCTGACAGGTGGATTCTCCGGGTGGGAAAGGTATGATAAGGGCTGCTGTGTCACCAGTGCAATTGCTAGTCTTCACTGTTACTCATCCTGCTTTTCTGTAGCACTAAACTAGTGGCTCTCAATGGTAATTATGGCAATTACCTATATCTTGTAGTGGATACAAGGGATTTTGAAGCATTCATGCAATGTTTTCTTGTAGCTGGTTTCTTACCCCCCATTCCAGAGTTTTAGTAGCCTTATTGAGTAGGTACTCGAACCAGTTCATAGTATGTAATTTGTTCTGCATTGCGGAAATATTCCTTCATTTATTGCCCTCACTACCTATCCTAGTTGAAAGTAAGCCATTTCAGGAATAAAAAATGTAGTTTACTGTGTTTTAACTTACCTTATGCCTGTGGTTTTAGCTCACTGCTAATCCAATCAGCCCCTGAAATAAATAGGCATGTTCCGTGGAGTAATTTCTTTTCTTACTACATCTTCATTTCCTACTGTCTTTTAAAAACTGTTCTGAGGCTTCTTAAAAGTAGGCCAAACCAGTGCCATCCAGAGTAAGACCTTGTTCACTAAAATCAGTTATACAAGCCTTTGTTTTACTTTTTTGGTTTCCACTGCCTATAATTCCTATGGACAAGGAATTCTTAATTTATTCTTTAATTTCCAATATATATTCCAGTTGAAGTGTCTTTTTCCAATAGAATAATCCAGATGTCAGACCATTTTTGCCATCATCTTTTGCAAGGGAAAATGTTCTGCTTGTCTCTTAGCCTAACCATGCAGAGCCCAGCAAATAGTTCTGTTCAGGAAAGACAGGCAAATAGGTGGTCAAAATTAAGTATATTCGTTGACTCTACACAGGGAGGACCAAAGTAAGTATCTGGGGCAATTTCAATTCTAGACTGGAAAAGGGTGGGAATTCTGGCTGGGTGAGGGAACCAAGAACTTAGTTTGATTTGCTGTCGACAATTTCCATGGGTTGCTTCTATGTTAAGCAATACGCTTTCCAAAATGTCACCATGTTGTGTTTCTCATAAAAATTATACAGAAACACAATGTGGGCAAGCACTTAGCAAAAATGCAAGTTGCCCTGCGTAAATCTGACATACATTTCGGGCAGGAGAGGAAGGGTTTCTGTAAGTCTGAGAACAGTTGACCTGTCAATAAACACTGCAGGGGTTTTTGGATTGGCAATACAATCTAGATAACAAATTCCTCTTACTTGAGACGTAATCCAGATTAGGATTTTGTTGTCTTTACGTAAAGCAAAAACCATTTTGCCTGCTGTTCTTACTCTTCATCCCACCCAGTTCTTCCGGGATCCTACCATTTTCTGACCTGATTTATCCAGTTTGGGTTTGTGAACTGCTCAGCTAAACAGAACCAGAAATGTCACAGCGATTGCTGTCTTTCAAGTACTTGTTGATATTTGCTTCTCTGATGTGCTTTATCAGCATCTTAATGTGTGCATTCGCTGCTGCATACTCCCTGCTGCTTGATTCACTATAATAATTTCTTCCTTTATGCTGCCTGAATTTTCTGAAATGAAGAAATACTTCATTTGAGACTCTGGGTTTCTACTGCTTCTTAGTGATGTTATATACAAAATACATTATGTACCAGCCTCTAACTTTCCTCAGAGCAGTATTTTGAGAGGTTTCCTTGCCCTCAGTTCAGGTGCTTTCCAGTCCTTAGCTAGTCGTCACCCTTTGCAGTGTGTTCTAAATGATTCCTGGGTGGCTGGATGTTTGTTTGCTGCATATGAGACGAAGCTTGAATTGTAAATGAGGTAGATTGTAATCTGAATTTCTGTCTGGACCTTGTGGTGTTTTTCTTGGATGAGAACTCTAGTTTTCTCCCATTTCTGCACAACGATACAATCAATCGGCTGATGAGAAGAGGTACAATTCTATTTTCTCATCCCTTGATAGTGAAAGAAAGCATTTGCAAGGATGGAAGGAGATTCTCCAAGCAGAGCTCAACGAGTCAGTGTCCTCATTTGTTGATCTCCCTCTCTGCCATCACAGCACTGATCAGTAACAACTTTTCCCCCTGCCAGACTGAAATCCCATGTTCTCAGCAGCACGTTGTATCAAGAAGTCTTGTGTTTGTCTGTTGAGCTCTTCAGTTTCACCGGCCTGGGGTCCTCTTTTTGCAGGGCATTTACAATCAACTCCTGCTTGCTTTCAAATGACTACACTTTCAAATTACCCTGTTTAATTTCATTTTTAAGTGTATTACATCTGGGTATAGGTTTCCTCTGGATATTATCTGTGTAGGATGTAATTGTAAATTATCCAGACTGTCTACAAAGCCACTTAAAGAAAACCAACCCAAAACCAAAAGGGTTTTCCTTGGTGTAGGAAGAACATTCAAAATCCTTGTACCTAACTTACAGTTCAGTTTCATATTGTCTGTGGAATTACTTCTTTATTTCTGGATTGGCACACAGACTCTGCATTTCCTTAAATTGTAGTGGTTCTTGTTGACATTGCTCTTTCTTACTAGTGAGGACTGGGTTTATCAGCGATAAGTTAACCTGCTCTGAATTCACTTCTACATCTGCCAGTCTGTAGTTACTGAAAAGATTTCTCTTTTCTTTTATTTTTCCTCCTCTTTTCCCCTTGGCTAGTTCAGCGTTTTAAACCATTTTCCTTATTTTCAAAGGCTTATGCCTGAGGGATTAAGATTTACATTCGTTTAATATTGGGAATAAAGTGGAAGTTCCAGACTGCAAGGCTAAAACTTGAAGAAGGATCTTTGTAGAGATTAATATTTTCCTGAGCAATCTGCGAGCTGAATCATGGTCTAATTAAATAGCACAGATTTAGTGAGTTTGCATTTAAACATTAGCAGACCCTAGAATGGGTAAAGCTGAAATGAGTTTGAATCTTTTCTGTAAATGGGAAGTTAAATTATCATAGTAATTTGATTAAATCATTTTTAAATCTTTCAAGCTAAATTGCCATTTTAAAAGAACAGTTTGAAGTCTTAATCATGGTTTGGAAGTGCCCCTCTCTGCTGTTTTTCCTTACCCCGTTTCCTGTGACAAAACCTGTCTCCCAAGGCACAGCTTCCTGAGCAGCTCCGTGAGCCGCTGTTTGGCAGCGGAGTGCTTGCATTAGGCCAGCGGAGAGCTGGCTGGTCACGTTCGTCCCAGCTGCTAAATTGATTTCAAAGTCAGCAACAAATACATTAAATGCTTTACTACTATTACTTTTCCATGTAAGCAATTGGTCTCTTTACCAGAGGGATGGTATACAGTCACCCCTGCAAGGAGGGGGTAAGATCCCTTGTTTTAAGATGTCCAAACAGCAGAGGAGTTTGAGAGCATGGAGTGTAGTAGCTGCATCAGAGGGCAGGTTTTGATTCACCTTCAGTTCTTGTGTTTTTTGGGGTGTTCTCATCCTCTTTTCCCTCCTCGCTCAGTTTCTGTGTAAGAAATCTGTAGAGCGTAAGTATTCCTAATGCTGCAGGTCAAATTGCTGTCCAAACTGCAGAGCTAAGGACCTCGGGGAAGTTTCTTCTCTCTGCGAAAAAGATACTAGTCTGCACTCCGTCCGTTTTCAAACTCAAACATGGTTGCAGTTACAAATACTGATTCTGGGAAGGATCAGACCGGTTTTGGACAGGGTTAAAAGCTAAACATTTATAGTCAGGTTCTCCAGAAAGACCTATGTCTTTATGCTGTATGGTGTAAAAAAAAAAAAAACAAAACGCAAGAACAGTCAGTCTTTGACTCACCAGGCATTTGCTGCTGATAAAATGCTCCTGTTTGGTTCCTCAGCAAATCTGGCCCCGGCACTGTGGGTCTGGGGAGAGGAGGAAAAGATGTGTAATTTCTGCACAAACTGTGCATGGTTTATGGAAGCACTACTTGGAGTAGCACATCATGTGTTCTGTAGCACTACGGTGAATATCCAAGGACTTGGTAAAGACTCAGGGAGTAAAGACGACAATTTGTTTGGAGTTTGCATTCCAAATTAAGCCCAGTGGCTGGACACTATGTTTAAGACATCAGTCACGTTTGTATGTGTGTGTTAGCATGTCTGTAGCGATTACCTCTGTTTGTAGGACACAGAATTCAGGGATTTTCTCTTATTGACACAGAAATATTTAATAGAATTGCCGTATTAGAAAACTATCAAAAATGTATGGATTTGGGGAATGGTCTCACATTATTTAGAAATAAATTTTGCTAGAGGTAATATTTCCCTGCCATCTTTTTAAAAATGTTGTAGCCTTCTTTTTCCCTAAGAAAAATATTTTTGTATTTCTCTGCTTTGAGCACAGTGCACGTTGATGTGCAGCATCACATCCCTGCAGCGTGTGTCTTAACTGCAAGCTTCTTAGAGCATGTATTCGCTAAGACTCAGAATTATTAAACATGTAAAATTCCCATAGGACTCCATTATGTGTAATTAACAGATAAACTGTCATCAGAATCAATAGAACGTGCTAAATGATCCAAACTTGTATATAATTAAGTGTCTGTTTTAAAGCTGTAACTTTTATTTTTTTTTTCTTTTCAATTTGCACATTTGTTTTGACAATAGAAGCTGGAACATTTTTGTTAACCTGTTACTTACTGGTTTGTGTTTTAGTTTACATGTTTGTGTTTGAAAAGAGAGAGGTATTTACTATCTGGCCTAATTATCTGAGGAAATAGTTGCACACCAGCTTTTAGGAAATGAATCTTAGATGCATCTTAATTCGCTGAATGTAATTCAGATATTTGAAGCACGTGCAACATTTGATGTTGTTATCATCAACAGGGTAAAACATGAGGCTCTGTCAAAATACTGATCCAGGGCATCAGACTGCTTAATGCAGGGCTTGGAAACGATGATAGCAGCGCGTTCTTCACCATCCAACTCCTCGGTCATTCCTCTGTCTGGGAACAGGAGCTTTATTCCCAAACCAAAAATTAAGATGCAAACCAGCATTGTGCTAACTAGAGTTTTCAAGGATATACTTCCATAATTCCACGTCCTGGTTTTACCCTGAGCTAAGCTTGCACAATGTAGCCTATCCCTAGGACTTATACTCCCTCGCAGCAGTTGTATTTTCATACGTTGTTTTATTGGCTCTTTAAGTCTGTTGGCCCTCCAGATTTTGGTAGCTGGTAGGGGCTGTTTGGTGGCCTCTTTCACCTGTGACTGTTGTTCCTTACTTGCGTTCACCTCACTTTGGACCACATCAGGGTTTTTTTGGCATTTATGACTCCATAAAAGTCAAGAGAATTAGGGCTGGTCATCTGAAGTTATCTCAGCACGGTCCAGTAACTGCATGTTCTCAGGGACATCTTCCCTGTCTGTATCTATGCTGTTGAGGGTTTTAGAGTTATTTCAGTTAGATCTTTTCTTTTTATTTCACACTTCCATTGCTTTAATCTTTCTGGATCATGTGGCAGTTTAGTTTAGTTCCTGGCATGCGTCGTGTCTGGGCTTATCACTCAATACTTACACCACCAAAACGTCTCACCTGGAAAGGTACAGGGCGAGGTGCTTGCTTTGAGTGATTTAGAAAAAATGTGAAACCCCAACAATAACAATATAAACCACCCTGTGAGTGGGTGCGAGAGAGGGATTACACCTTGTAGGAGATCTTAGCTTCACAGAACAAAAGCTGTTCAGGAACATACTAGGTGTTGCCTGTCTGTCTGAATGTGCCTGAGGGAGAAAAAATTTGCTAAACCAATCAGGAAATCACATCAAACCCACTTTTCCCCTGTGTCAGTGCAGTGGTCCTAATCCCGCGATTAGCGTCTCTGAGCCGCGGGGAACAACCATGGCTTCCAGCTCCACAGCGTTGGAGCCTGACACAGAATTGTACCGAGCTTTTCCGTAGTAGGGCGGTCATCCTTGCTTCCCTGACAAAACGCAGAGCTCAATTCGTACAGCCCTTTGGCGCTATCATTTCTTCAAAGCAGTAACCGTAAGAGATGGTTTATGGAGCAGCGAGGGTGACTGTTTTACTTGTTTGAGGAGGATGAGGAGAAGAATTGCTTAGTAATGGAACTGTAGTTCCACAGCGGTTCCAGATATTTTCCTGAAGGGCAATATAGAAATTAGTGGGTGATTATCTTCCTTCTTTGTGAAAGAGAATGGACAGAACCAGTGAAAGTGCTGTGCAGCCATAGCGTTATCTGACTTTTGGCACGCCAAACTGAAACCTCCTGTTGCTCCTTTGTTTTGCAGACTCAATGCACATAGAGGATGTTGAGGCAGTGCAGAAACTTCAGGATGTCTTACACGAGGCTCTGCAGGATTATGAGGCCGGGCAGCACATGGAGGACCCACGTCGCGCAGGCAAGATGTTGATGACTCTCCCGCTTCTGAGGCAAACCTCCACCAAGGCTGTGCAGCATTTCTACAACATCAAACTGGAAGGCAAAGTTCCCATGCACAAACTTTTTTTGGAAATGCTGGAGGCCAAGGTCTGACTAAAGCATCATGGGCTTCCCCATCATGCACGTTTTAAAAAAAAAAAAAAAAAAAAAAAAAAGGGAAAATAAACAGGATAATAATGGCAAAGAAACTTAGTGTTTAATTAAGGAAAAAATGACTGCACTGATATTTAGCAGCAAGACTGTGAAGCAGCTTTCAACTTTTTCTTCTGTGTCTTTCTGATGCAGTTTTTCTTTTCCTTTTCCTTTTCTCTCTTTTCCTTTCTGTTCTTTCCTTTCCTTTTTCCTTTTCTCTTTTTTCTTTGCTGCTGAACTTTTAAAAAGAGGTCTCTAATTGAAGAGAGATGGAAGCCAGGCCTGCCAAAGGATGGAAATCCATAATATGGATGCCAGTGAACTTATTATGAACCATAATGTCCCCAATGACAAAGGAATCAAAGAGAGAACCACCGTACCTAGCAGTACAGTACAACACGATGAACTGACTGAATGCAGTATTAGATTTCATAGGAGCAGTCTCTAATTAGACGACTAAGCGACGATGCATCGGCTGCTTCTTATCATTGCATTTTCCATCTAGATCAGTTACAGCCATTTGATTCCTTAATTGTTTTTTCAAGTCTTCCAGATATTTCTTAGGTTAGCTACAATGTAACTTTTTCAGGGAATAGTTTAAGCTTTATTCATTCATGCAATACTAAAGAGAAAGAAATACTGCATTTTTGTGCTGGCTTGAACAATGATGAACAATAATGAAGGACAAATGAATCCTGAAGGAAGATTTTTTTAAATGTTTTGTTTCTTCTTACTAACGGAGATTTTTTTGTACCAGCTTTACCAGTTTTCAGCCATTTATTAATGTGGGAATTTATCTTACTAAAGCAATAGTTGAAGGGAAGGTGCATATTAATCACGGATGCAATTTATGTTGTGTGCCAGTCTGGTCCAAAACATCCAGTTTCTTAACATGAGCTCCAGTTTATAACTAAATGTTCACTGACTCAAAGGATTAGATTACACCTACAGTATATCCGAGTAGTCTAACATATAAATACTCCATGTCAAATACCAATCTGTAACGGTGTTAGGAGACAGCGACTGTACAAAGGTATAGTTGCTACATGATTTCTAACTGCTTCAGTTGCAAATGAACGAGATACTGCCTGTTTGCAAAATTATAACCTCACACGCAGAAAAACCCTATGAACCAATAGTAGTTTAGAGGCAATAAGGCAAATGCCGACGTTTGCAAAATTAAGAAATCAGAGTAGTAGACTTCTGACCAAATTGAAGAATTTAACACTTCTATACCTTATTTATTGATTTAGATTTTATTTTGTAAATGGCAATCTTTAACAAGTAGCTAAACCAGTATATGTGCTTTTCAACCAGTATTGTCACAGCATGAAAGTCAGTCAGTTTCAAGACTGTTACGAGGTGTAATCTAATGTATAAACCGATTAGATGCCCCCAGAAAACTACAGTCGCTAAATAACCAATAAACAATAACCTCCATCAGATGCTATACCAATGTACCAGTGTTAGTAGCTGCTCCCTGTACTATGTGAACATCCTTATTCTATGTACACAGATGTAATTAAAATTGTAATCCTAACAAACAAAAGAAATGTAGTTCAGCTTTTCAATGTTTCATGTTTGCTGTGCTTTTCTGAATTTTTATGTTGCATTCAAAGACTGTTGTCTTGTTCTTCTTGTGGTGTTTGGATTCTTGTGGTGTGTGCTTATAGACACAGGGTAGAATTAGAGACAATATTGGATGTACAATTCCTCAGGAGATTACAGTAGTATATTCTATTCCTTACTGGTAATAAGGTTCTTCCTAGTAATAATTAAGAGATCAAAACTCCAAACAAATACTCGTTATGAACAGATACACACTGAAATCATAATATTTTCAAAACAAGGGATAATTTCTGTAACAGTTTATTATAGAATACCAATGTATAGCTTAGAAATAAAACTTTGAATATTTCAAGATTATAGATAAGTCTAATTTTTAAACGCTGTAAATATAGCTTTTATTCAATCATCTCTCAGATGTTGTTATTAACTCGCTCTGTGTTGTTGCAAAACTTTTTTGGTGCGGACAAGTTTCCAAAACTATTGCTACGTTGTGTGCTTTAAACAAAATAACAATGGGCTGATGCTCCTTCGGCCTCGTGCTAGGAAAAGAAAAAAAACTGTGTATCTATCATTAGCTATATGGGACTATATTGTAGATTGTGTTTTCTCAGTAGAGAAGTGACTGTAGTGTGATTCTAGGTAAATCATCATTAGCAATTCATTCAGATGGTCAATAACTTGAAATTTATAGCTGTGATAGGAGTTCAGAAATTGGCACATCCCTTTTGAAAAATGTCAAAAAAAAAAAAAATACAACTCCTGGGAAAAAGGTGCTGATTCTATAAGATTATTTATATATGTAAGAGTGCAAAAAAAAGTTTATTTTCCAGAAAGTTTGTGCAGGGTTTAAGTTGCTACTGTTCAAGTACACTATATATATATAAATATATAATATAAATATTGTTTTTGCTGTATCACATTAAAGAACTTGGGCTTCAGGGTCAAAAGCCAATCGACTAGAAGTATACAAAAACACGCAAAAAATGGAGATGTGATAAAGGCACACGGTGCAAACTTTGGTTTTCATTTTCCGTAATTTTTTGGAGCTGCAAAAGAACAAGTATCTCAAGACTGTAAAAGCGTTACCTGAAACATAGCTAAAAGAACTGCACGGGCTTTATAATGTTGTTCATCTTAAACCTTGCTGGAGAAGAGTTCTTTCAAGACCACTTACTTAATGTGAAGTGTTGGGAAAATTTCAAAGGGTGTATGTTTTAGCCATAACGATTTAATTTCTATTTTTGCTTCATTTTTTAATTTTTTTCTTATTTAAAGCAATATGATTGTGTAACTCCCAGAAGTTACACATTAGTTTCAATCAGATCAGATTGTTGTATTTATTCCACTATTTTGCATTTAAATGATAACATAAAAAGATATAAAAAATTAAAACTGCTATTTTTCTTATAGAAGAGAAAATGGGTGTTGGTGATTGTATTTTAATTATTTAAGCGTCTCTGTTTACCTGCCTAGGAAAACACTTTATGGCAGTCTTATCGTGCAAAGATCGCAAAAGGACAAAAAAAATCAAACTGCTTATAATAATCCAGGAGTTGCATAATAGCCAGTAGTTAAAAACCGAAACAGAACAACAAATAAAAACAAACATGTCTATAGCTGTAGATGGGCTTCACATCTGTATAGCAATCAACTGTATATTTTTGTGATGTGTATCATACCGTGTGCTCCAACCAATGTCCATTTGTGTAAATGTATTTATTTTATATTGTATATATTGTTAAATGCAAAAAGGAGATATGATTCTGTAACTCCAATCAGTTCAGATGTGTAACTCAAATTATTATGCCTTTCAGGATGATGGTAGAGCAATATTAAACAAGCTTCCACTTTTGATCGCTTTTATTTTATTTTTTGTGTTGTGGGGGTTTTTGGTTTTATTTTCTTTTTCGGAGAAGGAAACAGAGCAATTAGCATTACCTTTTGTTACTTCCATTCAAAGAGGAGCCAGTGTTACCACTCCTCCCTTAAAGTACAATATGAGTGTAAATAAATGCTATATAAAGCCTTGTCAGAATGAATTCCAGTGTGGTACAAGACATTTTGCATACTCTTAAATATGCAAAATGTCTCATAGCACATTAGAATTCAGGCTGGCAGGCCTTTATATAGCACTTATTTAATCTTAAAGCATCTTCGCATCAACCTGCATTACTCAAAATCATTGCCTCTCTGTCAATGTCATAAAAGAAAACTTTCCCACTATTTTAAGATCACATTAATATTACCTAGAAGTACTTATTTGCTTTCTCCATCAGCAACCGAGTTTATCATTCGTTTCCTACTGCAGGAGACTCCTTTTATGTGTTCTGGGGGAAAACAAAAAAAACCAAAACCAAACAAACAAGAAAAAGCAAAATAAAATCTGTATTATTTGAGCCGGCTGTTCTGAATGGAAGTAAATAGCCACCGGAGCAGTAATATAGATTGGTGTCAATGAAGAGCACGGCTAAGTTGTCAAGGTCCGGGGGGGTTAAGCAGCCCGGCTGCCAGCCGGCGGTGAACGGCCTCTCAGCCTTTCGCCTCTGAACGGCGGCAGCCCCCCTCGCTCGCGCTCGCTCGCTCGGGGCCAGCCCCTCTTTCCCGTGGACCCTTCTGGAACCATCACAGAAGTGCTAATGTGTGCTTTTCTTGCTTTTTAGCCCATCTTGATAGTATTTTGTCGTTGTGTTTGCCAACGTGTTTCTCACCTTCACTGCTGGCCGCTCTCTGGAGGTTCTGGCTGATGGCACAAAGGCTACTCAACAGAACGATGGTGCTCGGGGACGGGAATTGTTTCAGCCAAGGTACCGGGGCAGCGCCAGGGGCGCTTTGTGCTTCGCAGTCTTTCAGTAGCAATATGCCTCGAAATGGGAGGGCACCTCTTCCCTGCTACCAGTACCTTCTGTGTTTTAACTGTGCTAGGGAATAGCGGGGGGCTTGGAGTAAAAGGAGCAGCACAACAGTAGCAAGACGAATCCGGCGTGGACTCTTCAGAGGAGGTCGAAATTGGGTTTTAGTGTTGAGGCTGCTGTGTACACAGGCATGCGTACCTACACACATACGTACGCGTGCACAGAACGGGTTTTCCTCCCTTTTTTAGTGTTCTGATTTTGAATTATTGCAAAGTACCTCTTCAAAGGAAAACGTAATACTGCACCATAACTTAAGAGTGAAAAAAGTAGCGTTACAAATTTTCACACACAACGGGGGAAAAAAATGTAAACGGCGGTACTCCTAGTCCTCCTCAACACGTGATTGTCTCTAATCATTGGTTAAAGTTTTCACATACGGTTAAAAAATCATGATTAATTTTTCTGTACCGTTTTTCGTGAGAGGCTCATGAAGCACCATACAATCATAAATTTTGCATCACAGAAGAGCAAATACAGGGAACACTGAGATGAAGCCACTTCTAGGGATGCAACTCTGCAGAGTTGGGGTTTTTTTTTTTTCTTTCCGTCTTGCTGTCCTCTCCCGCCACTGTCTCTGCCGTAAGGCCAGGACGGGCACCGAAGTCCATTGGAAAGGTTTCGGTAGGCAGCAGCGTTTCAGCAGGTATCGGTGGGGAACGGGGCTAGGAGCACAAACCTCTCTGAACTATGAACATAGCTACTAAATCTTTAAAATAAGTAAAGAAAGGGCTTGGGGTGCGGGCACTTGTAGCTTGATCAGCACGTCGAACAGCTCTGAACGTTTGCAGCCCCAACCCGTGGCTGCAGCAGCACCACTTGGCTAAAGCAAGGAGTCGGCAAACCGACGGACTCTGCCCGTGGTGGATACGGCTTAGCTCAGCGAACCTAGATTTTGACTGATGGGG
>JAVKLA010000054.1:11085757-11097446 GCA_034782735.1 Sagittarius serpentarius | reverse complement strand
CCCCCCCCCCCCCCCCCCCCCCCCCCCCCCCCCCCCCCCCCCGTGTCTATAAAAAGCTAGGGTTCAGTCTGGCAGCTTCAAAAGGAAGATTTTTCAGCATCCTTGAAGTTCCCTATCACTGCTGTCCAGCCATCGTTGTGGACTAACATATCAAACAGGTTCCAGATGATTTCAGCGATGCTCAGTATTTTATTTAAATTTGTAAAAATGTGTCCTACTTATCAGACTAGTAGTGTTTCGCATATGCTTTTTATAGCCAGGAGTATTTGGCTTCATGGCATCATGTGAAACAAACACCCTCGAGTTCCTGCTCCTCGTGCTATTTCAGCTCTCTTTTGTTGCGTTGCTGTTGGTGGTTTAGTTCAGGCTTCCCTGATGTATCAGTGGAGACCCTCAGGAGCTTTACGTGGCAGGGAGAAGTATCCCAGCTCTTGATTTTAAGAGACTGACATATTGGTCATGAATGCTAAAGACTAGCAGGCACTTTCTACACAAAAGCCTTCATAGAACATGCTCAAAATAAAAAGACTGGGAGTTGGGGAATGGAGCAGGGGGAAGACGAGATGAGACTGTCTTGTCAGCTGCCTTTTCCTTCTATTTGCCTACAAGGAGATTTCATCTCATTTGAGTAGGGAGGAGCACTGGCAAAGGGAGGAGGCCAAGCCTGATACTGGAAGATGTGCATGACAATGCATGGGTTATGGGGAGCAAACACTTCACCCCAGTTCAGTTTTTAGTTATCCTTTCCTTAAACAGATGCCCAGGAAAGATTATGAATCAGCTTTATGGAAGTGGGCTGCCCTTCAGCATTATAGAGCAGGAATAAATTTCAAATAGCAGATTTCTGTTTTCTCCCTCCTGTTGTTCATTTCTGGGCTTATTTGTGATTAATGTTTTCCTGGAAGTAAAGCCTTGGAAGACTGTCCTTTGTATTTTTATTGCTTTAATTGTCTCACAAATTGAGTATGATCTTTACACAGGGTAAGGTATTACAAAACCATCTTAGAAGCAAGGAAGATGAGAACAATTGCTAAAATCCCATTTAAAAAAAAATACCCTAAGAGGAACAATGTCTCCTATAAGTCAGCACGTGGTAGGTGTAAAGAAACTTACATTTTGACCAGGAAAAAAGCTGGAACTTCCATCAGTAGCTGACTGTGGGCTTTGTCATCTGGCCACTTCTGCTGTCAGGGGATGAGTCACACTAATGTGAGAATCTGTCAAAAGAGAAAGAGTCCATCTCCCAGATTGCACACATAATTTTACGTTGACAGTGAACATTTCAGTTCAGCAGTTGAAATGAGAAAACAAAAGAGAGAAACAAGACTTATGCTGGGTAACCTGAGCTATCTTGTTCTGAGTCACACTGGAGGCCCCAAGTCATATGCTGGGCTACCTCCAAACACCTTGAAGGCTTGAGCCAGCTTCAGGGTTTCCCGGGTTCCACTTCTGTTGTACAACTGCTCAGAGTTCAACTGTATCTGCCTGGATCATGACTTCCAAATTAAGATTTCTTTAGAGCTGCTACAGATATTCACATCAATTTTCTGTCCCCCAGCCCTTCTGAGTAAGTTTTCTTGCAGATTTCAGTCAGGTTATTCATGTAAGGCTGAATGATGGGACATAGTTCTGTAATACTGAATTGTGAAGGATAAAACTGTTTCAGTATCAAATTTCATTTTTTGGATATCCAGGCAAACAATGCCTTATTGTGTAACATAAACTGAGAAGAGTGAATCCTAACTATGGACTTTCTTTTAATATGCTGAATTTGAAGGAGATATCCTGTCAATCCATTCTACCTCTGCAGCAGGTTAAGGACACATTTCATGATGAAGAAATGTGATTTCAATGTGCACTTGGTATAACTGCAATTGGGGTGGCCTTGGTCTGTCCCATAGAGAGCAGATACCAT
This sequence comes from Sagittarius serpentarius, assembly GCA_034782735.1. Classification (NCBI taxonomy): domain Eukaryota; kingdom Metazoa; phylum Chordata; class Aves; order Accipitriformes; family Sagittariidae; genus Sagittarius; species Sagittarius serpentarius. The sequence goes on along the minus strand of JAVKLA010000054.1, from coordinate 11,095,531 downwards.
CAGAAGTGCAATCTAATGCTCTGCTCATGATGAGAGGTCCCGGTTTTGCCAGGCCTCAGAAACTATAGTAGTTACCCGTACTTGCACCAATATGACTAACAATCTTTTTGTAGCTCCAAAACAGTCTTGTCCTTTGCATTCACTAAAAAAAAAAGAAGAAAAAAATAACTTAAAGTTGCTTTATCCCTTGATTTTTAGGTAAAACCAAGTTTGCAATTGTGTATGCAGAACCCAACCATTACAAGAGGATTAAAAGCCAGCAACAAATTATGATGGCATTAGAAATCTTTAAAGCATTTTCCTTAAGTAGATAGGGATTTTGTTTGCAAGAATAATCATGGGAACTTATGTCTGTTCTGAAGTCACTTAGGCTGCTTCTTTTTTGTTTAAAGAGAAAAATTCCCCAGCAGAATAGAAATGATGTAGTATGGGTGATCCACTCTGCCCACAAATAATGACCTGTCAAGGGTAAAAGAACCACCAACCTGTCATCTCTTCATCTGAACTCTGATGCCATTACTAGCTCTCCTGAAAAGTTAATAAACCTGAACAGAAGATCAAAGCTCAGTCCTCAGAGGATGGCTGGCAAGATCGGAGCTACCACTGGGATGGATCTTTGTGAAAAAGCTTATAAGCTGAAACATATCTGAAAAAGTTTACAGAATATCAAATTCTATTCTTTGAAGAGTGTATTACTTCAAAGTAACAAACTAAGAAGGAATATCACAAGTCATTTGTCATCATAACATTTATTTCTCAGGTGGACTACTGAAGTCAGTAGCTTTTGCTGCTGTGCCTGATGCATGAAACTTTCAGTCTTGTTAATTTTTCCAGCTGTAGGAACACTAGATTGCTATGGAGATAACTGGATAAATTTCAAAATTAAAAATAATTTTAAAACTGAAAATCATTTCAGTTGTTGAAAACTTCTGGAGTAGACAATGGAAGTGTCAAAAGGCTTGCTGTACAGTGAAATGCTTAGAATACAAACTATGAAGAATAAATCAGTCATATCTATATGACAGTTAATTTTTAGTAAGTTTTGAAAAAGTTTAACATGAATTTTTCTGTTTTTTTTGGTATACAACTACTTCTGGAATAATTTGTAAAGATTAACTGAAAAATAATTGCATTCCTCTGGAAATTAGTTTCCACAGAAGTAGTGTGTATTTGACGGACTTCTGGAATCTATTTTAGTGACTAGGCAGCAAACTGCACCTTTTAAATAAGGAAATAAGATGATTCGTTAATAGTCATCTTAGCCCTGAAAACTGTAATATGAGGCCACTTTCCCATTTATACTCAGTTATCCCCATGTTATGCTGATATGCTGGTATGCTTAGTGTTACTTAGTAAAATTTATGTAATAAATTAACATCAAGTGTGTAGATGATGACAGTAATTACTTCTCTGTCCCAAACATCCAAATGCTGAAAGGCATAAATATAGATGTTGGGGTGGGGAGGGGTTTAGTTTTTTTTTTTGGTCAAGGTGTCCTTGAATGAGAGGATTTAAACCTCAACACTGTTGCTTGGGCCCAAGCCAAGTCATGTGTCCTCATGGGTCTTGAGGCTTTTCCTGTGAATGCAGCTGTCACTCGCCTTTGCAGTGTATCCTAATGGGATGAGACTTCTCTGTCCAGTCTCTAAAACTATGGATGTGTAGCTGAGGCTATAGGAACCCCTAGCTATTTAGCACCTCTCACTTGAGCTTGATGGCTTTTCTTTGCTCTGAGACCAACTCTGCAAGAAAAATCTTAATTATGAGTTTTATAAAATATGTATTAAGCAAATGAGCTTGATTAAAAATATATACATATATCTAATATAAATTATGTGCAAAGGGATCACTGTCTGCTATTTGAACCTTCTTTATATGCATAGGCTGCATTGTTTCAGCAATATTGATATAGCTAAAGCAATGCATTCCCCCCATCTTCAGCTATACCAGTATAAGCATATTGATGCACATACAGTTTATTTCTCTTCCTTTAGGGAAACCGGGATATTAGGATTTACCTTTCCTCAGAGGTTTCAAAGAGGAGTCAATTGGACTGTGGCTGTACCAAATGGTTTGCATTTTTTGCATACTCCTGATGAAAATCGCACTGACATTTGTGTGTATTCGTTAGTATGGTCATGAAAATGCGATGATAATGGTGTAAAGTAGTTCTGCCTCACAAAACAAATGGAACACATTTTCCTATGGTTTTGTCTTATTTAGTTATGTCCTGTTTCTCTTACACACACGCACTCTGTCCCTCTTCCTCTGTTCTCTGATGTATCTGTTAAGATGCTTGGCATCACGTGCTATGCCTTGTCAAGGAGATATGTGTAATTACAGGTGGACTGAGTACAGCCAAGGAGAATGTATTGTGACTGAGTTCTGCCTCCTCCATCAGTGGTATAACTAATTTAGATATCCCTCTTTGACTTTAGCTAGTAGTTTTTGAGTTCTCTGGGTCCTCTTTCCCTCTAAAGCTGCTGGGAAGGAAAAGGACACCAGGAAGCATAATGTTTTAGAAAGCCATGCCTCAGTCTACATAACTGGTTCAAAACCTGCCAGTAGTCCTGGCTGGGGAAGGAGGTTTTAAGGATCAAATAAATATGCAACTTGGGATACATTTCCTCAAAGCAGACTGAGACCATCTAAAAGCTTCTGAGTTTAGAACAGGTGACCCTGTTCTTGCCAATACCCTTGTACCCAATTTTGGCACTCACTTGACTCCTTGGTGAGTGGATTCAATCTGCCAAGTCCTCTGGGCAGAGCAGGACTGCCCATTTGGGCAGCAGTCATCTGTTAGATTGGTTCTGCTGCGTCCTCTATCGGCACCCTTCCCCTCTGATTGTCCTGACATACTTCCTATGCTGTGTCCTTGTCTCCCACTGGACTTGCTCATCATGCTTTCTAGATTTACAGTTATTAAACTAGAATGCGGCTATATCAACCTTTCCTGAAAGAGCTACTCCACTGGGAGTTTTGTGGAGAAAAAAGGACTGTTTCCTCTACAGTCACTTCTCTTACCGTGGGAGGCTCCTCTGCCTCCCTGTGCTGTCGCCTAGCACTTTGAAGGACTTTCTAGTCTTTCTCCTTTAGAGCATCTTCACCAGTAGAGATGCAAATTCATGATTCCTTGCTGTGACTTAGGTTGTATTTTCATGTTACTGATCCTATTTCTATTTTAGCTGATCACATAGGAAAGATTTATAAAGATGCAGTGTCCCGCTAGCAATTTTCCTTTGCCAAGGGATATTAATTACTGACTGCCCTCTAGCATTTCCCAGGACCAGTCTGCAGGAGTATTTGGCCATCATATGATACTTCCATTTTTTGGCTTTTAACAGTAGAGCTTTTTGTTAGTAAGTAGCTGAGACTAGATTTACTGTTAAGCACTTCCTTGAACTTCAGAAAAAGGGTTGGTTTTGACATTTGACAGTTAAACTCATTTTACTGCATTTGATAATTCTTTGGTATTTTGTTCCTTCCTGCACATCTCATAGTGCTTTGCTAAAGTGAGTATCAATCTTCTCAATTTGTAGATAAGGAAAGTAAGATACAGACATGCACAGTTACTCATTTCTGAGCTCTGATTAGAATTTGGATTTTGACTGTTTTGTTTGTTCTTCAGATAGCCTCCCTTAATCTAGCATCTGAATTTTATTATGAGAAGGATGGCCATTTATTTTATTTAAAGTAGCCTATATTTAGCCTACAATTCTAGAAAAGTACAAAATCCTACAGTGCATGCTAATATTCATCAAAATTTAAGGTACAGAATAAGGTGCACAAAATGACTTCATGCAAAAATGTGTATGCAGTTACACCAGATATAGTACTTGAAGATAACTAGGAAGAATGAACATCTCAAAGTTAGAATGATGAATAATGTTAATGTTTTGCTTACAGGTGGAAGTGTAACGAGCTTAACTCCCTGACTCTAGGGAGGCTGTTGTCTCTTTAAATGCAACACACTTTTAAAATGATTCTTCAAGAAAAGTGGTGCCGGGAGCAGAAGAATCACCCCTTTAAAGAAAAGCATATGGCTCTTACAGGCACTGCATGCATGTGAGATGGTACCTAATATAGCTGGGGAACTTTGGAGCGAAATAGTACTGACGGTAAAGTTCTTGCTCTGTATCAGTCTGAAGAGAGGACCTGAAGTCAACTGCACTGCGCTCCCAAGGCAGTCATGTCCTTTCAGGGCTGAGGGAGTAAATTGGTCCTGGTTGCTGGAAATGATTTGAAGAGACAACTGTTACTTGAGAAGGCAGTACTGCACTGTGCTGGCACAGGTGAGCTGTAAAGGGCTGGGAGGAAGGGAAGAAAACAGGCCCACACCCAACTTGGTTTCTTCTTGATCCCTCACGGAGGGGAGCAGATGGGGAGACAGCAGCAGCTCCTCGCCTATGTCTTGCTCTGCTGCTCATCAGGGATCTCGTTGGTGCAGCAGGAAGGGTTTAATTCCTCTTTCTGGCACGAGGAGACCTTGAATGTGTCCTACAGAGGAAAGAAGGGCAGTGTGACTCTGCTCTGGAGATGATGAAGGTCCTACTGCACCTCGGTCTGCTACCCCCAGCAGCTAGGCAAAGCACAGCGATAACAATTTTATGGCTCTGGAGTTTTTCCTCCAGGTCTTTCCCTCAGGACGCATAGAAGACAGAGCCCTTGAGAAGAAAAAGGATATACCCTGAGCTTTGGACTGAGGCGAGTTCAGGGTGGAAACTTTCAGAGGGAAGGGAAACTGAATAGGAAGAGAGAGGGGAAAACTAAAGGTGGGAGAATTAGTGAGGACTGTGTGCTGTGAAGGAGAGGAATATATTGAAAAGCAGAAGAAACTGGTGGGAAATAAGGAATCTGAGGGTAGAAGATAAAGGTTTGAGGGACCTGATGCTGGTTGAAGGGCTGGTCTGAATAGAAAGCAATAGGATCCTTACAGGAGCAAATAGGAGAAAAATGTTTGGGGAAGGAGCATGTGCTTGGGAATGATAAATATGAGTGAATTTACTGTAGAGATTTGCAAGAAGCATCAGGAGAGACTCAGAAATAAAAGTGAATTTAGATGCTGAAGGAGAAGGATATAAATGCAGGGGTTTTTGGCAAAAGAGATGATAAAGATAAGTGAAGTGTTTTAAGAACTGTGGAATAGGACTTTTCAGGAAGAAAAAGCAGAAGTTGAACATTTATAGGAGGAAATGATTATGCTCATGTTGTATGGTGCAGTCCTCAATTGGATACCCAGTTCATCTGTCTTCAGAAAATTGGCTAACTATATGAAACTTGGACAAATCCTAACGTAACTTTCCAGTTTGTTGACATGAATATGCCAAGTCAAAGTCCACCTCCCCTGCTGTTACCTGAGGACTGTGCTGAAGACGCACTGACTGTTACTGAACCCAAACAGAGAAGAGGAGGCAGCTTCAGAGCTGGAAGATCCTTCTTGGGGGTGGAATGGAAAGCTGGAAGATGATGTGGAATCATGTTCTGAAAGAAGGCTTGGGGCAAGGAAGGCAAGATCGGCTTGAATGGTCAAGGTTGAGCAGGATGCTTGTTGCTTAATGATGGTAAAGCAGAAAAGGATGGAAGGGGCTGCCTGGTAAAGCAGCTATGGATTAAGCAGCTGTGAAATAGGGGATTAAAGGAGAAGGTCTAAAGGAAAATGAAGAGTAGGGACAGAGATTTGACCGAGAGTCTAGAGAAGATGTTGATAATCAGTTGATGAAAACAGAATTGATTAATTAGGTACAGATAATGTATTGATAGGGTTGAAGGCCAGGGGATGGATTAGAGAATGTTTTGTGGAGACTGGGCTAATAAAGGAAAAGAGAAGCTGTTACTTGGAAGTGTCCTGTGCTGGGATGGGAACTGGCAGGAAAGCCTATGATGGATTGGGCTGGGGGGAGGTGTGGAGGAAATAACAAATGCTGTGGGGAAGAAAAGGTCAATTATTAGAGCCCAAGTGCTTCAGCTGTAAAGGATGGCCCCTCCTGCTTGGAGAGGCCATTATTACAGCCTACCATGGTCACGCAAAAGAAAATCTGTGTAAAGAAGTCCTTGCAGAGGTTTCCTTTCACTGGATTTACCATGTGGAGATGTACAGTCTAGCTCAGTATTTTAAAGTGAAGGAAGCCTGTAAAACTTGTTGCCCAAAAGAGTCTTTCATTTCTGCCTTTCTAGTAACAAAGAGTTTTTGGTGCTAAAATAAGTGATGTGATGTACTGTACTTCTAAAGCTGTTAAAAGGCTCTTAACAGCTCTATAAAATACTTGCCACCTCCTCCTGTGCTTTCACAAAATTTTACTCTAATATTTATTTCACTGGCTTATACAGAATTTCCTCCCCTTTAAAACACAAGTTGTTAATTATTTCTGGGTTGTCATGATCAACTCCCCTCCTGCTATTAAAATGTACTTGCATTGTAGTTTTATTATTACTTGCAAAATATTGGAAAAAATAATTTTGCTAGACAGTTAAATTTGAAATAAATATTGACTTGACCATGCAAATGGATCTTTTATGTTAATTTCCTGCAAATATTCAAATGGTGTAGTTTTACGAGAAAAAGCACTCATAAAAACAAGTCTTCATGAATATTCACTGAAAGTGAATTTTGAATTGTACACTTGAGCCTAATCTTTGAAAGTCATGCTGTGTGGGTTAGTCTACGTAGGTCACTTCACACAATAGCAAAAACAGTAGCATGCAACTAGTCAGCACTGCACAAATACAAGCTAATATTGGTGTAAGGTGTTTACAGAACATGATACAAATGGAAGCTTTCAATACACTGCGAAATTCATTTTTTTCTAGAACTCTTTATGAAGAGAAGACAAGGCAAAATTGATGACCAAATTAGTTGTCAAGACTTTGCTCACCACTGATTAAAGTACTATTTAAAAGCAATTGTGATGGTGCAGAACACCTGTGGTGTTTTGGGGAGAGAAAAGAATTACCTGAAATTCTGCCTCGATAGTTCCAGGAATTATGATTCTAAGAAATTACTTTAAGTTGGTATTGCACTGTAGAAGTATAAAATGTACACATGCAGTTGTACACTGTGCAGACGAGGTTTGTATCATTGGAGTTTTGAATAAGCGTATTGCTGTGTTCCCTATCTCCCTCATCCTTTTTTTCTCCTACCACATTATCATTATTACAGAGTCGAGCACCTTGAAGTTTGGAAATGGCGGTGTTAAGTTTACCTTGTATCTAAACTTAGTCACTGTGGTTTTACCTTCTCCAACAAGATGATCCACTGACCTCCACCGAGCATGTGCAAATTAGTAGTTTTGAGGGCTTAAACTTGATTATAGGAAGATGACTTCTCATACCAAATCCCTGCTTCAGAGCATATAGATTTTAGACATGTGGTCTTCAAAATTTTCCAGTCAAGGCACAGACTGCTGTGTAACAGACAAGGTTTTATGGGTTCTCTTCCTTAGTAACCTGCCCCAACTTACTAGAGTGGTCAGTGAGTCTGAGACTCTGCTAACCATGGGTTAAAAACATAGCTGATATGGAAAGCTTTTTTTGGATGATGCTGTCTGCCATGGATAAGGTGTCTAATCATTAGGATCAGGCTCACAGTTATGTCACAACTTTCTGATGCAGGTCAGGTTCTCTGACGGCATCTATATGGCTCAGAGCCACTCCAGTGGCTATTGAAGTCTTTCTTTCCTGATGAGATGAACAGTTGTAACTAAAATCTTGAAGCACTCAAATTAGGCCATTTTCCCTGTGCTGTGATTCTAATTCTGTTAAAAGGGCATAATGCATTCTTCACAAGAATTCATTGCATAATACTACATGCTTCCTTGCCTGGTAGGATTCCCTGTTTTCCTACATATATATTAAAGAGCCCTCAAAACACCCCTGTGAACAGGATCCATAATATTTCCTGCAAAATCACTCTCAGGTTTTTTGGTTTGTGGTACCTTTTATATTGGTACCTTTTATATTGCACGCCTGTTCCTGGCTGCAAAGGCCTTTGGATGCTTTCTCATCTGTTAATCTCTGCTGGTAGTCTATTCATTTTTACTTCTGATGAACAATGGTGTCCTTCACAAAAATGTCGTGATCCTTGACCTGGCTAATTGGTGTACTTGGGAGGTGGTGGGGCAATCAAGTATTTGCAGAATATAGTAGAAAGTGCATTTTTGTGATGAACGTGCTCTGAATTTCCTTTCAGATATCCGTTAGACCTGCAAGGATTCTTGGAGTCACAGTCTGGTATCTCTGGTCACTTGGTAAGCTCCCATTTTTGTCAGGTGCGTGCTTCATGATTCATAGCTGTTTCCATCTTGTTTGATGTCCTGAGATGGTAGCTAATGTCTGGGGTTTTATTACTGCATTGTTTTCCATCTGTTCTCTTTGCATCGTGTTCCAAAAGACCTGGTTTGTTCTTGATTTGCAAACGCTCTCACTGTTGTATTATTGATGGTGGTATTGTAGCCCTATGGTCTAACTGTATTTATCTAGAAATGTTCTATGTGCTGACGTGTTGCACCATGCCTCAGACCAATGTTTTCTCCCTCCCCTTCTGTGGTAAGCAAAGTTCTTCACGTTTGAGTACTTCTGGGAAGGTAATTCTGGCAACAGAGCTACGATGTTTAATGACTACCAGAACATGAAAACACTGCAATGTGACTGATAACACTTTAGCAAGAATTACTATTTATCTTTTATGACCTTAGGAAAAAGATCTGTATTAAAGCAGAGATGTTCCAGGAATGGTCAAGGAGCTTGTTTGATGTGGGATGAAGGGCTTGTTAAAATGCATTAAGAGTTATGACAGAAGATAATTTCTTAGCAATTGTATATGTTGCCAAAGAATTTTGTCACTATGTAGCTAGTGAAAGTCCAAACATGCTAAGGTGACAAGTTACTGGAGGCTATTTCAACAAAATTGTCAGGAAAGATACCAGCCAGGTTGCAGCTCATGCAACTTCCATAATAAAGATAAAATTTATAGATGCTTTATGTATCCTCAGGGGATGTATTAATTGGTCCTTCTCTGTCCAGAAATACATATAAACAACCTATTGTAGCTCATGCTCAGCTCACTGATGACAACTTTCCAGCTTGTTTGTGCTTGCTTTGCATAGCTGTAGCAAAGAGAAATGAGGTTCATGTCAAAAACGTCTGAAGGTCCTGACGACGTTTCTTCTTTGCGCTTTTTCCCCTGTGGAAAGCGTACCTACAGCACTTCTCTGCTCTTGTTCGTGCTCTTCCTTGGTCCTCTGGCTTCAAACTCGCACCCTAGTTTCAGCGTGTAAAAGGAATTCATTCCCCTTTCTCTACCCAGTGAAAGGGTGACCCCTGAAACTCGAGAAAATCGGACCCAGAGACAACTAACTCATCGCTTCCAAAACGGTACAAGGCAGCCCTTGACAGACGCGCCCCGCAGAAGGCCCCGCGCCCCGCCAACGGGCGGCCTGACCCGCGGAGGGCTGCCCCGCGGAACCGCAGCCTGAAGCGCGGCCCTGAGGAGAGCCGGGCCCTGCCTGCCGCAGGCCGCCCGCCCGGGGCTGCGTTAAGTATGTCATACCGCGCACCCGAGAGGCAGCGGAATGGCTTCCCGCGGGCCGCCCTCCTTGTCCCGGGGCCGGGGGGCGGGTGCATGTACACCTAAGCCGGGATGGGGTGGGGCAAGGAGGGAGCCGTGCGCCCCGGACCGCCGCCGGGCGGCGGCGGCGGCGGCTGCTGCCGCCGCTGCCGCTTTACAACGCGGCGGGCGGGGGCCGGCGGGCCGCGGGGGGGTGCGGGGAGGAGGCCGCC
>JAVKLA010000054.1:11073722-11085657 GCA_034782735.1 Sagittarius serpentarius | reverse complement strand
AATGCCCGGGCTGCCCGTAGCGGTTCCCTCCCCCCCCGCCCCGGCCCGCGGTTGCTGCGGAGGTGGGCTTGGCTGCGGCGGGGCGGGGGGGGAAGGAATACCGCCCTAAACGTGTGAGTGGGGAGTTTGGGGCGCTGCTTCCCCTCCCTCCATTTGCATAGCCAATAGCTCTGGGGCTCTCGCCGCTGCGCGCTGATTGTTACCGGGCAGATTATATTTTAAGGACGCATGCTGCCCGGCCATCGAAAGTAGCTCGGGGAGGGACGGGGGGCGAGGGGGAGCCCCCTCACTTGACCGCACCGCCGGTCCCGGGAGCCGGACGGGCCCTGCTGGTATCGGGGAAAGCGGGCGACCGGCCGTCGTGGCCCGCGAGTGGGCAAACGCCCTCCCTCCCGCGCTCGCCCCTCTGCATCCGAACGGACGGGAGGGATGGGACCAGGGCTTTGCCGTGGGTTTGCATCCACCTCTTCGCAGTCCGGCGGCAAGGGCTGCCTTGGAAAAACCGGCTGGGACGGCCCCGCACCTAACCCGCCCGTCGGAGCAAATGGCTACTTCGCCCCCAAAAAGCCCGCAGGACTCCCCCCGCCCCGGTAACGCGGAGCCGAGCCGGCCGGGCCAGCCGAGCCCTCCATGCGTTGCTAGCAGCATTTCCCCGCAAAATCAATTCCGTGCTCCCCCCCCGGCCCCCCGCCTCCTCCCGCCCCGTCCCGTCCCCGAAGCCAGCAGCTCCCGGCCGCAGCCGAAACGAAGCGGCGGCGGGGCCGCCGTCGGGGAGCCGCCGGGCACCGGGCCGCTCTCCTCCCTCCTTTCCCAGGCGGAGTAAATAACGGTAAATCAACTTACTTACCGGCTGCCACCGCGCGGTTCGCCGCCTGCCCCTGCCCGGCCTTGCTGGTGAGCCCCAGCGCAGGCGTTCGCTGTTAGAAAGATCCACACGGGACAGATGGGGAACGTGGTTTTAATCAGCTTTGCCGAGCGCTGACAGGAGCAGCGTGAGGTGGGCAGCAGGGTAAGGCACGCAGCGGGCCGCCTGCTTGAGGGAGCGATAGGTAGATGGTGGGGGGCTCGGGGCACCCAGCGCCCCTCAGGAGCGGAGGCAGGGGGGTCTCCCTCAGCGTACCCTGAAATAGTGCGGTGGGGATGGCGCCGAGCAGCTCCCAGGTAGCGGTGTAAAGCTGAGGTAAGCGCCGGGGGATTGTAAACGTGAGAATCAACCGACTAGCTTGAAACCCTCAGGAAAGACGTTCGGACGCTGGTGTTGCATGCCCTGGTTTGCTACCTTATTCTGTACTTGTTACCTTAACGTGCAACTCTGAGCGTCAGCCTCGCGTGACGCGACAGGTCTGCGATAAACTCCGCTCAGTTGTGAGCGTGTGTGGGCTCGAGTCGGCCTAGTCCCGTTGCCCTTGCGTAGAGAGACGTCTTGGCCACAGCCAGCAAAGCTGTGCAGGTGGGCCTGCTGGCTGGAATTTGGAAGAGGAATTCAAACCCTTAAAATCCCCAGCAGGGCATCACCTCTGGTGCAAAAGGGCACGTTCTTGCCACGGATTGTGTCTGTTTTCTGTTGTTTGCAGGTACTGGCTGTCACCCACGTGTGTTTCGCTGGCCAGAAGACATAGATGTCCCCTGCGACTGAGTCCTTGCATGAGTGTTTTAAAGATGAAATGCTACATAGACTCCTAAAGCGCACCACCTGAGGACATTGTTACCGACGTGGACATCATTACTTATTTACAGATGCTTTAATCAGGAGGAGCTTTTTTGTAAACATGAATTGCTGGGCTCTTTCCTTGAGGTGTCGTTTCTTGTTTCATGCTATTGAAACATTAATCTTAACTTATTATGACTCCTTTGTGTTGGTCAGCTCTCAGGGACATTTCCCTAGGCTTGAAAATGTGGGAGCTTTCAAGAATGTGTCAGTCGTGCCAAGTCAAGCCACTTGTGGGCTGCCAGACCGAAGTACTTTTTGTCATAGCTCAGTAGCTGTTGAAAGTATTATGTCCTGCACCCAGAGGTTTTGTGTTCAGGAATGTCCGTACAGGTCATCACCTTCTTCCTACAGACTGCTTCTTTCAGAAGGGCTTGGTACCTGTATCACAGAGGACAAAAGGGACTTGCATCCAGGGTCCTTCAGCAATGCTTCCAGTTTTATTTTTCATAATCACAGGGATTGCTTCTCTACTCCTCGTTCTCCAAGGCTTGCAGCTTCATTTACATTAACTGTATGGTTGAAACCTGAGCAAGAAGGTGTAATGTAAGTAGTATTGAAGGTGTTTACTTTCCTGGTGCTTTTAAAAAAATTGATCGCTGTAGTCACAGTCATTATTAGCAAGCTATTTAAAATTTTAAAAAGGTACAGTGAGAAACTGTGACATTTTAAAGATGTATTTAGGTTGGGGTCTTCGCAAATGTCAAGACAAGTAGGTTCAGTTTCAGTGGCATTGACTCAGATGACAGTCCAATTGCTTTCAGTGGGAACTATTCATACATAATGTGTGTCTCTTAAAACTAAATTTGTATTTCTAATTCACATTCTTTCTTCTAAAAGCTGCTAGAAAAACATGTCAGAGGCTTGTGCTGTTGCTGCTTTCATGATGGAAAAAAATTACCTAAAATTTTAGGAATCCCCCAACGTAAGTTTACTCCTTAAAAACAAACAAGGAAACTTCCTAGATCTTCCAAAATGAATATTTCAGAGCTATAGAAGAGTGGTCATCATTTTTCTGGAAGATCTGGGAAATGGTGACTGAATGGGAGATTGTGTTGCTGCTTTAACAAAAGAGTCCACTATTCAAACTGCTAGTGAAGTTTCACTAAGTGTTTATGAAATAGACATGGCTAAGCATGCTCCCTTTCTTATTTGCCTACACGTCACATTTTTAGCAAATATTGCTGATAGAAGTGGCCCTTCAGCTTGACTGGGCCTTACTGTAATGAAAAACTTGCTTTTTGAAAAATGCATCGCAAGTCCTGCGAAAAGAGTTCCCTTCATCTATCACAAGGTGTAGAGCCTTCTGCTCTTTCTTACCCTGGTTGTGCAGGTCCTCTTTAAAATGAAGTGCACAAAAAGTATGGTACGTTTCTTCAGTGTATGTCACAAATATTTTTGTACTTGTGTTCATAACTTACTCTTAGAGTGAAACTAATGATCTGCTCTGTTGTAGCATTCTTGATACTTATTTTGCATGCTGCTGTGGAATAGTAAGTTTTCCAGGGGTGTGAAAATCGTCAGAAACAATAGAAATGTCTAAAATTATAATGATATATGTAAAATTATAGTCTGCTTTATGCAAGGATAGTTGCCTTTAAAAAATGAACCTAGCTATAGAAGTTGTGGTTATGGAGAGGACCTAAATGATCTGCAGGGCAAAAGTGACTTTAGTTTGAGCTTAAGTTAAATCTGCTCAGCTGAAGGTATGTGTAAAGGTGTCTCTGGAGCTTTGGCCTAGTGTCTTCTATAGACAGCATTTTCTATATAATGTTTGAATCTTGAATGCCAGAGTCTGTTCTTGGCATTGTCCTATGCCATGGGTTCATGTCCACACACATGTGGGCATATCAGAGTCTTGTTCAGCAGAGCATATGGTGAACTTGAAGCAGAAATGTCCAAGCAAGCTGTTGCAGTGATGTGTTGAGTGAGATCTGTGAAACTCTCTTGTCAATAGGATGGGCTCTTGCTTGCACGGAGCCTAAAACAATGAAATGTATGTCCATGGTTTAAAATGATTAAGTGCTGTGCAGAAACCAGACTCTACCAATGTCTGATTATCCATGGGCTAGTGTAAAACATTAGCCTCCAATTGCTACTGCATTAATAACTACACAATGTACATATTCCTGTTCAGTGGGTTTTATAGATCACTTTAAATGTTTTTATTCAATTTTTGTAACGGATCACTTCATTCTTCTGCCTTGTGAGATTACCGCTACTCAACATGTGGAAGTGACAACGGTACAGCCTAGTCCTGAAAACTGAAGTTGGGCAACAGTTATTCTAGTGGTCTGGATGATATGCCACTGTCCAGACTCTTTTCTTCACTGTTCACAGAAAGAAGCGTGTTAATTTTTCTTTCTTCATGAAAGGAATACAGAGCTCCAGTTGTGGTGAAACAGTAATTGCCCATGAATAGCCACTGAAGCTCAACTCAAAGGCATCCTGCAAAAGAGAAATACTTTAGCAGCAAACTAAGATATTTTTCCTTTTATTGTGTTGGTTGAGTCCTTCAGGTTGGCAGAAGGAGTTTCACTTACCACATGTCCGACATTTTGCAATCCCTGATGGGGAATTGTCCCTGTTAGATGTCATTTGAGAGACCTTTTAAACCCCATTATCACAGCAGAGGGACTTCATGGAACAGGGACTCCTAACAAAGTCTTTGCGCTGCCACCAGAACACTAGCAAGGTGAACCAGAACCAGCCTCTCATTTTACCAGCAGAATAATTGGAAGTTTAACAAAGTATTTTGTTGACTGCTGAAGTGTTGTCACATCGAGTACAGCAGACCCATGGTTTTTGGACGTGCCGTACTGATGTGTTTCTTCGTGCTGAATGTTCATGGATTGGCTGCTAGAAAGCGCTTAGAAAAGCAGCTAAGAGTGTTGCTGTACAGTATCTCATTGCATCCTTGTAAAGACTGTGACATTTCTCTGTTAGGCATGTGCCCATGTAAAAGAATAGCAGGATTTTTCTGCTGGAAGTTACTGTGCTGCCTGAAGTGAGAGATACTGATGTGAGGATCCAAAGCCTGAAGGCCCTTTAAAGATTGTGGCTTTCTGGGGGATTCTTTCCCCATGCTTCCTCTCTTACTGCATGTACTCATCTGTTAATACAAATGCTTTCAGTAAACCTGTGTGTAGCCTGTAAGTAAGCCTTAGCACAATATGGGCAATGTATATGGTGATAATGCTTCACAGTGGAATAGGATAAGAATATGAGTAGAAGCTTATCATATATGACTAATCATTACAGGCAGTTTATATCAATTCAGTGTGAACTGGGCTGACTGGAAGTTAGATGACCAGAAGACATTGTTAATGGGAGAGAAATGAGCTGGGGCCTTTTACATGCGAAAGGGTCAGGGGGAATGGCCTGATTGTGAAGTGGGCAGTAGATGTGTTTTTTTTTTAACTTTCTCTAAAGGACAAAAATCGTATCCTATTACTTTATATCCATTCAGATGTTTTACATTAGGAATTAGACTGAAAGGGAGATTTGCCTTAAGATACCATAGGTCTGATTTTTGAATGTGTGCAGATGTTTCCATTTGCAAGTGCTCCAGTTAATGTGCTGGGATCACCAGTGCAGCTGTGTTAGATTCTCTAGAATGTTTTTCTCTTTGAAAGCTGACCAAGCAGATTTACATTGTTTGCTTTTTCTCCCTCCAACCCCACCATAGAGAATTAAGTAGTCAGGAATCGGCTCTGTGGGACCGCAGGTTACAAGAAGTTGCAAACCTCACAAAGAACAGTGGTTTCTCTCTGTAATTATGGCTGGAATGGAAAATTGTACTCAGAGTCAGAAGTAATGCGTATGCCTATTTCACCTGTGTTAGCACTAGTTTGGGGTTTTTTTCCTGCCCGGCCCCCCTTCCCCCCCCCCCCCCCCCCGTTTTCTGCCTCTTGATTTTTTCTCTTTCAGTAGTGAGTCACAATTCACATTTGTTCTTTCCAGTTTTCAAAGTGATGTACATCAAGGTCGCTTCCCTTCTTAAAGTCATGACACCATTGGGGATAAAAACAATGTGGGGATGTTTGTTTTAGATAACTAAAATAAACAAAAACCTGGATTATCCAATTATTGTTTATCCAGGAACTGGGTAAATCCAGTTCCTAAATATTTTGCTACTTAGCTGAGCCTTCCCTCACGTTTATTATCTAGCAAAACTAGCATGTTTACAAGCAAACAAAATATTGAAAAGACCAGTTGACAATGTATTAAGAAACGTGTTTTTAGTAAGGTTTGGAAAAACAGAAGTCTGCATTTTGCAAGTTGTTTTGTTGACAACATTCCAGCAGGCTAAAATGGTAACAGTTAAGAGGAATTAATTTTTCTCTTTGATTTAAAGGTGAATTAGTGAATAATGGCAGTATCAAAGAACAGCCTTTTTGATACTTTTCTTCTATAAATGCATGGTAGGTGAAGACGCTTACTGGTAGATAAGTGGTTTTGTTTTAGTTTTTATTTTGTTTTTTTTCTGAACTATGTCTAAGTAAATCCTGGTCTCACGCAAATTTTATATACTTCTCTCCTGTGACTTAGAGCACTAATTTAGTCTGGTGTAACTGTTAAAATATTTGACCTTTCATGGGTCAGTAAATTGAGGACTGGATTTCTCAAGCAGCTGAAATGGGAATGCAGAACCTTGTAATTTTTGTTGTACTGATGATTACCTTAATAAAATACATAGCTGTTTCATAAGCATATATAGCCTATGCTTTCTCAGGACCCTTGACATCATGGTGACTAGATTGGCAAAAACATTTCAGCAGCTAGATATGCAACGTGGGTTGCTAAGGTTGGTATTCTTTGTACCTGATATGTCAGTGTTGCATTTGATATTGATGTGAAATCTTTGTGGGGAAAAAAAACTGAAGAAGTGGCTGGATAGCCTCCTTGTCTTGCTCTGGTTCTCTTTGGTTAAAGAAAGGCTGTGTCAAAGGGAGAGTGCAGGGGAAGTTGTTGCTACCTTACCTGGACAGATTTGGTGGAAAGATGGAAGACTTCTTTCCAGAACATGTAATTCATCCTGCTTTTTGTGGTTATATTACATTTGCCTTCTCAGATTAAGAAAAATGTTAAGTGCCTCCACAGGATGTACTATGTTGCACAGCTTTGTACAAAAAGTGCAGCGGAGACCTGCGCAGTGCTGGCCAGCCACTGTGGTTTCTGTCATCAAACCCTGAGAGAGGAGGCAAAGCAGACCCCTCTTCCACCCCCAAGTGAACTGGGGTTGCAAGCACTAAATTTAAAAAAAACCCAACAAACAACTCACAGATTAAGAAAGAAAATATCTTTGTTAAAGTTCTTTTACACTTGGTATATCCTGTGACTTTCACTGTCACTGAGCATCTTCTCAAGAGCTATATTTTTAACGTTTATTTTAATACATTCTGGTTAGCATCACTTTACAGGATAGCACCTTGGCAAGAATGTGTATATGTGTGTGCCTGTGACCTTATGTTGTTTTTCTTGGTTATTTCCAAAGGTGTGTGATAGAAAAGGCTATTGATGGGCAGACTGTGTTCAAACTCACAATCTCTGAGAAAGAGACCATGTTTTATTATCGCACAGTAAATGGTTTGCAGCCACCAATAAAAGTAATGACACTGGGGAGAATTCTTGTGAAGAAATGGATTCATCTTAGTGTGCAGGTGAGTAAAATAAAAACCATTTAATATTTGTTGAAATACAACATTTGTGTGAGTAGTATAACTATATAAATATAAAAGGGTAAATTGGGGGGGGTGTAAATGATAACTCTTGAGTGTTCTAGGTAAGGATCTTAATTTTGGAGCTTATTTTGAGGCAATTGCTAATTTAGCACTGGAAACAAATGCTGTGCCCATTCTTCTGAACAAACAATGTTGAAAATTCTCACCCTTAAGAACATGAGTATTTGGAGTGAAGAAAAGCTACTTATTTCTAACATTACCAACAAGACTTGGGTCTCTCAGATTATTTCCTAAAAAAGAGGATGTTATCTTCATATATAGATGCTAATGTACTTATCTTAGAGAGGTGTGTCCCGTTTAATTTTAAAAACTTCTTACAGTGCACATAAGTAAATGTGTATGAGTTTGTGCAGCATTAATCAAGCTAGTAAGTTACAGAGCTGTTACCTTTTATTTTAAAAAATATGATTCTGATTTGTTAAACACAATCCTTGTGTTCTGAAAGTCTTCTATTGACATAACTTTTTAATAAGTGTACAAATATCCGCTGAAGATAAAGCAAAATTGAGTTTGTTAAAACTTAAACTGTATGTACAAAAATCAGTAAGCAAACACAGAGGACGTTAAAATTCAGTTATTTGCATGTCTTCTAATTCCCAACAGATGCTTTAGTAAATTCTATTTGTAAGGCGAGTTCAACTAATAATTATAAAACACAATTATCAGGTATTGAAATGTTTATCTTCTCCTTCCTTCATTTCCTTTATCTGTTCTATTAAATTTAATTTAGTTTACAGCATAATCAAGAGTAGTTTTGCTGCTTTCTTGAAACTTGCTAAAAGGTATTGACTGTTATTTGGATTTTTAGTGCTGATCTTGTCACTTCTAAGAAGTATCTAAGCTGATGTCTTGATTTTTTTGCAGTTTTCTTTTTTCCAGGATAACAGCATGGTAGTGCGAATAAGAGTTTGGCTGTTGGATTAAGAGAGTGACCTTAAGGTAGAACTAATGAACTTTACACTTCAGACACTCCAAGGGTGCTATATTACTGCTGTTGCTGTCAGCCACATTTGGTACTAGCCTCAGAAACTGCTAAAGCCTGGGATAGCAAAGTGAAGAGTGAAAGGGCTGGATTTAAATACACACATACATCTTAAATTATATTACAAAGAACCCTCAAGCACTCTGTGGAATTCGGTTCTTTGTTTCTTTGGGGAAAGCTGTTCAATGCATAGCAGGAGTAAAGAAGTGTATCTTCTAGACCCTTAAAGGGACTGCAGGCTTAATACCTTTTCCAAATTTCTGAGCTCAGGGCAGAACCTTACATTCTGTAGTTTGTGGTGTCGTAGGATTTAATTTTCCGTTAAAGATGATAGTGGCTGCACCATGATCCATTTAGCACTGGGTCTGGTTATGAAACTTTAGGCAGAGGGGTTATTTTGTTTTTGTTTAGCAGCCGTCCAAAAGCATTTTCTTCTATAAATGGAGAAATAAATGGGAAATGAGAATGAGAGAGACCATACAAAAATATGGAAAAGTAACATTCGTATGGAAATGTCTGTGTCTTCAGACAAAAGTAGTATTTGATGATACATATTTGAATATAGGTGTTCCCTTAAGCCGAGGAAAGTCTTCTGAAGATAAAGCACTATGTAGTTTTATAGGCGTTAGTAATTTTAGTTAAAGGCAGTGGGAGAGCCTGGAGTTCACACCTAAAAGTGCAAATTGCCTGGTCTTACCACTGATGTGACTTTTGACTTCTCTGCCTAACCAGCCTTCTCCCCAGGCAGTGCCCGTGCAGTAGGTATGGGCACTGCAGCGTGAAGGAGAGACCCTGCTCTGGGCTATAGGTGAGCTACCTGGGGCAGAGGCAGCAGAGAGGGCTGAGTGCATTAATGGCCTACTACCACTTGGAGCTTTTCCAAGTCAGTCAGACCATGCTGTCTTGTTCAGGTGAAACTGCCCCTACTACCTGTAAAGGATTAGCAATCTCAGTTCTGTGTCACTGTTGTAGGCATAACCTTTATTTTCTAGCAAACGCAAGCCCTAGCACTGAGCTCTGTGGCTAGTAAATCAGGAAAGTTTGCAGTCCTACAACCATGCTGGTTTTGAAGGTGCTATTAGTGTAGTTGCTATATAACCTCCTACAGAAATAAAAAGGAAATTGTTGTTGGATGTGAAATGTCATGTATGTGGCTGTGATGTTTAGCCACAAGCTATTAGGTTTAACAAAACTAACAGTAGAATCAGCATCTTTTTAGGTACTTTGCAGAATTTGGAACATAGTTTCGATTTCTTTTTATTGGGGATGTAGCCAGAGCTGGGTGATGTGTCCTGATGTTAAAAAAAAAAAAAATCATCAGACTTTTTTGACGGCTTGCTTGATACAATTTTTTTGGACTAAAAGAAAATAATGTTTGTGGATATTCTTTTATGGGGCAACTAAGTACTGTTCCTGATAAGACAGTTGAAAACGTGGAATGGATGTATCTTCATGCACATAACAAAACTTGTATATGTGGAAAAGTGTAATTAAAATAAAAAATAAAAAAGGACTAAATAGCCACATTGCCACATTTAGAGTGGTAGAACCCCTAAAAGCCTCATCTGTGAATTTAAGAGGGAGAGGGTTGGGATGTGATGCTGCTATGCTAAACAGAATTTTAGATAAAGAAATTATATTCTGTATGCAGGAAGCACAGTAGGCACAAGCTATTCAGATTATTTTTAAAAGTATGTACTTTTACAGCTTTTAAGTAGTATAATTCAGATACTGATGGTAACTGAAGATGTATGTAATAACACCTCTTTTGTTTATTATGAAAATGTTTTAACTTTATGCCAGAGGTGTGGGCATCGAACCTATTGCCAGTTAGTTTGGTTTCCCAAAAGTTTAAGTTAGAAGAATTAAATGCTGCAATTAATATCCGTGGCCTTCAATATGAATGATTTTTCTGGTAGATGAAGCATATTTGGTCCTTGTTTTTCCCTGAGACTGCAAAACTCTTTAACAGTGTAGCTTTTTCTTTTAAATTCTGTGGTGGTTTTGGTCTGTGTAGGAAACGCGGGTGACAACAGTGGGTTGAAATAGTTACCTTGTAAGTTGTATTGGATATAAACTTGACCGGATATTCTCCTTAGCATCTTGCAAAACATTATTCAAAGCCATGCACAGTATTGCATGTTTGGTAGACAGGGAGGAAAATAGTTTTTGGCATGATGCCTTGTTGCTCAGTGACTGCAGACCAAATTACAGATGTGTCTAATTTGAGGTGAGTCTGATTGAGGACAAAAGTGTGGGTTTTTTGTTATTTTTTTCCTTTTTTTTTTTCCTGAAAGCTAGCGCTTACTAATCTGATTATCAAATAGGGGTGTCTAATGAATTCTGCCTCTGAGAAAAAAGCAATACTTGGTTGGCTCACAGGGAATTTGTGCATCATTTGTGAGTGTGTGTGTGAAGGACAGGGGCAGACTGGCTGGCACACCTCGTGGCTGCAACCAAAGAATCAGGGATTGAGGCATAAGGCTTTGCATGCCACGTTGGTGACAGGAATAAGAGCTAAGGGAAACTGTGGGATTTGGTTTTGATAAGTGTTCACAGCGGATTGAATTTTTGTGTGTGGTTTTTAGCAGGCTGGTTGTAGTTTGTGAAGAGTGTGTGTGTGTGAGTGACGTAGCTGACCATGAGAGACGGCTCTGCCAAGGAGCTAGGGTCTAAGTCAGTCTCTGAACACAGGTATGCCTAATATGAGACTGATTTGGGCCGAAGCTTTCCAAAGCCAAGCAAGTCAGTAGGAGCTGGGAGCCTGCAAATAGGGGAATTCCTGTGGTCAGTAGAAGAAAACTGAAATATTTGTGCGTAGGTGTTAGGCGACAGACACCATGACAGAGGAGTGTGAAGTGTTGGTTACAGATGTGAAACTGAATTTAGAGAGAGCAGAAACATGGTAGGATAGCAGATATGTTTGGAATTCAGGTATAAGAGCATGTGCTTATTCAGGAATGATAAAAATGAAAGCTAAATGGTGGAATAGCACCAAATAGTAATTAAATGATAAGAGGGAAGGAAAGAAGAAAGGACAGCACAGATTGAAAATAATTTCTTTGGAATAAAATAATTCTAGGGGAAGAGAAGGCTAGTAAATTAATTCTACTGAGGTAATCTAGGAATTTAAATCCTTGGGTTTGGATTTAGATGTGTAATTCATTAGAGAGAACTACTACTAAGAACTGTGTCATTGCAGAGACTTATTCTCCATTTTATAGCTGGGAAATTAAAGCTCTGCTAACAAGGGCAGGGCCCAAACATTCCTGTGTGTTCTGCATGTGTCCTGCTTTTGGCTGGGATAGAGTTCGTTTTCTTCCTAGTAGCTGGTACAGTGCAGTGTTTTGGATTTAGTATGAGAAGAATGTTGATATCGCCCTGATATTTTCAGTTGTCGCTAAGTCATGTTTAGACTAAGTCAAGGACTTTTCAACTTCTCCTGCCCAGCCAGCAAGAAGGCTAGAGGGGCACAGGAAAGTTGGGAGGGGAGACAGCCAG
>JAVKLA010000054.1:11041414-11071275 GCA_034782735.1 Sagittarius serpentarius | reverse complement strand
ATGATATAATGCATCCAACAGGAAAAGATGGGACTTCATATCAATAAGTTGTTATGTAGGTGGGCTGAGGAATTTTTCTCCCCGCCCCGCCCCCCCCTCCGTTTTGCTGCAATATTACTGTAAGAACTGCTGCCAGCAGGATGTTGGACACGAGTCACTAATAGTCTTGGAATGGACTGTTGAAAAAGCTACTTGAGACTAGCTGTCATCAGTCTAAGAGTTACTTCATACTTTTTAATAGTTTATGCAGCCTTCTTAATATGCGGTATATTGCTGACAGAGCTGTTGGCTATCCATTTCTTTGCTCTTTATACCCAATAAACATTTGAGGAAAGTCATCCTTGAGAAGTTCTGCTGAGGTAAGTTGAAGTGTATTTGCAACAAAAGTGATTTTTGACCATTTTTTTCTGCTCTCCAATTAATATGACTTATTTTTCTCTAATGACATCTGCCTTTATTTTCCATTGCTTATGACTTGCAAAGGAACTTACCTTTTCATTTTGCAATTTCAAAGTTTTGTTTGTTGGGTTTCCTTTAAGGCCATAAATTGTAGATCCCATTTCCTTGAAATTACTGCCACTATTCTAGTAGATTTCAGTTGGTGAGGATCAAGTCCTTCAGGCTTCTGAAAGTTTTAGAGTCCTTCTTTGTGTTTGATCTTGATTTAATGATCTTCATCACTATATCTTTTTAGGTATCTATTAGCAAAAACTGATGGAAGGTACACAGTGGAGTAAAGGAGATATAGCCTTAAGTTAAAAGAAACTGATCTGCACTGAAGTGAAACCTCAGGGAAACTGGTGTCTTGAAAAATTAACTTTTAAAGAAACAAATTTGAAAGCATAGCAATGTATAATTAAGGCCAATTGTGTACCTCATTATCTTTGCATAGTGATACCAATACCAGATTTGTGCCAGCAGCTCCATTATGTATTTTCTTTTCCAGATTCACTGTTAAGGGTCTTTCACTTTCACCTTGGTACTTAAGAATTTATTTAACCAATTAAGAAGAGTGGAATTTAAACATGAATTTTCAGATACAGCCAAGGCTGCTGAAACAGGAGATTCTTTGAGAACATGTCAGATTGATCTATTTGTTTCATATTTAGTGTCTGCAATTATAAAAATAATCTTTTTACTAGCCTTTATTTTGCCCGATCATATCTATGTAACTCTGCTATGTTTTGGCAGACTATAGCACATTAAAAGCTTTAGAAAGTAAGTTTAAAATCTAAATGCAGAGAGGTAACCATGACTGAATTACTCTCCTGGGAGGAAAATGCTCTTAGAGTGCCTATTGAAATCAGCATTATCATTTCAATACATGTCAAATATGAGTCATTTCCTAGTTTAGGCAAAATTTCTTTATAAATCTTTAAATCTTCCAGTTCTTTCAAGAAAAGGTTAAAGTACTTATGATTTAATGAGACTGCTTTACATCATAACTGTTTGACTATCAAGAGAAAACTTGTCCTTTCCAATTTGTGAAACCCTTTTATTTTCTGCACAAGTTTTTGAATACTTTAAAATTTATATTAAAAGCGAAGACCCTGAGACTTAAAAGCAGCGAAGAAAACATTTACTCTATACACTCTCTGTGTATGTATTACTAAATAGGAGGTGTTTTAAACTGTATATTCCCTAAGTTTAGTAAGGACATGAGAAAGCAAGGAAGCGTTTTAATTTAACAAATCACTTTGATCTCCTGTTTGAAGTTATCACTTACTATCAGTTAGGAGTAGTTTGTAAGTCCCAAAAAAGGAGGGGAGAGTTTGTATCAATTCTACATATTAGAGCTTCTTCTCTATTAATTGCAGCTGTGTGTTGAAAATATTTAGGAGGATGCAGTCTGTCCGTATGCTTGGTGCTATGCTCCAAACAGCAGAAATAAAACACGTTACGGTCTGTATAATGTATTTGAGTGTCTGTTTAGAGAACTGTTCATAGAAACAATGAGCATAGCTCTCTAGGCAACTGGTTCATCATTTAATCTGCTACGGTTGCAGGCCATTCAGATACTGCTGCTGAACTTGCAGCGTTGGGGTTCTTTGATAATAGTAAGTTGCTGCGCTGTATACAGAAGCCCTACTGTGGTGCTTGCCACCTCTTCTCCTGGTCCATGGATGCTAGGATGTCGACTGTTTGCGTTGATTTGAAAGCTCTTTGTTGTTATAACTTCAGCTCCTTGGGAAACCGGGGTATTTCCTAGATGCCTCTATCTTCTCTTCACTTATACTGTCTCTTAAACTACTTCCTTTCTTGCCTGAATATGAGTTCAGGCAAGTTCTTGCATATTTGTGGATTTAGATTTACAGTCTAGCAGCTGCCTGGGAACACAAGACAAGTAACTTCATCTGGGCCAAAATTTTAATTTCAGAGAATGCCAAAAATACAGGTTTTGTCAATGCCATCCTGACTACTCTTCTGGAAATTGCAAATGTTTTTCAATTGCAAATGCAAATCCCACTGAAGTCTGCCCAGACTATAATATATGGTAGGAATGGAATTAAGCCTTTGTATGACCGATGCTGAGAGGAGGTAGTATTGAATGGTTTGCAGAAGCTATGCCTGATTTGTCTGGAGAGTTTCCGATGAGATTTGAAAGCCATCAAGTTTCAATTTGTTTTACAAGCAGTTTGTTTCCCTATACAAAAATATGTGGCAGCCAATTAAATTATATTTTTAATAATGGAAGCACTACGTTAAGAATTATTTGCCTTCTTTTTTTCCCCTAGTCTCAAGTCTTTAAACATCCTGCAATTGTTAAGGTTGTATTTTTGGCATCTGGTGCATTTTTGTTTTTATTTAACTTTTATTTTTTAGATAAAAATGAGTAAAGCAGAGATGAATAATGGTCTGTGCTACTCTAGAACTGGGTTGTGTGTGTGTTAATTAGACAATAAGTTTGTCTTCCTAAGCATACCATAATTTTTTTAGGATAATTAATAGCTGTGAATCAAACTTCTAGTGAGCATAGTAATATGCAATACATCTTTTTGTCACGTGTAGTTACAGTACATAAAATATAATTCGTAAGTGTGTTTTTTGTTGGAAAAAAATTGTTACTTAATATTGTGGTGGCATATGAATCTAAAAGGTGTCATACCGTACTGAAGTAGCTTGCCTACTTCTTAGAGGAGAATGTTTTGAAAGGTAAAGAAAAAAAGGTGTTCAAGTGTTCAAATTCAGTATTGAGAATAATAGTAAAAATTGCATAACTGGAGTTAGAAGAACTGAGAGAAAGAGATGTGTGCTGTTTAACAGCATCCTGTGAATTCAACTGTGGTCATTGGAATCAACTATTTTCAGATTGTTAGGAATCTGGAGTCCTACTGGGAGAAACATGTAAAAAAAATTGTTTAAACTAGGTAGTCCTTGATTCTGAACTAATCTTTTGAGCAGTATAGATAAACATGTATTTATAAGTGGGTTCCCAGATAGGGTATAACTTTAGGTACACTTCTGCAGCTGTATGACTGCTCTTCCATTTGTATGTTTGTGTGCCCCTGATTTGTGTAGGGAGCAAACTTTGAGAGACTGGAAGTAGCTCTGTGTACTTGATATGGCTGATGGTATAAAACATTAAGATGACACAGGGTAAATCTACATTATCAGTTTTATGTACCGGAAGGGTTCTTTTTCATACAGGCTTGCCTTCTGTTTATTTGGAGTCTTGTGTTACTGAAGAGAACTGCTGGTATGCTTGAATTTGATTCCTTCCTGGGGACACCAAGCTTGACGTTGTACACTCGAGTATCACCATTTAAAGCACACCATTTGCAATGTGGGCAGAAGGTCCTCCAGCAGGTAGTTCTTAGCATGCACAGAAAACTGGCAACTGGTTTGAACTTTGCTCATAAAGATGTATCACAGATATTGAACCAACGTCCTTCCCTCTTCATGCTGTTCCAGTTGCAAAGTAGATGTTTTCACAAGATACTTGAAACTTTTTTGTAAGTCTAAAAAACTTCATGAGCAACACCAAATAGCGGAGCTTCTGCTTTTCCTGATTATTAAAAAAAAAAAAGTAATTACTACATTTGGTTCAGGTTTCTGTAGCTTAAAGGCAGAGACTTAAGTCAGAAGTCTGATCACGAAATGTAAGATGAAATTTTCAGATTGTCCTTCATGCAACCTCCGTTATTCATGTGTGAACTCTCATGTACATCTTGCATTAACACCTGTGCATGCAGCAAATGGAAGCTGACATAAATGATGTGTAGATCCCGTACAATGCAAAATCCATATGTGCTGGTGGCAGTCCACAGGAGGGATCTTCTGCTAAGTCTTCACATGTATTATTTTCTCGTGGAAGCAAAGAATATTTCCTGGCACTGAACGACTTGCCAGCTTGGCTGTGCAAAGTAGTAAGTTCTGGGATGGAAGAGGGGGAAGAACTCCTCCTGCCCATGTATCTCATTCCAGTACCTCAGCTCTATAATGCTTAATTTTTTGCATTGTTTAAGGACTGGTGTGCTGGTTTGACAGTCTGTCTAGATACTTTGTCTTTGAGCATGAAGGAAGAGTAGATGCATAGGAACAGCTTTCTTTTAGATACATCACTGACGTGTTTTCTGACAACCAGTGGTTTTGAAGCTTCTTAAGCTAGACTGTATTGAATAGCCACTGACTGACCTATTTTTAGTTCAGTAGTCTAGTTGGGTTTTTATAATTTCTATTTTGGTATTGCTAGTACCTTGTGGCAATGAGTTCCTCATATGCAATTATGGCTATATGAAATTGTTATTTATTTTAAATCTGCTGTCTGCTAATTTCTTTTTGCCAGTTTCTTTTGTCAGTTGCTTTCTATTTATCGTTCTCATGCTATTTGATATTTTGGTTATAGAACTTGATCACATGTTATAATTCTTTATAAACTGGATATTTCTTTATATTGAAGCCATTCTGCAGTTTGGTCATCCTTACTGATCTTTTCTGAAACTTTTGGGGTTATACTTTTGGGGACGCAAGGGTCAGAACTCCACTTGTTATTCCAGATACTTTGCACCATAAATTTCTGAACAAGGAGCTTTTGTGACTTTGTTCTTCAGTTCTTTCCCAATAAGGAATGTATTTTGCTCATTAGTGGCTGACTATCTACTGTAACTCCAAGACCACTTTTTCTGAGCAGTGACAGTTCAGAACTTAATGTTATATTTACATAGTTAAGAGTATTTTTCTCACGTCTACTACCTTGTGGTTAACATATTTAGTCTGCTACTTTATTGCCTGTTCCTTAAGAATTCTGAGATCCTTTTGTAACTTTGAAGTAAGCTGTGACTTTTGCTGTCTGGATGTAGTAACTCCATCCTTTTTCACCTCAAACCCCACTGTTTTCAAGCCTATACAAAATGTTAAATAGCAGAGATTGTTGAAGTTACATACTGATAAACTTCTGTCTGGGTGCAGTGTGGCTGTTTAATCTCTACCGAGTTTGAAACCTTTCTGGAAAACCAGTATTATTATATTGGTCAGTTCTTCCTTACCCACATGCATCTTAACTACTTCAAAGAACTCTAAGTTGGATCTTGATTTCCTTTCACAAAAGCCACATTGCGTTTTCCAGTATACAATATTTATCCATGTGTTTTTCCAATCAATTCACTGTGTATAGACTTGATTTGATGGATTATTAGAACAACTGGTCCAAGACCTGGTCACACATTATGTTTATAATTTTATCTTCTACATTGTCCTTTGATCTGTGCAGGGCTAATCAAAAATTTTATATTCTGTTTCTGCTACTTTTCTGATCTCTCATTTAATCTGAAGGTGCTGTTTCTTCTTCTTTATTTTAAAAAATGGGCCAGAATACCAGCTTCTGTAGTATGTTTTAATACAGTTAACTCATTTACTTTATCAAAATTTGAACTTTCTTTAAGATATACCAACACTTCTTCAGTGATACGTTCTATGTAATTCCTGACATTCAGGTTTAAACATCTTAGGCTTTAGCTTTCAGACGTAGGCATATTTTGTCAGTCTACAGTCTATGTGCATACTTGCTTAGGAAATTTTTTTAATATACTTTTAAGGTTTTTTTTTTTCCCAAACTTGATTGGTTTCTTTCCTAATTTGATAAACAAATAAACCGACCCTATTGGGTGTAGGAGATGCTTACCCTTCTTTGATTCTATCTATTCCAGAAAAGTGTTTCAATTCTGAATTGACCTAAATCTTTTTTCCACACCCTGGTTGCGTGCAGAATCATACAATCTTGTTTGTCTGACCCTTTGTGATACTGGCAGCATTTCAAAGAATGGCACTAGCTTTGATCTTCTGCCTCCTGAATTAAAGCCAAAATATTTTTCTCTTGAACCTCTCCTCCCTCCTTGCTGGTGGTATTTAAGTGTACCCTTGCTATTGACTGTGATTGTAGATGGCCTGCATATCTTGTGAGGCTCATCGTTGTTGCACCTGTAGGCAAATCAGCGTGGGACACTCAGTGGCAGCATAGATTAAACTGCTGATATCGCTCCTAATCTGACACCTCTGAACTGCAAACTTCTGTTTCTTTCCACTTAAAATTCTTACCCTGAAGGTTTATCCTCAGTACTCGGAGATATGTGCCTTTCTCTTTCTAGCTTGATGACCATGTCCCATGGAAGTTTTGTGGGTTTTGGAGTCGGGACTGGTCAAAAGAAAATCTCTCTTCTCTTTGAGCTTCTCTAGGTGGCCTGGTTGAGTCTTGACAGTGGATACTCTGTTTCTTCAAGTTACTGCTTACTTGTACCTTATGCGTGTACCTCTTGTCTGTAAGGCAGGTAATTATGTATGTAACTGGTCGGTAAACTGGATTATCACTCTTCTGCTGGACTTCTAAGTGCATTTGATTATATTTGAAGGGCTTTTATCCTTTTCCTTAAATTGTGTTTATTGGCATCCTCATTTTTGCTGTTGATCAGTAATCTCCCTGGCCTTTCTGTGCCTTAACTCGAGGCCTGTAAAATAACTTGCTCAGGAAACCACTATGAACGTTCTGAGCAGCCTCCTCTGGTCCTCTCCTGGCCCATCTCCAACAACATGTGGTAGAGGAAGCTGCTGCATAAACTTTTTTCATTAGCTTTTTTCTAAAAATAAGATACCAATAATAAGCTACCAAAACACAGTTCTCCTAAGTCAGGTTTGGTCTATGTTCAATTAACAGTACAGTTTGGATCTACTGCAAAGCTTTGCTGGTAAGACGCTTAGTAACCCTGGAGAAAAGCAGTTATTATGGAAAAATGAAAATTGAAGCTTACAGTCAATTGTCATCAAACAGAGTGTTGGAGAGTTACAGTACAAAGGAATAGTTGAATGACCATTTCTAAAGGACTTTGTGATGGAAGGAAGAAAGCAGGGCACAGAGGAGGAGGGAAGGGCCTGAAGTAAGGTTGTTGGGAGGACTATGAAAGGAATCAAAGGCAGAATTTTGTGGATCCCTGACCATGAAGAGAAACTAAGCCTTGGAAAAAAAAAATGAGACTTTATTTGCAAAAATCCCTTAACTGGATACATGGAACTTCTGTGGCTAGGCATTCAGAGGGCAAGAATAATTGCTTTCTTCTTATGTAAATCATCACAAAAAAAGACAGAGGGATGGATTTTCAACTTCCTAGTCCCAGCAGAGCTGTTCAGCTGTTGTAGAACCAATGTATTTTTGCATTAAATTTGGGAACGACTTACAAGGCCCAGTACTGAGCAGTGCAAAGTGGTGCAAAATTTCGCACAATATAATCAATTCAAAAGACTAGAATTTAATATACAGCTGATAGTGTAATACAGGGTTAATAATTGTACATGTGTAACAGCTCCCTTCATTTGTGTGGGTATCTGCTTATTCTTTGACTAGTGAAGCACAGAGACTTTATTCAGAAGGGACGTTTCATTTGACATCTACATCTTGTCCCTAATTTACATGATTACAAGTAGTTCAGGAAAATTCAGAATCGGTGGTTGTGCTGTATTTTAAATGGAGGGGGCAGAGAGAAAATGTGCATTGTTATGAGATTATCTAAAATGTGCTTTCAGACCTTTTGTTTCAATTAATTTTGGCAAGTCTATGTAACTGTTTTAGCTGCTAAAAAGCCAGCTTGTTGAATCCTTAATACTAGTCTCCTTTAATGTTACTATAGTGATCATCAGATCTTGGATCTGATTTGTTCTGTGACTTGGGGAAAATAAGTCATTATGCAGCAAGAAAGCAATTGTTCTCCATGTATTTTCAGATCTGATGACTAGGATCCTCTTATGTTTTATTGTTTGGAACTCATTTGCAACATGATTCATTTGTTAAACCTTTCCATATAAAAAGAACAGAGATTGATCGATGGTTAAAATAGCAGTTAGACCAAAGCTTGTTTGTTAATTACTGTAGTTTTTAACAGAATCTGTATTTGCAATTTTGAGCTCTTGGGTTCTCTCTGTCACTCCCCTGCCCAGATATGTTTATTCTGTCCTGAGGCATCAGTAAGAGATTGATAGAGCATTACTGACACAGGCAATAAAGAATACTTTTCATTGGTGCAGTGTTGGTTGGGGTAGAAAGTGGCAGAACTGTAGTTAACCATTTAAATATTACTTCATACTACTGAAATACTGGTGAAGTACTCACCAACAAAAAAAAAATTCAATTAAAATCACCAGTCTATAATTGGAACACATACACTGTGGCAGAAGGATCACTAATCTCTGATTCAACTGTTTATTTGAAAACAATGTTTACTTTTAAAAATACTAATTCTTTAAAAATACAGACCATTTCAAAAGCTGTCTCTCTTCACATTGATCTTTCTTTGTCTTCGGCCTTGTTTATCAGATAACTGACAGTGTGGCTTATATCACTCTGTTTTTAACACAATACTAAAATTACCCTTGTCCAAAAAATTTATGACATACATGATTCTTATTTTGGATCCTTCTACTTGCTGTTACTTGCATTTTTGCATCTTGAAGGCTTTATTCATGAAATAGTTTTTCTTAAGCCTGTAAACCACCTTATGGATCAGTTTGCATTCCAATTTCTTTCTGATTTCACTGTTTGGGGTCAAATTTCTATTAATACATGGCTTGTTCTTGAACAGAGTTAATTGCTTCATGAGCACTCCAGGGTTCCATCTTTTTTTTTTCCCCCTCTCCCCCCTTTTTTTTTTTTTAAATTTATGTTGTTCTTCAGGGAGTTCAAGCTCAACTAGTGGATCTGCGCAAAAAAAGAAAGACTTGTATTGAAGGAAAACCATTTCCTGTTGAGAAGGGATTAACATTGTAGGAGATAGTGAAAAAGAAAAGTAAAGGAGGGCAAAGAGAAAAGCTAAGTATCTTTTATACAAATGCTAGGAGCATATGTAATAAGACTGCTGAATTGGAGTGACATGTTTTCAAGGATAAGACAGACATTATTGGAATAAGAGAGACAACCAGGAAAATGAAGGGGGATTTAAAATGCCAAGATACACAGTTTTAGTGAAGGGAGAGCTAATATAAAGCTGGAAGAGATGTAACAATATCGCTGAGGGATGATACTCAATCTGCAGTAGGAAACACTGCTGTCCCCCCCCCCCCTTTTTTTCTTTTTTTTTCTTTTTAAGCTAACTTCAGTGCTTGCATACAAGGTAAGGACAATTTAATGTAGTTGTGATTCTTGGCTGTTGCACTAGGCTTGCAGGCAGTCAGAAAAAAAGCCCAAGCAATAAAAATATTTAAGACAACAGGTCCCTAAGAACACCAGAACTTTTATTTGAAGAATGCTGGGGTGTTGAGGAGGAGACAGGAGGAAGAGAGATTGTTAGAGATCAATTACAATATTGACTGTGTTAAAACTAGAAATGAGAGCATGTTTTCACTGTTGCTGTAAGGTGGTTGTCTTTATACTGTTATTGATACAGCATAGAATATTGTCACTGTTATCATGGAAAGATTATAAATATAAATCTGTATATGGAGATAAGAAAATCAAATGGTCAAATTTGATTGAAATTTGAAATGGTCATGGGGTGGGGGTATGTGCTAGACAGAAGAAGCAGCCCTAAAGTTATTGATTTTAGCAAAGCTAACTTTGAAGGAAAGCAAAATGCTCCTGGGATTTTTGCCTGCAATCCTGTGATGAATGGGAAATCCACTCCACACAAGTAGAGAGTACATAGTGTATAAAACACGCAGAGAGGCTGCAATTAAAATTCATCCCAGTTAAGTCAAGAAAAGGAAAGGCCGATATGGGCCTGAGGCAAAAGAAGGAAAGGCAAAGAGACAACTTGCCCCTCCCGACCTCATGCTTTTTCCTTCCCCTTCGCTGTTCTTTACCATTTCTTCTACTGTCCCTTTATGCTCTCCAGCCCTTCTGTTTTAAGACAGTTCTGTCGCTGTGGTCCCCTGATGAGGTTTCTTCCTCAAGTCTGTTTTTTGTACACTGGATTTCTCAGAGCATGGGCATAACTGTTCAGAGTGCTCATAACACGGGTGTGAGTCTCTCTCCCTCCATCCCCCCAAAAATACTTACACTGTGCATCCCCTTAAACATGGTTACAAGCTGTATGTAGTCGACATACTTCCTCTTCCCCAACTTCCTTTATCTGTTTGTGGCTCTCGGATGATTTCAGTTCACTGTATGGTGAGGGAAGGAATGAGGCAGCAGGAGCTGGGGAGGGCAAGCAAGTGGGAATGTAACAGCTCATTGTAGACAGTGGGGCTACGTGACCAATGTTTAGAAAAAGACACTATGTTGCGCTGGAGCATCTACCACTGAAATGGCAGGAGTTCTTTGAAAGAGAAGGGTCAAACAAGCACATAGACGGTTGCAAGTGGTGTTCCTTCCTTTTGTGCAAAGTTAGGACACAAACTGGTTCTTTTGGAACCCAGTATGCAAGTTGCTTTATTGTCCAACATCCCACATACACACATTGTCAGACATCTTATTTCAGGGTCTAAAGAACAGCTGTGAGGAAGAAAGTAAATTTAACATATTTGCAGTCTGAATCGTAGCAGGTGTGAAATGGCATTGCTGAAGCTGAGGGTAGTTTATAGTAGCTGGTGATCTGGCCCTTAACTAAAGCAAACAGTTTGAACAAATTTTGATCTGGCATTTTATTTGAAAGGCAAACAAAGATGATAATGGCAAAAGTGGACTTCAGAGAGACATTTAATGAGACAGTGATGAAAGATCGAGTGGTCTTTTTCTGTCAGTCAATCTGTATTCTCTCGTTTTTTTAAAGTCACAGGGATTTGCTAACTACAGAAACTGGTAACAGGCAGAGAGGATGACCACATGGTCCTATGGCATGCAGCTGACCAGTTTCTGAAGATGATATGAGGGATCATAAGGTTCAGTTCCACGTGTACTTTCATGATAGTTGCATCTGTATTTAAAGCTTTCTGTCACCGAAGCACTCTTGGTGTTGTCAGATGTCTATTGGACTGGATGAGCTGCAACTTCTTGCAATTGAATGTCAATAAGACCAAAGCAATTTTGGTTGATTCATAGCACCAGCTTAAGCATATTCACTTGCACAGATTACATTTGACAGATAGTTACCTTCAGCTGAACTCTGTGGTTAGAAGCCTTGGTATACTCTTGACAGTGAGCTTAGAGCTGATGCCTTATGTTTATTTCATATCCTGTTTTTGCCTTCCTAATACTGCATGTGTATGTCTACATTTAAATAAATTCACAGCTGAAGTACTAGTCAGTCCACTTGTTATCTCTGGAAAGAATGTTGTGATGAGCCAATTTCAGTATTTAAGGAATGGTGTTTTTTTCCTGTTTAGGCAGTATTAATTTCTAAATCTGTCTAATCGAGGATTTTTTTTATCAGGAACTGCTGGAAAAGTATCTGTCAAAGTCTAACAAGAAGAGTGAAAGAAAGAAAAATGTAGAGGATAAAATGAAAGATGAAAAAGTATTATTCATTTTGAAATGTTTTCCTTGTATTCTACCAGTTTCCTGGCCTGCAGGAAAATATATTCAACACAGGTGCTCTTACCCCGTTGTATTAATGAAAGTTAAAATCCTCTGGATTCTGCAACAAGATTGTGTATAGTGTCATCAAATACTGATGCATGTGTGCATCCCCTATAAATCTTGTAAAGAAAGGCATCTTTCCAGGTCTTTTCTTGTAACGGTCTTAAAATAGTCTGGGTTAAAGCACAGTTTAGTTCACTGAATCGGTTAGTTGATCCTGCTTATGGTGAACTTACATATATTGAAACTTCATGTGGAGCATACTGAAGAATTAAACTTTTGAATTATTTGACACCATTCCCCTGTGCAGGCTCCTAGTCAGCTTAAAGCAGTATCCTGATTTTGAAGAAAAAATCCAGTGATGTATGCCAAATAGCTTGTGCGTATACTGTTTGCAGTCACTCACAACTTCAGTTCGTGTTTTTAAAGGCTGAAGGTGATTTTTCCTGTAGAGCTTTAGGAGGTGCTAAAAGGGAGATTTTGGAAGTTTTTACTTCCTTCTCTCAGTGAAGAATAGGAATGCAGCATCCTTAAATTTTGATATGAATGAACTAAAAATATAATACTTAATAAATTTAAACATTTGTATGTACGTATTTCAGCTAGACTGGCATGCTCTGGTGAGAGGGCAGAGCTGACTTTATATTTTTGGCTGCAGTTATATAATGAATCTCAGCCTAGAACTACATTGGCAGGCTTCCTTCTAAAAATGACAATGGTTGGAAGTAAAGGAATCTCCCCTAACCATGAATGTTAACTTCAGCACTTCCTTTTTTAAAATCATCATAATAAAGTCCCTGACCATGCTGTTACTTAAGTCAGTGGTTGCAATGAATGGCCTCAAGCTCTCTTTGTCTTATTCCTGTAAAATGCTCTTTGGTCTGAGAACCAGAGACGTGTGAAAAGCATCACATTGAAATCTATATAGATGCCAGGGTTGCAGCTTGCCTCTACCTTCTTGTGCTCTTTTCCTTCATGCTTGCAGCCAAGTTGCTTCAAAGGCTTGAAGTACAGAGGGGTGGGTAGTAGGTTTGGGTTTGCTCAGAGGTGCAGAGTTCTTATAGCTTAAAAACTTTGGTTTTTTTGCCATGTGAGGGTAGTATAGGATTTGAATATGGAAACACAGGAGTTTAGAAATGTGAATAAAGTAATTTAATAATAGCAGGTAAAATAAATTTTATTATCTGCCTGTCTTTTGCATTTGCTATAAGATAATGGGCAAACAATCTAAAAACAGCATTGAAGATTTTAAGTAGCTGTAATGACTGCATGAGGTAGTACTCCTTTTCTCCTGTACTTGGTAAGAAAGAGAAATGCATTTGAAATCGAGACAGGGTTCTAGCTGAAGCAGCACCAAGCTCACTGGCAAACTGATCAGGAAGTTCTTTTACTGGTATAGAAGGTGCCATTTGTCTGTCAAGTGTTACGCAGATAAATTACCTCAGCTGGCTTGTCTCCCCTGGTTATTATTCTTTAATTTCCACACGCCTCCCTCCCCGCATCCCCCTGTCCCTATTAATATGGTTATTAGCATCTTTTTTGGTCTGTTTGAGAACAAGATCCCAGACAAATTCTTCCTGACATGTTCTTGTTCTCATATGTTTGCTACATAAATTCATTATCTTTTGCCAAGCTTTAGATCTGCCAAGCTCCCTCTGTGTTGTCTCAATTTTCATTCCAAATAAAAAAAATTAAAATGCAAATAGCAAAAGACTAAAAGTGAACTCTTTATCTTAAGGTTGTAAGCTTTGTCTCTGAGAGGGGGGGAAAAAGGAAAAAAAAAAAGCATAGGAGATTTTGAGGTAAGGCATCTGCCTAAACATCCCTAGCAAAAAAGTCATCACTGCCAAACTGTACTTACACTACAAAAATGTACGACAGTGCTTATTCCTGAATTAACCAATCAGCTAAGTTTTAAATGTGGGTTAGGCTGCATGTGGTATTTTGTAAGGAGAGATAAGTAATGTAAGACTGTACAAGCAGGCTGAGCACCAGTGCTGGTGGGTAGTGTGTAAAGTAGGAGGTGGTTAAGTGTGGCATGGAATCGTGACACATCTGCAGAGGTTAAGCTGTGGAAAGTACTGCACCTCTTTATTTTCTAAAGCAGTCATAAGGTGGCTGACAGAGATTACCTGAAGGCTTGGGAGGAGTAGAGGAATTTTGGGATAAACCATTTATTTTGTTCCCTGTTTGTATTAATGTTTAAGAAAAATAGTCCTTAGGGGCATGGGATCTGCTTCCACCTGTATTCGCTACATTTTTTGTGTGTTTTGTTTTGGTGTTTTTAAAAGCTATATGTAAATGTAGTAGATTATAAAAGAGAAATAAAAATCAGTAGAATAATGCAAAATAAGAAGAATAAGGCAGAACTGGGGGGTAGGAGAGCAGCCTTTGAGGTGGATGTTCAAGATATGTGAATTCTGCAATTTATTCAGTGAAGGAAGATGTTGAATATTGGCAGAAAGTTCTCTGTTCTTTCTGATGCATCAATTTAGGGGCACATAGATGCCCAGATTTTTAAAAATAGTGTAAAATACAGCACTGTGTTTTTTGGTCACTAGCTGTGCTTAAATCACAGCTGAAAGTAAACTTGGATTCATGCTAATGGTTTAATCAAGTTTTTTTCCCCAAAATTCCATTTGTCCACTTTGTGTTGCTTAAGTCTGTATCACTGACCTTTCCTCTTTGCAGAAATTCACTTACGAAATATTAAAGCCGTGTGGAAGCCTTTGTAACTGCAGCTTCAGCAAGATTTGCAATTATGCAAGAAAATACTGAAAGACATACCTGTGTGTGTCTCATCTTTGATATGCAAAAACCCTTTACTGTATCTTTTATTAACTGTTACGCTTCTGTTTCATACCTGCTTTT
This sequence comes from Sagittarius serpentarius, assembly GCA_034782735.1. NCBI lineage: Eukaryota > Metazoa > Chordata > Aves > Accipitriformes > Sagittariidae > Sagittarius > Sagittarius serpentarius. The sequence continues at coordinate 11,056,472 of JAVKLA010000054.1, read as the reverse complement.
GCAGAGTAGAGAAGTGAACCCACATCTCCCCCAGTGGAAGAATATGCTGTATGTCTTTATATGAGCAGGCAAAAAGAGTGTATTTAGGTTGAGGGTGAAAAAGATTTTTATGATCAAGTTTCTGATTAGACCATTACAGCAGCATCACTAATTCCCCTCCTTCCATTGTCTTCCCTCATCTGTTGTCATCAGTGACCACTGTTGATTTGTTGACTCTATTAAAGTATTCAAGGAAGCCACAGGCCTGTCATTTTGGTCATAACCTTAATCTGTTTTCTCACCTTGGGAGAAAATGTGTTAATACACTGTCTATTTCTGTAGAATGAACTCACTGAAAAAGTTCCTGATGCAACAAATCTGTAATATGTTTAGAAGAAAAAAAGGGTTTCTGAATCTTGGTTATTTTAACTGAAAGCAAGCTATGTTTAGGTAGCAACTTTTCTAAGAGTCGTGCCAAATTAAGTGACGGTAAGCAATTGCAATGGTATGTTGTGTAGTAATTTTTGAGCTGGATGAGTCGCAGCTTCTCCTGGTTTCTCATAATCTCTGATTCGTTGTTATTTCTAAATGATTAAGCAAATCATTTATGCTAACTTTTGCTTTCATTTACATCTCTGTAAGGAAGCCTGTGTAACTTTATTGATTTTGGAGTTGCTTTAGCTTTTATAGCAACTAAGGGGAGGGGTCATTTCTGTGAGTTTGTTGATCTGGAAAGTAAAGAGAATATCTTTTTTTTCTTTTTAATTTTTTTCTATTTTTTTTTTAAATGCCTTACAGGTAAACTGCATATCTACCTCATTGCTCTTCATGAAGTACTTTAAAATTTTTCATATTGTGTATCACCTTTTTTATAATAATAAAATTATTTCTATTTCTGAGAAACTTGCTGTGCAAATAGAGCTTATTTAAAGGATAAACTAATACAGACTTGTTTAAGTTTTCTTACAGTTCATTTTTTGTTCCCTTATTTGGAGGAGAATTTGCTTTTTTTATATATGAGAAACAGGCTTTATGTTTTAGTTTGTATTTAATTTTTAAATTTAGCTTGCATTCGCAGCTAGCTAAATTTGCATTTTTAACTTAAAAATTAGCTTGCTTTTTTCTTAAGTTTTAGTTTACAGATACTTGGTATTTGGAAGAATCTTGTTCACTGTCTGGTATATATCACAGATCCCTGAACTACTTCTTTTTCATCTTATTCGAAAACAGTGGTGTCCATTACATGTACTAGGATGTATTCCATTTCCTAGTATTTATCTGAAGATGAATTTTTGGTCATTGTCCTTGTTTTATATGTGTCGGTCATTCCTGCCCCTGCCATCTGAGACTTTCTTTGGTGGTATAAATAGCCTTAAGAGCTGAAGTTACAGTTGAAGTATTTGCCATCACTAAGTTGGCTGGATAACTAAATAGGCCAGGGTTGGTAACATTTGGCTTGAATGACTGGAAAGGATTTTTTTCTTTCGTGTTTGGTGCCAGAGTTCTCTCTGTTGTGGAACTCCTCATTTACGGCCTGCAAATCTGGGAAGAAATCCATCTGGTTTCTTCATCTGTCTTGCCAGACATTGTGATCTAGTTATTAGAACAATAGATGATGAGAAGAAACTTTAAATTGTGTTTTATGGTTACTAGAAGCTATGATGAATAAAAGTAAAAAGAATGTATATTTAACCAGTGGAAGAGACTAACGTTGTCTTGAAATAATTCCCCTTATTTATCTGTAATAGTTTAATAAATCTTTCCCATGCCATTAAATATTGGGATAGGAAAGATAATCTAAAGGGAAAGATTGTACTTACTAAAAAACAGGTGTGTCTTTAAAACATATAATAATTATAAATTCTAAAACAGTTGGGGAAGAGACTACTGCATCTGTTCATTGTATGTCATTTAGTGCAGTGGAGTTTTGGTCTCTGGTTAGTGATCTTGAGCTCTGCTATGATATATATGTAGGTACTCTATTATTTTTTAATGCAACATAAAGGATTCTTTCCATGTCTCTCCTTCCTATCTTATTTATTAGAAATAATTTTGCACAAGGTATGTGGGTAGTATTAATATTAGGACCCATTTTTAATGGAAAATTCTTACTGATGCAAAAAGATCATAGCGTCCACTGAAGAATTCACTTCATTTATTTTGGCTGAAATGATCCAATTCAGTTCTACATGGAAGAGACTAAAATTGTCTCAGTTGCCTTTCTGTATATGTAACAGGACATCTTGATGACAGGATTAATGTGTGAAGTGTATGTTGCTTAAATGTGCCAGATATCACACATGTATGTTGTGATGTAATGTATGTGTGTGCTACTACCTGAAAGCCAGAACTTTGTAGACTGGGGTCTCAGAATTTCCACAAATTAACTTTGACTTGGAAAGTGCCATTGTAGCTCAAAAAAGGGGAATCAATATAACTGTGTCTTTTGCTTGGTAACCAGAATGTGTTCTGCCTTTGTGTTAATGAAGAGGAATATTAGGCTTTTTTGGAAAAGCATATTGATAATTTTTGTTGAAATAGTAAATATTTTTATTATACGTGTTGTACTGTTTATACCTGTTATACTATTTATTTATACATTTATTATATGTTATACCTATAGATAACACTACAGTTCAAGGCTTCAAAGGAAAATAGAAATAAAAACCCATGGTACTCTTGAATCAATCTATACAGTGGGTGCCTTTGGGGGAAGTAGAATTTTTTGCATTCAAGCAGCAGCTATGCAAAATCACGCAAAAGAAGCCGTGGAAAGCTACTAAATACATAGAAACCATGGCTGGCTGATGAAGCCTCTGCGCTGTCAGTGGTTTGAGGCTCAGGAGCAGTATCATACGTGCTTCTCATGCTCCTACGTGCTCCCCCTGCTTCTGCTTTTCGCCATAGTTGGTCCCTTAGTCTTAGCCAGTACAGCTGCTCTGAAGTGCAGTATTTGGTTGTGATGCTGCTTTTTTGCTGCACAGATTACTGCAGTATAGTGGAAGTTCCTGTTAGCAGTTAATACAAGAAAATACTGGCTTTTGTTTACATGACAGCTCTGCCTGATCCAAACCAAGTGGCAAAATTCATGTCAAATGTCTTTATGTTTTCACGGGTGGGGTCTGAGTAGCACAGACCTTTAGGTGAGAAAATAGTTGTAATGCCTTCTCTGTCCCTGTCTCATTTTATAAGCAGTAGCTTGTGCTTCAGTGTGTCCTCCATCCTGCACCACAGTGACCCATAGGGCAGGGAATTTTTCCTAGGTAGGAAGTGATTGGATTTGGTATGGCTGGCTCTGATGGGCAATTTGCTTGTGACAGAAGACCATAAGAGCTTCATTGGGGACGCACTGAAGGAACTTGCCTATCAGCTCGTTGGCCCAGTGCCTCTCATCTTTGAAACTCTTCTGGATCATAACAAGAATGCTATTAGAGGAAAGATTATGGGTATCTTTCACCATCTCAGTTCACCATCAAATGGATTTTCTGTTGCTTGGAATTGGTACTAGGCTCTGCATTGGCAGAGGCTAATGTAGTTGCAGAGTGGATTTATCTTACTAACTAATCCTTGCCACCTCCCTGTGAGGTGACTTGCTAAGTATCTGACAGATGGGGAAGAAGGGGAGGGAGAGATGGCCTCAGAGCTGGGATTAGAGCGCTGACGTCCCAGGCTTCTGGTCCTGTGCTCTGCACAGCCATGAGGCCAGCCTTTCCTACCTATCTCCTGTTACTCTCTTGGGGCAAATCCCTACTGGATGTTATTAACAAAGACAACAGGGGATTAATCCTGTTGTCCTAGTCAGGAGTGAAATTCATCTTTTATTTCTGTGGTATTGTATGCAATTTAATGCTAAGGGTCAGGAGACCTTAAATAACCACATCAAACAGCCGATCCGGTGCCAGCCTTCCTTCTTATTTAGCTTAGTCTAAACTGACACCAAACTTCGAGACATTCCTCTCCTCCCGCAGTGGAGAGCCGCTGGGATTTTTTTATACCACACATGGTTTCCCTCCTACATTTTCCTCCCATGTCAGATATTCATACCCCCTTTAATAACCAGCAGGGGGATCATTACATTGAGCTACTGCCAAATGCATAATGACTGCTGCCTTTGCCTTACACAGTCACTGCACTACTGATACCCAATTCAGCACTGTAAAGTGCTTAGGGCTACCTTGGGGATGTGCTATATTAAACCCAACTATTCTAAATCCTATTTAATACAAAGAGATTGGTGGTGGGGGAGGGGAGAGGGAGATTTAAAATTGTTGTTAGTCACCTATTTTCAACAAGTAAAAATACCTGGTCATTTCAGGCCCAGTTCTGTCAGTCCTAAGTCATAAATAGCCCCACTGATTTTAGTAGGGGGTGCATGAAGGCAAGCACCCTGCTTACGTCTGGGGGAGGCAGGATTGGGTCCTGTAGAAGCTGTGGCCAAGATGGTGAGTTTGCAAGGAGCTGATGGGGGTGAGTCCGCCAGTTTCTGAATTCCACTTACAAATGTTTTACAGTGAAAACAGGAAAGTGGAAACATGCTTCATATCTGACTAAAAATAAAGGTACTCTTAAACTTGTAAAAGACAACATTTTTATTTGAATGATATGACAGAGCTGCCACAGGAGTGTTACCTGCTATAAAGCAAGCTTAAGAATTATTACCTTTATTAGACCAGTGACACTGAGCTTTAGCCATACATTTCTAACTTCTGTCCCTCTACAGAGACAATTTTCTTTTCTTAAATAAACTGTCATGCTAGTGTTAATATATTGTTGGCTCCCTCATACTCTGAGAATACTGCTGATATAAAACATGTATATGTTAGATTGGTAATAGTATCTTTAGTGTAGCTGACTAGAACAAATGTGTTTCCCTCATGGCTGTGCTAATGTGATAAAGGAAAATTGGCTGTTCATCAGCTTTTGGCTGGGTAAAGACAGTAGAGATGGAACCACATTCTTTTTTATGCATTAATACCACTGAGAACTTTTCACTAGTTATATTTCATGTGCGGGCATGTTGTGCAAAGATGTTGTAAAACATGAGATAATGCTACAAATAACAAAGTAGAAAAGCCTGTATCTTTTATGATGATAACAGTCAAACACCAAATGACAGTAACAGGCTGTAAAAAATGTGATGCAGAAAAAAAATGCAATGTAACCACCATATACACATATACTTAGGCTCTTGCAAATAGGGCATCAGATGTTTAGAGGGCTTTGAATTAAAATTAAATAAAAAACTGTTGTATTTAGGTCATTGATGTGTCAACACAAAAGATAATTTAAAATGGAGAGATGTATTTTGAGCAGTGAAACTCATATGCAATAACTTTTTGAACAAATCTCAAGGCTTAGTAATTATGATAATAGCCTTCAAATTTCCATCAGTGGAAGGGCAATAAATATTCCTGTCTAAATTTGGGAAATATTGACTGAATCTGGAAATGGCAATAAAGCTCAGCATGCATGTGTATGTTTGAAAGTGCAGTTTAAGGAGGAAAATTCATCTGTACAATTTTGTGTGAAGCCTAAAAAAAAAAAAAAATCCAAACAAAAACCTCCATCTCATTTCATATTTTCTTTCTTAAAATACTGACAGACTCATGTTGCCTGAGGCACTGATGCTGATCATCTGAGCTCAGATTTATAGACAATTGTGTCCGTTTATCTTGGTCTGAAATTTGAAAGACTTTATTGGTGGAATAGCTTTGTGAGTGCCTATGTTGTGGTTTTCAAACTGATACCTTTCCAGGTTCTGGCTTTCCTCTTTGCAACAAATTATACTGGCTTGTAAACCTTCTGTTTGTCTTCACATACATACTGTTCTTATGGAAGCAATTATTCCAGGTTTATTTTGTTTTGATTAGCATGGGTATCAAGACAGGCTAAAGCACTCTAGTTTTATTTGGCCTCTGTAGACATGATTCACCAGGCATCCATATCTGCAAAATGAAAATAACACTCTGTAAACTGGCAACAGAAAATGATATTTCAAAATCTGAAGGCTACCAAGCTCTCATGTGAAATAAGCCTTATGCAAGCTAAATATTGCTAAAAATCAAGTAATTTCAGTTTTGCAAATAAATTGCTTTCTGAAATAAATGAGATTAAGTTTATTCAGTAGACAATTCAACAGACTTCAAAAGTTTTGAATAAATTCAACTTAGTTTCTATAATTAACTTCATTAATGGGAAGCTGACTATAGCCATGATGCCTCCAGTTTTCATTTTGTATGTGCCTGTATTTTTTAAAATGAGTGTTGGATTTCATAAAATGTAAAGCTGAAAGGCAGTCCCATATTATTGAAGTTTTTCTAATTTTATGTAACCTAAACATGAGGATTTTTAATGCAAAAAAGTACTTTGCAAAAGCTCAGCATCTTGTGACTTTGTGGAACTGGGAGAATGCCATAAAGTATTTCTATGAATGCTAACTCAAATTTAAAATGAATTGGCAGGGAAGGGAACGCTTGCAGAAAACAGTACCCTGGGGTGCTGGCTGAGTGCATATTCCTAGCCAAGGGTTCCCTTGATGTAAGGGAACTGCCCACTGGGTGTAAAGCAGATGTAGCCAGTTCCTATACCGTTCCCTTCAGCCCTTGTAGAAAGAAATGTGCTGGGGTTGCGGAGGTATTTTGGAGGGGTGTTAGAGGCCTGGCTGATATGTGCTGCATTTGGTTATCCTGAGTGTGGTATATGGCGCCTTGAGGCCTGTTGAACTGATGTATATGAGAAGAGCTCTGACAGCTATAACATGTGCCCATGGCCTAAAGTGGTCATGTAGCTGTAACCAGCCTCATACTTTGTGAAACAGACCCACCCTTCTCCTTTTCCTCTCTTCCCCCTCCCCACCAGATCACTGCACCGTAGTGTTGTCTTCTTTGATTTAACCACTGTAGAAATTTTATACTCTGTGCATCTGAGTGATGTTCTTATTAACTGGATTGCTAATGGATGGACAAAAAAGAGGTAACTACTGTCAGTACGCACCGAAAATGAAGAGACACAGCAAGTAGGATGAAGTAATGTTAATGATTAATCAGTGGTAGACAGAACATGTAGAGAAATCGGTGAATGCATAAAGCAGCATGTGTTTGGCCCTTTACATTGCTTCTACAGGTGCATCACAGCAGAGTTAGTTTCTTCTTGAATGGATGGGAAGATGACAACACACCTTTTGATTCAAGAATTCTTGTGGGAACAGTTGCAGATACTGATGCTGATGGTACGCTGCAAATTGGACAAAGCTTCACAGGTAAATCTTGTAGTATTTTAGTGGAATGCACTGGAATATTCGAAATAAGATGTGCACGCTGTGGTTAAATGTGTATGAGTCATTTGAAGTCATCTGTATGCTGTGGAGTAATATCTTCATTGCAGGAGAAAATTCCTATTGTACAATTAGCTTTCTCAAAGGACTGGCTGACAGATAGGCATTTGGTGGATGATCCTATGGGATCATAATTTATTTTATGTGTTACTGCATACTGCATAGGTAGGTTTTCCTGCATTCTCTAAAATGTAGGTATGTAAAGCGATGCATTCCATTAATTTACCATCATAGTTTTTCTGAGTAAATACATGAAACTATTTCAGCATGGGATTGTGCACAGCCACTAGACTACACTCCTCTCCAGAGGCAGGGATAGAGCTGAAGATTTCTGGCTGTTCATGTTCTTCAGTTCTTATCAATACTCATGTGAACCACTAGCAGAACAAGAATCCCTCAGCCTCTAGTAATGCCTGATAGCATTACTCTTCATCTACATCTAGAATTTTATATGTACTACAGCGTGACATGATCATTGCAGAACAGCTGGGGGATGTTTTGTTGCTCTCCACAAATTCTTGGCTCTGCAGATGTAAGAACACTGACTATTGCTGTTCAGGAACATGCACAATTTGAAGCTAACTCCTAAATATAACTATATGTCACTTAAACAACTTTAGTGTGCTCTTGGGCAAGAAAGTTGTTCTGTGCCCCATTTCTTAAAGCTTGTATTTGGAAATGTGTTGTGATTTTGATGCTGAATACTGGATAACTAATAAATGTATAAGAGGAATATTTTAAAATGCTTTTTATCTTTATTGTATAAATTGATAGGTACAGTTGTACCTACTGTATCTCTTCTCTAATTAGAGGTGGCACATGGACCGGCTCATTACTTCTGTCTAATGAGCCGATCCTTGTGCCACCTCTCTAATCAGAAAAGAGATAGGTACAAAATGTTCTTATAAAGTTATTATAAATCATTCTTTTTTATCAAAAAAATTAAGTCACTGCCCTCTATAGTTTTGTCCAGGTCCAAGATGGTTTCATTCAGGAGGGGTAATTGTGCAAGAGATCTCTGAGTGCTGAATTAAAGGTGCTTTCATGCAGTGCAAAGCTGCCTTCTGCTCAATAGATTACTTATTTATAGTATATTTTCTTAGGTTTAGAGCAATTTGTTGGAAGAATGCAGGATTTTCGATTTTACCCAGTGGCACTTACAAACAGGTAAAGAACCTTTATTTTTGTAAAAAAAACGAGTGTGGTGAGAAGAAAGAATAAATAACAATATGCTTATTTCCCAAAGTTTAGTGCTTTTCAGATGTCTCCTTTAGATGATTGCTTATGATGATGTAATTTACTGAACCTCATTTCAGAGATGACTTCTAATCTAAAAAATTTTGAATTAAAATAAATTCAGCAACAACTTAATGTGTTTTCTTTAGAACTGTTGCTTAAATACAGCTAGTATATGTAGTAGTATATATCTAGTGAAACTCAACACTTAGTAGTAAATGTGCGCTTTCCTTGTTATTGTTGTCCCTGTTACAACCTGAATTAGTAAGTAAACGTTCTTGCAGAGAGTAGATCCAGTTGCTAGATTTCAATGCTTATAAACTGTCTAGGTGTTATTAACTCATCGTAATTCTGAAATAATAGTGTGTGCTGATAAGCTTAGTCCTGCTTGATGAGACTTGCCAAGCTTTCCCAGAGCTCCATGTAAACTATAGGGTGAGGAAGGGAGCATAGTAAGCCTGTCAAGTTTAGACCACTCAAATACCAGTGATCCAAATGAAGTGGACAGGCATTCCAACTGGTCAGCATGCTGGCTTTGTGGCTGCGAGCCTGGCTCGCATGCTTAACAGTTCCCTTCCTCTGGTTTCAACTTCCCCATGGTATCAGACGTCCATGTCAGGTATTCTTGATGTTCCTCCCACCCCCCACACACACTCCTACTCTGAGGTGTTATTATCTTAGCTGTTCATTGCTTTCTGTATTAGATTGTCACCATAAGCTGCCAATGACTTCTCTAGCTCAGCCCACATAGCCCTGAGCAATTGCTTTGACTTCCTCCATTCCCGAGGCCAAATTACGGTTGCCAGTGCAATTTCTGTTGCCCTCCAGTCTCCCTTCCTAGTGCATTACAAAGAAATGTTACCTTTGTTATCTAGCTCATGCTGGATTAATCTAGTCAATTCAAGCTGGCCAGAAGTAGTCAGGTCCTATTTGTCTGCGTGGTGCTTCTGGGTGGGCTATACGCAATGGCACTCATGACTGCAGACCTTAAGGCTCTGTAATGATAGTCTTTTGATAAAATGTAGAGCAGTTTCCTAGGAGCTCAGCTGTCTACAGGACATTACGATGAACTGCGCTCCGTGAATTTAAAGTATTAACATGAATCTGAATTCCATGTCACATGAAAATCATGTTGGTTGTATTCTTTCGGAGCAATGCTTGTCAAATCCTTTGAACTACAGTTTAAGTCAGTGAAATAAATAAAGTTTAAAAGTTGAAAGATAAGGCATTTTACAAAGTGTTGTGACCTAATGATGTCTTTGTAAAAGTAGTTTTATATCCACAAATAACTTGGTCCAAAATGTTTATCTGGGATAAAAACCTTGCCTGCATATCAATTAATTGAAGTCTATGGCTCTCTAAAAGGTCCTGTAACTTTGGGTTCTGTGGAATTTGTAGTGGCAGCAGCAAGTATTTATTTGCTTCATAAGTATACCAAAAATTATGTTCTTACTGATAAAGTAGAAAAATGGGAAAAGTAAGAGTTTTTTAATTTAAAAATTCAGTGTCTTCTAGGCTCACAAAATCCTTCTTTTACACCAGAGGTGAGCAGATAAAGGTTTAGGTAACCTGCCCATGTCGTTCATATATCTATCTGCTTGCCTACCTACCTACATATCTGTTTCAGTTGCTGATGTCAGAGGAAACTAAAGTGACTCAATGGCTTTGACGTGGGCTGTGAGAAGCAACTAGAGTGATCACAGACGGGCAGCTAAAAAAGTGGGCATTTGTATTGAAGTTAGTTGAAAGTGAAAATATTTCTATCCAGGTTTTCTAAGGTGCAACGTGATATTGCTCAAGCTGGTCTTTTCGGAGGATTTGAGTGCAAACATTCAACTCGTCTGCGGTTGCAGGTGATATGCCAGTGCTATGGTACGCTTAAGAACAGCGTCCAGATCACTGACTGGAGTCAGACCTGAAGCCATAATAAAATGTTAAGAGTTTTTCTCCTTGCGTGTAGGGCTGGATTCATCCTACCTAGCTTTCGGCACCCTAACAAGGAGCTCTTTTCCCTTGGCTCCATATATGCCTGTGGAGCTCTATGTATGTCTATGGAGCAACGAAAGCAACTCGAGAGTGCTTCTTCACAGACACCTTCTGAAGGTGTCGGCAGCTTACCATTGGTTACGTAGGGGCCCTGGGTGGCCTGATTCCTACCTGATTGCCCCTTTTATGTGAGATGAAGCCAGGCATTTAGGGTTTCTACTGTAATCTAAGCTGCGTTCTGTTTAATTTTTGAGCCTAGAGGCACAAAGTGGCACTTGTCCTTTTTTATCATGTGTGTAATTACTTTTTATATATGCTGTGACAGAGACATTTTGGAAGTATTCTCTGGAAAATTTCCTTATCTGCATACCCAATCTGAGTGCCGCTGTCCTGGAAGTCATCCCCGGGTACACCCATTGATACAGAGATACTGCATCCCTAATGGTGCAGATGATACCACTAACGACAGAGTGCTAAGGTTGGATGTGGAAGCCCATCCTCTGTATTACATCAATGATGATGACATTGGGACAACCTGGATTTCATCTGTGTTTGCTAATACTGCAGGTCTGGATCATGGTGTTTCAATCACTATAGATTTACAAAATGGACAGTATCAGGTAATGAGAAGATTATATTTGCTATTTATTAAATCAAAACTAGGAAAAGATTTTTCTGTAGACATTTCATTACAATTTTGAGGAAATTCAAACCTTATGCTTTAAGATGTTATCCTTAGAGGACCAGGAAGAAAACTTCCTTTATCGGTATGAAACAATGCAAAAGGCAACAGAATGCGTTATGGTTCTTGTCATTGTCTTTTGATGTGCCTTGGCTGTTGTAACAAGCAGAAGTCTAGAACAGATATACCAGAGTGGATATCCTGAGTGAAGACACACCAATATTTAGAAACTGGTTGCTCTTTTTTAACTCCACTTTTGTAAATTTCAACTTTATTTTTAATTTCTATTAAAACTTGAGGTGCTTGTTTTATACGTCCTTGGTAGAAAGCTGACTGCAGTCAAATGGAATTCAACACGTCTGTGGCACACTGACATATCAGAGGGGATTTCTGTTTTGTAGATATCCTGGAGATGGTAGTTTAGCCTCCTGAGGAATATGGAAGGAAAATACAATAAGCAGGCAACATTCCTGAAGAGGCCAGCTTGCACTTAACACTTCACTATGCTATTGAAGAATGTCAGGATATCTTGAAAGGAGGGACATATCAGTAGTGGGGCTGCATTCACTACAGAGGCTCTACCAAATTTCCATGTATTCTTGCTAGCTTACCTTTTCTTTTTTTGTCATTAATGGGGAAAAGGGAAAGAATATGATGACAGGTTTTGGCTACATAAGTAAGAATTAGTCCTTTAATTAAAAATGAGTTCAAATGCCTGTGAAGTTTTTAGGACTTGTCTTACTTGACACACACATTTCTGCATAAGCAGTATGCTGGGGGAAGTGCTCTTTAATACAACACTAGATATTTGATGAGATTCTGAGCTAAAAATAGGGAGATTCCAAAAAAATAAAATTTACATGTTATCAGGCAACTCATCAAACATTTGGCAACACAAAGCTATGCCCTTTGTTTCTGCCAAAATAATATTACTGTAAAAAATCATGAAGCTGACTTTGCAGTGCATTTTCAAATGGTCTTCAAGAAAAAGTGGAGTTCTGATGCAACAGTTCAGTTGTTGCATAATAATGTCTGAGAGATCAAAGAGCTTGTTTAACAAAAAAGGTTATCTTTGGTTTTAATTGGGAATACGTGGACTGAAGTATTGGTTCTTTTTCTGTCTGAGTGGTAAAGCAGACTATATTGTCACATTAAAAAAAAAAGTTTATATTCTCATTGGTTTACAACTTAGCCATTAATATCAGTTGATAAATGTTATCTTCTCGTAGGTATTCTATATTATTTTGCAGTTCTTTAGCCCACACCCTGAAGCAATAAGAATTGAAAGAAAAAAAAGAGATGATCTAAACTGGGAAGACTGGCAGTATTTTGCTAAAAATTGCAGTATTTTTGGAATGGATAACAATGGATCTCTGGAAAAACCAGACTCTGTCAACTGTCTCCAGCTTCCTAGGTATGAGTGGGTATTAGCTACATAATACAGATGCTTTGAAAAGGTAACATCCTGACACGATTTGTTTCTAAGTCCCAATGAGACAGAATCTTTTAATTGGGTACACTCATTTATTATGGGCTGCTGTGTATATAAAAGATCCCAAATTTGACCTTTCGATTGAAGATTGCCAAAAGGTCATCTGTCACTTTTATCAGATTTCAGACATTAGGGAATGTGACGCAATTGATTATTCTGTTATTTTTGAGCTAGAATTTTGAAATTTCACATGCTTGTGTTTTGGGGGGCTATTGTTAGTACAATTACAGAACACTGAGATGAAGAGTGGAGGAAGGTACTGATAGAACTGATTGTTTTAAAGAATCTAGTGAATGTGAAAGTATACTTTCTGACCTCCAAGAGTGTAATGTGTTCTGAAGCTTAGAAGAGGCCAAACTTAAGTACTAAAGTCAATCATTCAGCCTTACTACTAATCATGCAAAACACATAAGAATTGGGTTGAAAATTGTATCTTGAAGCTTTCCAATCTTTCTAAGCAAGAACCAAAATAAAATGGGGTGGGGCGCGGGGCCCAAGAAGGATCACTACCTTTTAGAAACATGTTGCAAGCCTTTTTAGTAGACAGCATGTGCAAATTTAAATATATATAAGATATACAATATACATTTCATAAATATAGCATATAACATATAGTTAATATATATTACCATTTTACACACACATGCTTCTATGTACCTGCATATACATTTGAATCTTCTATACCTCTGTGTATATTCAAAATGCCCTATCTCTTGCCTGAATTCAGATGCCAGTCAGTATTAGGTTTGCTTAGTACTTGGCTGGAAATCAGTGAGAAAATACAGTACCAGGTATTGTAGGCATTTTGCTTTTTTTGTTGTTTCACTTTTGCTACCTTCCTAGGACTTTTCAAGTGTCAGCATCTTTGTTCTCCAGCAGTTCAGTATTCTGAGGAAAGGAGCATAAAGTCATCTGAGTTATACCAGTTTTCAGCAAAGGACTTTGAGGTTTATTGCTGATCCTTGAAGCAGAGGGTAGAAAGGAAGGGAAATCTCTTTAAGTAAGCCAAACATTTTTGGATAAATAACCCAAATGAGGTGTAATGCCCTTTTCAGACCAGAAATATGTATTTGTATATTTTCTAAAAAGAACCGAGGAGTTAAGTATGAACTGTTTCCATAAATGTTTTGTAAGTAGTACTGTTTCTCCCCTTTGATTACGACGTAAATGATGATAGGAAGTGATACGAGTGAATGCTTTTGGGTACAGCTGATGTACAGAAAGCTTTGTTTAAAAGATAAGAAATATACCCTGTAATGGTGAGTGTTCTGTGTACTCAAAGAGAAGTTACTGTTGGAACAATCCTCCAAATTTGTCAGCAGCGTAGCAGATCTCCCTGCTGAGACCTTTATAGGAGGGGAAGATGATTTTACTGTAAAACAAAACTATTTTTTTCTCTCTTTCATACCCATGTACTTGTAAGTGCCAAGACATGTCCATATTGTCTGTCCAGGATTTAGACACCAGTGTGCTTGTGTCCTGGTGGCCTAAAGAGGACATCGTGGGTTGACGTGGAATGCAAGTGACCTTGGCTTTGAAACCCTTACCCTGGCTTGAGGGTTCTTGGTTTAGTGATCACATGGTAGTACTGAATGGACTCTTTTGTGTCCTTTAGGAGGTGAAAGTGATTAAGGTGTTTATTTCTGTATCCTGTACCACCTCTGTCAGTTAGGAGTTGCTCACAGTCCTTTATCCTGCTATCAGAGGCTTGAATCTTTCCTTAGTCTGAATACTGCCTGACCCTTGTTTTAGGGCATCCACGCCCAGCTTCTGAGGAAACCAGGAAAAGAAAGAAGATCCTAACATCTTGATGACCTGCTTATCTAGGTGCCACCAGCCTTACAGTCTTTCTGCTGTTCCTTCTGGTGCTTCCATACCAAGATGGTGTCATTCGTCTACCATTCATACCTGTCTCAGCGTATCTGTTACAGCTCTATATGTCATGGAAGAAAGATACTTCAAGTGTCTGCAGAGGGGAAGAAAGGACAGTATCACCCAGAGAAATACAGATATATTCCACTGAGATTTTTGTGAAGCGCTGACCTGGATAGGGGCACAGTAAATTCAGTGAACCTTCACGAAGACAGGGGAGTATGACTGTTGTAGTTTAACCCCAGCTGGCAACTCAGCACCATGCAGCCGCTCACTCACTTCCCCCCTCACCCAGTGGGATGGGGGAGAGAATCGGAAAATAAAGTAAAGCTCGTGGGTTGAGATAAGAACAATTTAATAAAACAGAAAGGAAGAAACTAACAACACTAATAACAATAAAGTGACAATAATAATAAAAGGATCGGAATACACAAGACAAGTGATGCACAGTGCAATTGCTCACCACTTGCCGACCGAC
>JAVKLA010000054.1:11013381-11041314 GCA_034782735.1 Sagittarius serpentarius | reverse complement strand
TGAGTCTAAACACGACTGAGCAACAGCCGAAAACATCAGGGTGTTATCAACATTCTTCTCATACTGAACTGAAAACAGCGCTGTACCAGCTACTAGGAAGACAATTAACTCTATCCCAGCTGAAACCAGGACAATGACTCAGCAGACCTCTTCTAACTACAAATCTCATCTTTCAAAAGCTCAGAGATATTTTGAAGTGATGAGAATTATATTTTTTGAATGTTGTATGTCAGGTTCCAGGTGAATACTGTAGGATAGCTACTTTTAATGAACCCATGAAAGTGTGCAAATAAGCAGGCATTCTTGCCTCTTGCAGACGCAAGTTCTACTCATAGCTAAACTCTGCCTAGTAGGTATACCAATGTGAGAAATGATTCATACCAAATTGTGCAAATGTGCAATTTATATATACTTGTTTACTCAGCCTTTGCTTTAATTCTCAGGACTGTCCTTCCCCTTCTTGGGCTTAAATGTACAGTTTTACTCTCAGTCCTACTACACTCCATTAAATTCTCTTGCACTTCACTCACTGGAAGGTGGTGTGTGTTTCTTATTCTGCTCACTCATCAAATGAGATGATACAGTCCAGTGGCTCTGGAATTCAAAATATAATTCTTTCTCTATAGTTTTTATGTGTTTAGCAGGTATATAATTAACAATATGGGCATGTTAATCATCATGTTGGTCATCTCAATGATTTCCTTATGTATTTCAAGCATAGTTCACATTTCTCAAAGACATTGTGTTAAACTTTTTGAAAACTTAGTGCAGATGACACTGTATCAGTCACACTTTTATTCATATTTTAAAGTTGCCCTTTAGAGGCTTTACTTTTAATTGGAAACTTAGGGTCTGGGGAAGAGCATGGCAGTTTGGGGAAAAACAGACATATAGAGGACACTTTTACCTTGCTTGAATTCTGGTGATTAGGAATCCACTGACATAAGAATTTTCCCCAGAAAACACACAAAGCTTATGTACAGTTAAGTGGAGACCCTCTCTGAGAAAAAGGATATTAGGAGATAGAATCTGTAAAAATATGTGATATTTTGATTTTCATTTGTCTTCCTCTCTGTTTAAACAGCTTTACACCGTATTCCCGTGGTAATCTAACGTTTAGTGTTCTTACCCCGGAACCAAATCACCGACCTGGTTACAATGATTTTTACAATACTCCATCTCTCCAAGAATTTGTAAAAGCTACACAAGTGAGGATTCATCTCCGTGGCCAGTATCACACTAATGAGTCTTGGGTAAATTTTAGGCACAGATACTATGGAGTTAATGAAGTTACAGTCAGTGGAAGGTAGGTGTTATGGAACTCTTCCCCCACCTTTCACTGCCTCTGACTATTACAGCCGTGCAAAGTATGTAATGACCTGCCTGAAATTTAATGAAGTTGTTCCGCTTTTACATTTATGAATGAGAAGGGAATTTGGTCTGAAGCAGTGCATCAAGTTTGAAATGACTGGTGTACTGTTTTTTTAAAACACTTGCTCACACGTTATTTTAAAGTTTATTATACTTATTACACAAATCTGTCAAAAGCAGTCCTTTGCTAAGAATTACCAGTGCCTCTAAGCAAAGGCTTATGATTGAAACCATGGCTTGAGCTTTACTTCAGTAGCTCTTCCAAGTTTCATTATAGATTCCCAGACATGGCAAATGTAATAGTCTTAATGCAGAGCTCATTCTTTGTTTTAGCCGTAGTTTTCCTTTTAAAACTGGGCAGCTGTCAGTAAAAGTGTTACATTATCTGTGAGTGACAACTTTATTGTATATAAGTGTGCTGTCTTGTGAAAGGACTAATTATGCCTTGTAAATAATATGCAAATTTGGCAATGAAATAGTTTCCAAGAAGCATATGGTGCAGATTTTTGTTAATAAGTATTATTCCTGAAATTATTTTGGTAGTTCTTATTTTGAGAGAAAGCACTCCATTAGAGGTCATGTTTACCTTAAAATTTTCTACACTACTAATACGTTTTGATTATTGATTTACATGTGTTATGATAATGCTTTTACCAAAATAGCTACCATCTTGGTGGCTATGTAACAAAATAATTTCAGCTGTAGTTTGCAGAGCTGTTCCATGCCTCCAGAAGAGCAGCCCTTCAGGTAGAGTGGGGTGTTTTTTGCCTGTTAACTAATACCCTAGAAAGATTTTATTTTAGTAAGAAATGGACTTTTTAACTGAGATCAAGATGGGTTAATGTAGAAAATTGTTTGATACAGTTAAGATTTCTTGAAAAACTCTAGCCACACTGTAAGGCTTAATATTGATGAATTGCTATTTATTTAACAGTTTTACATATTAATATTATATAATGAAATCTATATTTCATTATATATTATATAAGAGTGGCTCTTGCTACATGGTGGTTTTTATTTTCTTGGAAAGCAATTGTTGATGCTTAAAAACATGCTGAGTGAAGTAGTCTTTTGTAAGTTACTGCACTTAAGAATATTCTCTTTGGTGTTTATTTGTTCTTAATAAAGAATCAGACTATGTAATACACAAAATTGTCTTTGTGACCATGTTATATACTGTTGGACAGATGTGTTTTCATGTTTTAATTTTTTCTTCACTACCTATTGTTCTTTCAGGTGTAATTGCCATGGCCATGCTGATAATTGCGATGCAGCTGTGGAACCATATAGGTGCCTGTGTGTCAAGGAAAGCTATACAGAAGGAAATAATGTTAGTCCCTCCTTTGTCTGTGTCATCTATGAACAGCCTCAAAACCAGGATTTTAGTCCTGGGAGAGAGTGTGTGTACGTGTGTTAGTGTTGTCCTAGCTTTTACACGGAAACTTTCCATAGCAGGTTTTGTATTAAAGAAGGCAACAAAAAACTACACCCCTCCCCTCCACCCCGCCCCTGCCAAAAGCCATTCCACCACAGACCATAAGGAGTGCTGTGTTCAGGGCTTTGATCTCTTGTTAGAGGATTATGCCACTTTCAAACATTAGATGCAAACCCGAATTTAGACTGTCAGCATCTAATAAAGATTATGGTTCTACCTGCTGTAGCAACTAGCAAATGATCTGTAGACTGAAAAGGTAATGAAGACCCAATGTTCATGGCAGACGTGCTTCAGGGATTTTTTTTATTTTTTATTTTTTTTTTAAAACTCTATAGTAGTTTTAGTCTGGTCCTATAGACTCCAGACCCATTCAGTAGATGGAGTACAGTAGGCACAGTTCTGGTGTTCAGCTGCCAATTTAGTTTCATTTGAAAGGGAGTGGTTCAAGTGGTCCAAGACAGCTCCATGAAGCAAACCAAAGGACAGTAAATGCAGAAAATGTGGAGATTTGCTTCAAAACTGCATGGCTAATCCAAGGTAAAACACTAACATAGATTTACCTTCTGATACTTGGAACATCTGCAGATACTTGGGACATCTGTAGATTGCAGTCTCTGACTTCATCTAAGAATGAGATCTTTTGATGCAGTTGTTTTACGAAGTATGTCTAAGATAGGAAGAGTTAAAACATTTTGGACTTGATTTTAAATGTCTCTTGCATAGTTGAGCACAGGTAAGAAAATACAGAGACATGCCCATACATACGTATTTGGAAGTTATTTTCATGGGAGTCTTATTCAATATTTTGATCTCAACCAGTGATTTGGGTAGTGGCTTTTTAAAACACTGAAAATTGAGCTTTGAACTTATTTATTTATTTTAGGACAACCTGTAAATGTCAATTTCCCATACTTTTTTGCAGTCATATATGGCATTTGGTTATCTTTAAAATAATCTAAAGTAGCAACATGATTGTTCTAATAAAATAATAAACTTAATATTACTTTTTACTGCTCTGTGTTTTCAGATAGTCTATTAAGGTTAAATTTCTTGGAATTAATTAAAAGGCCATATTAAATAATAGAGATACAATCTAGAAAATATACTTATTGCTTTGCTCTGCTCTTAATAACAACATTTCTCAAGAAAGAGGGATTTTGTGAAGTGTAGTGTGCAGTTGAAACTTACCAAGTTGCAAAACTGTAATTTTCCTACTAGTTTTATAATCCTTAGCCATAGGAGAACCAAAATGGGGTTGTTTACTAGAAGTCATGGTCTTCTAGAGAAATATGTAGAGGAGAGCTTAGAATAATGGTGTCAGTTTGCACTTATTTCATGCAGCCTTTGGTTTTCTTGGAAGTTTTTCACATACAATTTAGCAAAAGCAAAATCATCATGTATGAGTTAAGAAAACTTGCTCAAAGAAAGTATTCTGTCCCTAGATTAATTATTTATCTCAAAAAAAAAAAAAAGGGCAAAAGGAAAAGAAGTTGAGGTTAAGAAAGAATGAGCTATGTCAAAGGAATTAATCCCACAATCCCACTGAATGTTAGCTTTCCATGATGAGTATATGTTGTATTCCTTGCTACATTTATGCCTTTTGGAAACAGGCTTTCTAAAAATTAAGAAGGGGTTATGGAATAGCAACAGCGGTAGCAAAGGGGAGACTAATTTCACATCAAAAAACCTCCAAGCAATCTTTGCTTGCTAGAATAGAGCAAGAAGTGTTAACCTGAGAGCATTTGATATTGCGCTTATGATCATGTGAAAGATCTTTGTAAAATTTCACAGAGCATCTAAGTTTTCCAGTTTTTTTAAGCAGAAGTGTAGGCTCTACACTCTAAATGGGATCTGAACAGAAATTTGAAGTTTTTAGATGGGTTAAATTAGAAAAAAAATTCAAACTGACAATGTCCCTTTAATTAGAACACACATTGTGAAATGTTACTTTGTAGGGATTAATTATAAATATTTAATAAGATCTGGAAGTTCACCAAGCACTCTTGCAAGACTTTACACTACCTTGTGAAAACAAACCAAATACATTTTAATGATGTATCTGCCTTATCAGATATTTT
Source organism: Sagittarius serpentarius (assembly GCA_034782735.1). NCBI lineage: Eukaryota > Metazoa > Chordata > Aves > Accipitriformes > Sagittariidae > Sagittarius > Sagittarius serpentarius. Next base: position 11,036,430 of record JAVKLA010000054.1, on the reverse strand, counting down.
TTGTCAATGTTAATGGGTTGTTCCAGTGAGTGTCACGTTTTTGATTTCACATATATGCATTGTAACTATAATTGAAATGCTTGAATTAGCTGTATTCATTCACAGTACAATAAGGATGTTGTTTAATTATTTTCCTCATTCTTTAATGACCATGTCAGTATCTACTAAATATGAAATGAAATAGAAGTAGTAATAAAATAGAATTAATATTTGCAAATATATCACTACTTTGAATTTTATCAAGGATTTACATGAAATCCAAACAGCTTAAAGGTTTTGATTTTTTTTTTTTTTTGTAAGGCAATCACTTTAAAAGCAAAACCAAAATACATCGTGATTTTTGACTGTCATTGGCAATGATACACCTATGTTTCTCAGGCTCCCACCCCAGTGAGTTGGGCCTTTTTTTTTTTTTTTTTTTAATCCCTTGACAAGCTCTCAGCATATGGCAAGAGTATGTCCTTGTCACATTTACACTTAATACAACTACAACTACTATCATGAATTTATCTGGCATATACATCTGGATAGCTGTTGCACAGCAACGCAATACCAGAAACTAAAAAGTTGCATAATTTATTACAAATAGAAATCTTAGTAATATTTTCTCAGAAAACTGTTTTTGCAGAAGGTGAGCGGTTCAGATACTATATATAATCAAGAGGACGTTTGTTATTGTCCATAGGGAAAGCCATATATTTAAGATGTTTTCTGATGGCCCTAGATGTAACTGAGAATAAGGACATCTGCATGTTCGTGGTTTTTTTCAGTTATGGAGAAAGGCTTGTTTTGTCAAGAATTAACATTCTTTGTAAATCTACCACTAGACCTTGTTCAGATTTGTCAAAGGCTTTGGGGGAATTTACCTATCCGTTTTACACACGGCAGCCAAGAACAAAAACCTGAATCTCTCGATACCTTTGACAATCTCAGCAACTGTGCTGTGGACAAATGCAGAGTTTACATTTGGTGAAAGAAGACCTGAAGATTGCTATATGTACATCATCATGCTACCAAAAGTGAAAGTTAAAAACAGCAGGTCTGGAAGTTAAATGCAATTCTTAACCTAATAAAGATGTGACAAACTCAGTAGGATGAGGTGGGGGGTCCAGTGCACATTTTTAATGCATACAAATGTAACAACTGCTAGAATGGCAGTTGTTTCACAGTTATTGCCAGCTTTTGAATGACTACTTTTTTTTCAAGGCTTTTAAAAAGTTTTGTCAAAGTTTTAAAAGTCACAGAACAAAAGGCATGGTAGTTCAAAGAAGCCCAGTGCTATGTAATCAAATGTCATCTTTCTTACTCCTTAGTGCTTGTGTGTCATTTGACAATAGGTGCAAGCACAGCTGTGTATAAGTAACTGATCTAAGATTGAAATGAAATGATGAATGCTCTCAGCTGCCATGTGGCTGGCCATGCACAAATGGAAATTCAGGGCTAGCAGGTTGGTAGCTATTCCTGTACTGCTTTCTTTTCAAGGAGGACATATTTCCGTAGACATGCTGCGAGGAAGAACCTGCATGAGCAGGATGGTTTGGCTGGGTTTCTTCCTTGTGCTTCCCAAGCTGTGCAATGTCTGAATGACCCCTCTTGTCTTGTGTTGCTGGTGCTGTGTGCTGCTGGTTTTCCTCAACGTAGAGGCAAAGGGAGTGACTAGAGAAGGAAAGATGAGTGTGAATGAGCCAGGGACCTAAGTTTAAACTGTGAAACTTGTGTAACAGTTACGGTCAAGATGCTCTCCTTGGTGTACTTAAAACTGGGCTAATCACGATTAGGCAGTGATTCTTCTGATAAACAAAGATCAGAGTTCAAGGTCTCAAGTGAAGCCCTGCTAATTTTCATCCCGAAATGTCCTTATTCTCTCACTGTGGTGATGTTGTGGGGTTTTGTTGTTTTGTTTTTAACAGATTGGAAAAGGTGCAGTGGCTATTGTTCTTGCCTCTTACTGTTTCCTTTATTAAAACTAAATTTCAGCAGATAAATTCTTGTGCTTTCATTTTCTCTTCCAAGTTGCTTTTGTTACGAGTTGTGACTGCTCTGCAATTCTTGCAGTATCTTAAGCTTATGTTTTCTAATTCAGTTTCTCATTTTACCCACAGCTGATGCTTTCCCAGCATCGGTGGTGAGTGAAACAGTTTAGAAACTTCAGTATAGTTTCCTAATTGTCAGCATATAAGTGATGTAGGCACAATGGGCCTAAATAATTATAATAGTGCTTGGAATAGTAGCCACAAAGAGAGATGAGCACACTTCTGGAACTTAAGAAGAAAGAAGGTGCCCAAATACCTTACAGAAGCAACTTATTTTGAAGCATTTAAATTCCTTCTGAAAGATGGAAATCATAATTGCAATGTATTTTGTTTCTTAGATCCAGCAAGGCACCAGTGTTTTGGGAATGGACTTCTAGTAATGCCAGTTAAATTAAAAAAGTTATTCTAAGCAAACATCTCTCCAGTGCCAACATGTACCATTTTTTGAGCCAATTTAATAAAAACTAGTGGTATTGTTCACCATAAAGAGAATGCAATTGACCAAAATGCTATCCATTCATTAACTTTAAGAAATCCAAGTTGGTTTTAGTTCTCGATGAACCAGTAGACACCATAAATTTTCTCCTTGAAGTTTTGTAGTGTCTATTATGAACTGAAGATTATTCCACCTTCACATTCTTCACAAAGCTCTACTTAAAAGGTAATATTGTGAGTTCATCCAAATAAAAAATGAGCTTCTGAGGTGCTCCTGAACTACTTTAAAAATATTTTTACTCCCTTGGATTTAAGCTAATTAAGTACTTGAATATCGTTAGTCTGTATCTAATAAATTTGAAAAGAATGGAAGAAAACAAGATAATTTGTTTAGGTGTTTATTTAAACAATGTACCTGGTATTCTAGTATTCCACTAGTGTAATTTAAAATATAACTTGACAGAGGTGAATATGTGTAGAGATTTACATTCTTTGTTTAAAACTTCTTTCTTGAAAATTTCATGAGATAAATGCACATTAAGGAGTGCTGGTATTTCAGATACTCTGTACAACATCACATATTTGGCCATAGGAGGCTTTTTGTTTCACTCACGAGGTCAAATGATAACTGTACAAACTACAGTTACTACAATACTACAAACTACAATACAGAGATTGTTTAAAATGCATCCATTTGGATGCATTAGGTGAATGTGTCTTCTGTGCCTCAAAAGGCACCATTTTGCATCTTCAGAAGTTTAACTAAATCTGAATCTCAGGACGCTGGCCTGTGTTGAGTATCTAAATACTTAAAATTTTAATCATCTTCCCACCTTTCTTGATTTTAATCTGTTGTTAAAGTAAATTAAAAAGATTTAAAAAGATTTTTTTTTTTAATTTCCCTATATGCTTTCTCACTTGTCTAAAACCAGTATTTTTAATATTTAAATGGGGGAAAACACATAGAACAAAATGTGAATATAGAGAGTATAATAGTGTTCTTGTAAGGTAAAGAAATTCTCTTCTTTTTCTTTTCTTTTTTTTTTTTTCTCAGTGCAATCGCTGTTTGCCATTGTACAACGACAAGCCTTTTCGTCCAGGTGACCAAGTTCATGCCTATAATTGCAAACCTTGTCAGTGTTACAGCCATGCAGTAAGCTGCCACTATGACTTAGCAATGGACCCTTTTCCTCAGGAACACTACAGAGGCAGCGGTGGAGTGTGTGATAACTGTCAACACAACACAGCCGGTAAGTCACAGGAGAATGGACTGTTTGTTTTACAGTCACTTTTTGGCTAAGTCTTGTGTCAGCTGAAATTAGTAATGCTCAGTGGCTGACATTCCAATAAATTCTTATGTATATATATTTTTAAACTGTCCAGATAGTGCAGTAATTACAATTGTGTCAATACTTAAGCTACAGGAAAATACCGCTAGAACTTGATCCAATCTTGTATAAAATCTTCTGTGCAAAACACATTCTAAGAAATAACTAGAATGTATAGTTTCAAAGCTGTTTCCATTACACGTGCTAGAGCATTTAAAACCAGAATATCATCTTTCTAATTGAAACAGTTTAACAGATAACATATTAAAAATGTTGCCAAATTTTGCTGTAATGTCAGTTTCTTGCTTTGAGTAAAGGTTTCTATTCTGTGCAAGTAGTATATTCAAATACTTTTTTTTAACAGTTCTCCTATTTCAGTTTTCTTGGCTTTGTCTAGTACAGGGAAAAAAGAAAAGTTTCAGGTTCAACGATAATTTTTCCAAAAAATGTATAGGCATTTGCATGGCACAGCTTTTATATAAGTGTGGTATTATATAACAGATGGAAGTTTAATGGAGTAAAACATAGTTTGTAACAGGTTCATTGTTTCATATGCTCTGGATCACTAAATTGGCAGGTAGAGATGAAAGGTGCATTAAAATGGACGTCCTGAAAATTATAGAATTCTCTCAAAGGAATAGAGTCTTTAATTTTGAATTATACAGCTAATTTTAATGAATTGGAAGCCATAATGCATAACCTTTCTTTCATGCAGGAAGGAACTGTGAGCTGTGCAAGGATTTCCATTACAGACAAGCAGGTGCAGATCTTTCAGCCATTGATGTTTGCAAACCCTGTGAGTGTTACGCAACAGGCACCAAAAATAAGAGCCTCCTGTGTGATAATGTAAGTAGCCTCAATACAGGAAAATGATAAAACATTTTAATCAGCTGGGTAGACAGTAAGATTTTACAAAGTGTATTTAGATGGTAACTACTTTATAAAAAATGCTTAAGTTCAACCTTTTCAAAATGGTAATTGACTTACATCAGAGAACAAAAGCTGAGAAAACACAGAAAGCAATTCAAGATGTACTGTTGAAAAGTTCATCTAGATCAGCAACAGACATAAAAGATGCTGTATGAATTTCCAGAAGTGAATAGGAGTTTTGGGATACTAACTGGTGCCTGTGCACTCAGTAATGTTAAAACATCTAGATTTTGAGTATTTTTGAAGGTCTTGATACTGTCTTAAAATTACTAACAGATTTTGAAAGTTCAGGCAATAAGCTGAGCCTGAAATTGAACTAAAATTAAGCCAGTTTTCTCTGCAATAAAGATTGATCTCCCTTTTAATTCATACAGTCCACTTAAAAAAATAAAGAAACCCACAAAAGTGATGCTGAAAAGAGAGGACCGTCAGCTATGCTTTTTAAGCCTCTGGACCTCATTGACATGCAAGACGCATAATAAATCTATTTGTAACTTTCAAAATACGCATGTAAAAAAAAAAAAAGGCAGGAAAAGTGACTGAAGTCTTGAACATATATTAAAGATATATTGTGGTTCACGTTCTATCACATATGTACTGTCCATTGCTAAAATCCAAATTTTGTTAAGAACAGGGAAGCAATAGCTTCTTTGTCAGAAATGTATTTTAAAACCATTTTAAAGGTAGAACTTGTTCTACAGGGAATTGAGATAGAACTTCTTCTGCTTGTTGCCGCATTTCCTGTCTCTCCTTTTTCCCAAACTTTTTTCATAAAACAATATATCTAGCATTTTTCATATGATGGCTCTTCTTACTGCATTTTATTTAACAGTAGGACTCTTGTGGATCCTGTTGTATTTTCATCCTTGGTTCTGTAGTGGTACAAGTACATGCTCAGTTTGACTCAGTGCGCCTTCACAGGACTTGTGCATCGGTGCATATGCTGAGTGATATGCAAATTTAGCACAATGTGTTTTTTAAAATAATCCCCTGTAGTGCAAATAAAAATTAATTTATAATTTTCTGTCTTCTGAAGATGATACTTTTTGCCAGCATCACAGAAATGAAAAAAATTTGAAAAACACAGGTATCATGTTAGGACTATTTTTTAAAGTGTAGGAGAAATGAAAGCAAATGCTGATTTGCGTGTCCACGGTTTGTGGTGAAATGCTAACCTAAAACAACTTTGGCTGTGATCAATAATCAGAGGAAGGGTAGTTTACAGAAATCACTGCTTTATAGTGAAATATACAAGAATGTTGATGAAGCTTCACTGTGGACGTATGAATGGGGAGATAAAATGGGAAAAATGGAGGAGACTGTAGTGCTCAATAAAGCATCAGTTGACTGCTGCAGCAGAAGCAGAGCAGGGAAATGATTAAGAGGCATTAAAGAATAGATTAATAAGGCTGAGGACTAAAGGCTGAAATGAATTACATGTAATAGGAAGGCATCATTGAAGGAAGTGTTTCCAAATCTGACCTGTGGAAGATGGAATCATAAGGACCCTACTCATGAAAATTAACTGTCACGTCACAATGGTAATTTTCAAGGAAATATGCCAAAAATGGGGCAGAATACCCTTTTACTGCATAACTTGCCATTTTCTGCAGTTTATCAACATTTTTTTCTTTTTGCAAAGTGCCAGTTGTGTCACTAAGTTCTGAGAGTTAGAGAGTTCCAAAATTATTCCACTGAATCACAAATTAATCTACTGAATCCCAGAGAAAGAAAATTTACCCATCAAATTAAGTACTATTAATGTAGATAGTTTACAGGATGGGTAGAAGAGCTTGCTTATGTGATATGGTTACTCCCATCTCAGTTCTTTGGACTGATCATGAAAAATTTATGCCTGTTCTGTTCACCTATTTCACTCTACCTTTGGTGAGAAAAGCACGTAGGCGTGTAGTGTTTCTTCCTTGCATAGGTTGTCAGTTCTTGTACATCTGTAGATCATGCCCACTTAGAGGTTGTTGTGTAACTTCATTTGTATTTTAAAGTGCGAACTAACATACTAAAAACTTCAAGATTATAACTTTGTGGCTTACAGTAATGAGTGGGATTTTAGAAGAGTGGTGTAGCAGTGCATCCTTGCAGAGAGAGGTCTTCCCTTGAGACTGGTGGGTACAAGAGAGAGAATTGCTACAGCCTGATAAGATTTGTCCACTTCTGTGCTGGTTATTGACATCTGATCAGCGTAGAAAAGATACATGTTGCTTGCATCCTCTTTGTGAACGACTGTCACAAAATGTTTCAAACAATCAGAAAGTCCAGACGAATTATTTGAGGTGCCTGAGTTTTATGAGAGTGAAAGAAGAATTGGCTGCCTTCTTCCCTTCTCCCTAACCATTCACACATGAGAAAATTCTGCCAGAATACTGCTGATGTGATCATTCTTGCTCTGTATGGAGAGCTGGAGATTAATTTCTTCTGGCCCTTATACCACAATCCTTGACTCATTTTCCTGTGCTGCTTTTTACCCAGACTGCTCTACAAATGCTTACATATTCAGTCAGGTACAGCAGCTTGTAGTCCTTTCATGATTCTATTATAATATGCCATATATAACGGTGTGAAAAAAAGCACTCTTTTTCCAAGGCATTTGTTTCTAGGCAAAGCTGAAAGTGCTGCTATTGCTTTTACCTAGTCTTTGGAAGTACTATTCTGGTCTCAGTGAATTTAGGCGTCTTTCTTTACTCAGCTTTTGCTGATTTTTTGAATTTCACTCTTAAGATGCAAATAAATATGTATCATACTTATTGGAGCAAAGAAGCTGTACTTTACTGCAGAGGATATTGTTCAGAGTTGCAAAGACTTAACTACCTTCTGTCAAGATGGCAGCTGTATTGCAAGAAAACTCTTTAAGGCATGAAGATGAACAAAATATTAGTTACTGTTTACTCTGAGGACTCAAACGAAAAGAGATTCCAGTGCTACCAAGTAAGCTTTTGAACAGGCTTCAGATTTCACCTTTCTGTACACTCCCTAAATATTGCTTTTTTCAATTTCTTCATTTTTTCCTTCAGAATTTTGAATGTTTGATTTCATTTTTTTTATACGTAATGGAAAAGCTAGCTAATAGCTGTGTATGTATATGTATTTTAAACCAAAGTAGAATCTTTATTTCTGATAATTTTACTTCTGAGTTGATAAATTCTTTGATCTAAAATTAGAACGAGCATTCCCCTGTTCTCATTTTTCTACCTACACAGTTTTCAACCCATTTATTGTGATTGACAATAAAGAAATATCTAGAACGTGTGTTACAAGGGAAATAACATAGGTAAAGCAGTTAATTAAGGGCATTTCAGTCAACAGATGTATCAAATAGAATAAGGAATATAAAGGATGCAAACATGTTAATGAAAAGCTCATATGCATAGTGGAGTCCATAAAAAATCAAGTTATAAAACACTGTGTGTATTCTGAATCCTGGATTTCCCTTCATGAAAAGCCTTTAATCTTATTGCTAAAATGAAGGAAAATGAGCTTTTTATGTTAAATAAGTCCATGGCTTCATTTCGGATGTGTTTTGTACCATAGAAAGGCTGGTTTTCTGTGATAGTTTGTCAAGTTATTTTGGAGATTTGGTCCACTCCTGCCCTTTGGAATGTCATGGGCAAAGGGTAAACACCTCGTTTTACGTTTGGAGCAGAAGTAGGAGAAAGCTACTGACTTTTTTGAAAGTCATTGTATGTGATGGCAAGAAGAGACAGTAGATGAGTGAAAAGGAACTTCATTATTGCTGCTTATTCAATTTTCAGTTCCCAAAGCTGACATACTGAGAATACTCTCAGGTATATGGTGCTCAGACCATTAACCTATGTGTGTGAGCCAGCACACCTTACAGTTCTCATTTCCTAAACCGAAGAAAAGTCCTCAAGCCTCTTGCTCCTCCCTCCCACTTCCTGAGATTGCAGTCAACGGGATGCTGGGGTCCTTGCCCGATTTGTGTCAAGTAAGAAGGTATTGAGAAGTGTATGATTAGCATTTATATAAAAAAGGCAGAACATCGAGATCAGTACTAATCAGTTGCAAAGCCAGCAATGGTAGGAAGAACAGAAATAATTCCATGCAGGAACTAAATATGCCCATGGGTCTTAAAATGTGACTTTTGGGGCATTACCAGCTGGTCAAAGGAAGGTGCTTCTGTCCTGGGAGAGAGTAAACAACTGAAATTAGTCATGACTCAGCCAATTGCAAAAGGAGTTTTTTTGGTCACCTTTTTTTGGGGCTTCAAATCCGGAAGTTAACTTTGGTAAGAGAAACTTAGAAAGTGTCAACTTTAGTTTTTTATATAGTAACGTCAAGCCACATCTCATATTTATTCTCCAGAATTGCAGAGAATTTCTGATTACTTGCCTGGCAGTATGTTTCTTCTATTACAGATGCCAAAGAATACCTATTTGAAATTATAGGGATATCCAAGGAGAAAAAGATGGTTTTAACTTTCAGAAAGGCTTAGGCCAGCTATTTTTTTTCAGCAAATTCCATTTTATACTTTACGCATACATGTGGTCAACAAGATTTGAAGTAGTCAAAAGATATATTTCTGAGACCATGATATGTACGTGTGGAATATCTACTAGATGAGCACTATGGCTAAATAGTTTGCTGTACCTCAAGCAATAATTAATTGGAACAATTTTTTGGAATATGTCAGCCTTTGTTGTGGGTACTTAAATCTCTTCTTAAGTCCTTTTATCAGTTTAGTAACTGGACATTGGGAGGATTCCTGAACAGGCCTCTCTTGAATTTGTGATTCTAGATGTGATGTGTTAGATTAAAGTGTCCCCCAATTAAAGAGTGGTATCACTACAGTCTAAAGCCATGCGAACTGTTTGGTATATCTAAAATTCAGAAATCTCAAGTAGTCTGCTTCCTGATTAAGGACAATGATTCTGTAGCTGTGATATGTGCAGGAGGAAATTGCTTGCATACTTTTTATAACTGTTTACATTCAAGGATATGGGACTAATGTGTATTTCATATGTAAATTATAAATGACACAAGGGATATATGCCAACTCAGCATCAGTGATTTTCTGTATCAAATAACAATTGTAATTATGAGGTCCCAAGATACACCGCCACTTGGTAGTAATGTTCAGCTAGACTCGTTTTCATAGTGAACGATCTAGACAGATATTTTCCATAAGTGATTTAGTATCAAGATGGTCATGTTAATAGACGGGCTGTTTCTGTCTGCTTACTGTTTGGGTCGGAACAAGGCCTGTCAGGCATAAGCAACAGGAGAACAGATTGCTTTCTGCTCTTCTACAACCAGCATAATTAAGGTCTATTTCTTCAAATGACAGATAGCATTTGGATCAGCGGGAGGAGGGGAAGGTTCGGTAATATGTCCAGTGCACAACTGGTGAAATCCAGCTTAATAAAATCTTTAAATATTAATTGCTACTGGTATTCTCAAGGATACCATTGTTTCCAGAGTAAGCTAGATTTACAGAGATAATAACAGTAATAACAACCACCACCACTTTGCTTCATAATTCACTTTAGATTTTTATGTAGTTATAGAAATGGTTTGTTCTACTCATTTTGACGTAGATTTCCATATTATAACCTGCGGTATACCTATTTCTGCAGCATTATAAACATTTGTCAGGTTGTACAACTTCTTTGAAACAGTATCCATTGCCAAGCACTTCATAGCGCTTCTGGATTATTTTGGTGCTTCTCTGTACAGAGGAATCAAAGATATTCTTTTTCTTTATTTCCCTTTTTTTAAGGCAAATTTTCCCCAAATTAAGCCATTATTAGTTTCTTTCCTAAATTCATGCAGTAACCGATTTTCATATGAACTTAAGAGTGCATAAATACCTTGATTTTGCTTTTCTCTTTTAGCTAAAATTCTTCCAGTTCTTTAAAACTATTTTTTTTTTATTGCTTTTGCTGTACTTTTTCTAGTTTGTGTGTTGTGCCCTTCAACTATTCAAGCTGAAGCCTTACCTTTCCTTGTCATGTCTTAAATATGAGATTCCTTTTTAATACATTGCAGAACGACATTTACCTTTTCTGGAGTGGTATCGTATTGCTCGCAATTAATTTTTGGAGGTCCAGTATCGCTTCCGCATTATTGTTTCTTCACAATTTTTCTTTAATTCGCATATGATATCTCCTTGCTAGGTGTTTTGAACTTCTGCATTTACTTCACCTTTACTGATTTTAGAATATTTGCGCGAAGAGTAAAAGTGATGTTGAAACTCAACCTGCTGAGGGTGATCCCAGAACAGCATTGTCCACCCCGACCAGGGCACAGTCCCGCAACATAGAAACATGGCCAAGTGCTCCTAACAGGGTCCATTGACAACCCCAGATAATGCAAAGTGATAAATCATCCAGAGGCCATCCATGGAGTCCAGTCTGGAGCCAGCAGGAAATGAGGCTGAAGACATGGCTGCAGCCTAAGTCCAAGGGATCCCTCCAGGAGGCAGGAGACAGGAGACAGGCACAACTGTGGCATAGACCAGGCGAGGTGCAGATGCCCAGGCTGGAGCTCATCTGGAGCTCCTGGGCCGTGGGCAGAGGGTGTGAGTGGTGGCCCCAGGCGAGGCTGCTCAGGGCCATTAAGGCTGGTTGGTGCCCTCAGGGTCGTGATGGTGCTGGCTGTGCATCCTGAGCTGGGGTGATCTGTGAGGCTTGTAAACGTATTCTCTCTTCTGTCGTCAGAGTCTGCTACTGCAAATAGTGAAGAGCTTAGCATCCGGGGCAGGCAATTACAGAACCTTACAAACCTTCCCAGTTTTACAAGTACTTTTAACTACTTTTTTCCCCCCTCCATCTGCTGTTTTTATCTGGAGCATATTTCTTACCTTTTTCTCTAAAATTCTGCGCAGCTACTTGGAAGTGTATGCATTACATGAAGGATAAGAACTGTGTAATATGGGGTGCGTTACAGTGGCATGTTTCTCTTAGTGGATATTCATGTCTCTTATAATGCCATGCTTACTACAGAAGGCAGGGTTACAGTGGAGTTATATAATTGAATTTATTACTCTGTTTTTAGGAGGCTAGACTTCAATAGATATCTTTCATCTTGATATCCTATATTGATGTTATAGTAACTCGCAGAATTAACTTGCAAGGTTGGCAAAACTTAACAAATTTTGAAACAGTTGGTATGAAGAAATGCATTACCTTGGAGACACTGCTAGGTGATGGTGTAAATTTGAGATAAGTAGAGTTAGAATACGTGCAGTACATATAACCAAGAACATATTATTCATTAGGAGTAGATAAGGGTAGGTTAGTCAATGCTGGATGAGAATCAAGTAAAGACCTGGTCCTTGTCTTACTGTGCTTAGTTTTAATACTAAAATCAACACCCACTTGTGCAAAATGAGTATGTAAATGTAAGACCACCTTAGTATAATGAACGGGACAAGAGCATGACATGCTCAAAAGATCTTTTCATTTTATAAGATTGTGTAGCCTATCACAATTTTTGTTGTATGCGTTTCCTTGTAACAAAATTGTATAAAAACCTCAACCTACCTTTCTAAAGGTGTGCAGGTGTTTGGAGACCTGGCACCCTATACTGCAGTACAGCAATCAATACAAATATCTCGACTCGATGTGTTGATTGGCTTATTGCACACTGGGTGAAAAAAACCAGCTTTTGGGACAACGTTGACAGAAAATGGCGAAGAAGCAGAATGGAAAAGTTTCTAGTCACTTACAGCTAAGACAAAACCAAAATAGTCATTTGTGAATACAATCAGAGGCTCCTTTTTGTCTTGTCTATAGAATGTCTTTTTTCTGCTTGACTCTTTTTTCAGAAAACTTTGAAATCAGTGTTGTGGAAGAATGTCAGTGGATTATTTACAGATCCTCTAATCTGTTACATAGAAACCTATTTTCAGATCTATTAAGAAGAATTCTGATAAGCCTCCCTCTCTAACAAAACCTTTAGTTTCCTTTCCCTTCCTCTAACTGCCATGAGAGACTTTCACTCTTTTTAGAACCAGGAAACCAGTTGCCGCTTGTATTGATTATAGGTGGAAAACTCTTTTCTACATGACAGCAAGGTAGGAAGAAGTTTATATAGGGAGATCTCCGAATGGTTTAATTGGCTGGTTCCTGGAGAAAATTTGAATTGTATTCTTCAGCTGGCCAGATATTTCTCCATCATTCTGAAGAGTTACATTTATTTTTCTGGCATAAGTTTTTACCTGTTTAAGAGAAAGTTTGCGTACATACCTTTTCTGCAGCTGAATGGGATGGAAATTACTGCTTCTTGTAATAGCTTGACACTTAGAATTATGCTGGAGATACTAGTGCTCTTTGCTTCCCTTAGCACTCAGTAATCTACACATTTCACTTGCTGCATCAGGAAATGCCTACCGTCTGCTCACAATTAGGCTGGGGTTTCCATGTATTTATGGTAAGAACAGCTATACTGGGTGAAATGAGACTTTCATCCAGCACAGTATCCTCTCTGATAGTTACCAGAAGCTGGTGTTTATCGCAGAAGGATCATGCTTCTTTACTTTCCTAGATTCCAGATAGTTATGGTTTTGGAACTACCTGAGCTGAATTCAGGGGTTTCATCTGAGTTGTCATGTTTGGTGTCCACATAAGGAATTCAGCTAACTTATTTTTTAATGCACAAGTGTATTTTTCTATAAACTTGAAGTCTATAGAAAAGGTACTTTTTCATTCTTTTAAGTTTGCTTTCTGATAATTTCCTGGGTGTTCTCTTCTTATATTGTGAGAAATAACGACTACTTGTTCTGTAAGCCATTCATGATTTTATAGACATGTATTCCTTTCATCTTAGTCATCTCTTTCCAGACTGAAAAGCCTTTTTTTAGCCTCTCTTCATTTGCATCTTTGCTTATTCTACTCACTCTGTGACCTCTTTTATTTTAGAGAGGGTAACCAGATATACAAATTGTGCAAAAAGTTGTTATGCAATGGATTTTTATGACAGAATGACGTTTTCTGTATAATTTTCAGTTCTTTTCCTACTAATTCCAGTATTCCTATTGCATTTTAACTGCCTCAGAGCTTTCAAATGACTTTAGGGGGAATGGAGCAGCTTTAACAGCTCCTTTCTTGAGTGATAATAACTAATTTTGGACTCATCACTGTCTATCGATAGTCAGCATTGGTTTTCCCCAGGTGTTAAGTTTGTACTTCTTGATGTAGAAATTAATTTGACTTTTTGATCATCCATTTGGTTCAGTATATGTGGTATTTCCAGATGTTGCTGACTTCAAGAAATGCAGAATAATCATGAAGCATGATTTTTCTTTGCAAAAAAACCCCTAATCTTTTCCAATATATCAAACTCACGTTTTTGTTTCTATTAATTTGCTCTGTACAGAAAAAGGCTACTAGTCTAGATCTCAGAAGCTTCCTTACAGCGTTTTAAGGAGATTGATGTAACTTTTATAATCTTATTCCTCTTTTAGTGAGGTTGACTTAAGCAATTAATAACTCAGTAATTTTATATTTCAGTTCATTTGGAAGTCTTGGCTCATGTGTAGTCACTTTTCCACACATGAGATTTTGCTAAAATCTTTTCCTTCTGGCATTTTGGTTTGAAACCAGTCTTGAAAGTCATTCCTAATACAGAATGGTAACGCCTCTTTCACAGTGAACAGCTGTGAAATACTTTGCAATCTCTGTTGTGGTTCTATCCTGAATGCTACACAGAATCATAGAAGCATTAGTTGGTCATCTGCTCCAGCTCAAAGCAGGATTGCTGTCAGCGCTAGATCCAGTCAGTCGTGATTTTGTCTGGATGAGTCTTGATACCTCTGGGGACAGAGATTCCACATCCCCTCTAGGTAACCTGTTACTGATGCTGCACTTCCCTCCTAGTGAGAAGTTCTGATGTCCATTCTGGATCTGCTAATCATACCACTTAATTATTTATTGCCCTCACTGATTTTTTAGTAGTCTTCCTTTGTTTCTGATGTTTGAAAAATATTTTTTTTCCTTCATGCCTTAAGCATGTTTCTTGTTAAAAGCTGATTTTTGTATTGCCTTATTCTGCTTTTAAAATTTGGTGGTGGTTATCCTATCTTATTTAACTTCCTTATTTTGATATCATTTCCACTTTTTGAAAGATGACTTTTTGCATGTAATGCTTTCCTTCATGTGGTAGCTTTTGGAGTAACTTTAATGTCTTTTGGGGTATGACTTATATGTTTGCTGAGTATCAATGAGGTATCTTTATATAGTACTTACTATTGTGTCATCTGAGTATGCTATGATCACTAACACAAAATGTTTCTTTTACAGTTATGTATTAAACTAGGTATTTTTCTTCATTTAGGATTAAGCTCAGAGCTGCTTTTCACATGTGAGTTCTCTGATGAATGGCTGTGATGCATGACTGGGTCTCTTATAATAAACTGAATATCTAGATCAAATCCAGTCTAAAAGGGAATAACTTGAAAATCCTTGTTGCTGTGTTTTCTGCTGTTGTGGTCTCTTAACTCTTACTTTTTTGTACTTGCTGTTGTCTTGTCTTTTGTGTATAAAATATTGTTTTCTTGCCTGTTTAATATCTTCATGTTCCTGAAAAATGTAGCTGATACATCAGTAATAGATCTCTATCATGAAAGCATACTGAAGAGGTTTTATTGGATTACAGAATCCTTTTATGAGCAAGGGGTAAGAATACATGCTTCTCTAACTTCCATTCAGTGTTTTTTGCACTGAGAATTTACTATTAGATGTTGAAATACTCTATTTTGTCTTGTATTAATAAAGCTTAGAGCTTCATTGTAGACTGGAGGGTGTGATAACATTTATTTTCAGTGGAACTTTGTGTCTAATGCCACAGGACTCTCCTGCTGTCTCAGCTTTGCTTGACTCGCAGGTTTAAGGTGAAAAAGACAACGGTTAAGAGAAACTTTTATTCTGGTAGCTAATGAAAAGCAAAGTACATTGAACTGCAGCTGTTGATCTAGATGAATAACTAGTTTTGAATCACTGCACTTTTTCATATTTGTAAATATTTGCAGTGAAAAAATAGACTGACCCCAAGAAAATCACTTATAACAGAGAGTTTAATTGTTTGCTGCCATCACTGCATTCTCCAGAACACTTAAGTTAGAAAAGTTAGTTTTTGTTCCTTGATTATGAATCCTAAACCTTTTGCCAGTTCACATCTCCTGCATCTCTGTATTGCTTTGACTCTGTGTTCTCATGTGTTGTGTATTAACTGATGTCTTCCATTTGTTTCCCTGTCCCTGTGCTGTTGCCCTTTTCCTGTGGTCAGTTTTCCCACCATGATGAATATATAGCGAATGTTTGGGGTACTTTTCTATCTTCCAGAGGTTTGAAATTGAGATAGCTTTCCAGGAGCCCTTTGATCTTGCACAAGATGTGAGACAAGTACTCCCAGGCATAACAAAAGATGCCTCAGCAACTTCCAAATAGCAGTGCTACCCATTTAGGGAGTAGGAGAGGACCTTTGTATCCCACCACTGAAGTGGAATGCTTGGATCCCAGCTGAAGCAAGAAAAGAGGGAGAGGGTTTCAGATACTGAGCTGTTGGGTCACGTCCTTCTGTAAAGGAAGAGAGTATTCATCTTGGATGAGTAATCAGAAAGGAAATCTTTCAACTTTGCTTCATTCTTACTTAACTAACATTTTCGCTAAGATAAATAAGCATATGGTCTGAATGAACAAATGCAAAATTTGACCTTTGAAAATGATAGTGTTTTGCAGTAACTGTGATGCAAAAAATTACTGTTTAAAAGAAGTCACCATTTATACAATGCAATTTTGTAATTCTTCTTTGCTGTTTTCTCTGTCCAGATGGTAAATATTGCCACATTGTTTACTCATTTCTCTTTTTCTTCTGTTTTGAAAGAGCAGGACTTTTAAACTCTATTTAAAAATTGAATAGCTATACTGTGATTAATATTTCTCTTTTTTCTCTCTGTCAACAAATTAAAAAAGTATGTGTTACACAGGCTGATTTTCTTCTGTTCCATTTAAAGTTTTCTCCTCCCCAACTTATACTCCCGTTCTTGTTGCTAATGATTGTATCCTCTAAAAATAGATATGTTCTATAATATTTTGTATCTTTCTAGATTGGAGGCCAGTGTAATTGTAAGAGACATGTGTCTGGCAGACAATGCAATCAGTGCCAGGAAGGATTCTACAATCTGCAACAGTCAGACCCTGATGGCTGCAGTCCCTGTAACTGTAATACCTCTGGGACAGTCAATGGAGATATTACCTGTCACCAAAATTCAGGCCAGTGCAAGTGCAAAGCAAATGTTATTGGTATGTGTAATGCAAGAGTTTGGAGCCGTTTTTCTTGTTTTCTCTGGAAATAAAACACACTTGATTTCTAAATGAAAAGTATAGTGAACTTCTTTGCTGAAGGCAAATTATAAAAATGAATGAAATTAACTGTTGAAAAATTATTAATTTAATAATTCTATCAAACTACAGCTTGAAGCTTAGTTTAATCAACCCTTTAGAAGTTTCTTTATGGCATAGCTACATTAGCTCACATAGCTCCATACAAATAAGTCACAGGAATAATGTAATTTGCTTACTGCATAGATGTTTCTTTTAGGAAATTAACACTTTTTCAGAATGTTTTGTACTTAATGAGTTCTAAGCAAATCGTTTCCATGCTAGTTTTCTTAATAGACCAAAATAAATGGATTTTTTTTCTCAAAATATTCTGTGCTACAGGGTCCTTTGTGATAAATCTATCCATTTTTTTCTATTATATTTCTTTGAACTGTTCCTATGAAATGCAAAATAAGTCAACATAATTCCACAGATCATGTACATAGCTAGGGTTAGTTATCAAGGGCCACATAATTTTAATTTTGTAATTCAATGCCAAGCTGATTATAATAAACTGCTACCTTCTGTGTTATTTATCATTTTTTTTACAAGACGTGCTTTTTTGTTTGTTACTCCCACAGGTATTTTTCAGAAATTAGATTTGATTATAGCAATTTATTACTTCCAGCATATTTGAGGGGAGCCACAGCCACATAAGGACAAAATTTATCAAGTGCCCAAAATACACAGTATATATAATACACTTTGAAATGTTGATGTATGGGAATATTATGCAAGGAGAATTTCCTGATAAAGTGAGCCTTGCATGGTAACTGTACATGTCTCAGACTATACATATATCTCAAAAAAAAAAAAACAAACCAAAGTCCTTTTTGGCTTTGTTGTTAACACAATTAGTAATCTATTTTTTCTTTAGCTAACCATGGTTGTGAGTTGTATTAACGATGTTCAAGTATATGTTAATTTATAAGTCACTGACTTGTGAATATTGATTTAGTTGTAATATTGTGAGTCTCTGTTTCTTGTTTCTTCTAATTTCCAAAAGCAAATACGAAATAAAAACAAATAATGAAAACAACTTTAAACAGACCTAAGCCTGAACAGTTTCTGTCCTCTTTCCTGTGGAATGCCAAGTACCTATGTTTTCCGTATTATAAAAAGGGTGCTAAGAGTAAAAGACAACCTCTGTGTACCTTTAAACCCACTCTCTACATTCGATAAAAAGGACTTCAGAGCATTCTTAATTATGTATTCTTTGCATCTGTGAAAACCTTTGTTAACTCAGTGGGAGTTTGGTATACAAGAAATGCACAGTCTGGTTCTCACGTATTTGATTGTCTCCATGTTATTTTAAAGGTCTTTCTCCCTTTGAAAACAATAAGAATTATTTTTATTTCCACTGAAATAGTCATACAAAAAAATGTGTAAATCCATGCTTTCTGCAAATTTACCTGTAACTATGGTGGGGGTGTAGTCATGCAAGTGTGTGTTTGCACGATAAAGACCTAATTCTTTCCAGATTGGATTCTCTTTTTTGTTTTCCAAACCAATTGTAAATAAGCTTCTGTATATTGGAACGTGTGCAGCAAACTTTAACAAAGAGCTTTCCTCTTTGGATTTCTAAATTGGTTTTTAGAGCAATCTGTCTATTGCCATTTTATCTATTTAAACAAACATGATAACAGAAAAATGCAGCTATGGACTGCAGTGTTATGAAACATGAACTGTTAGAGTTAACACAACTGTTAAATCTTACTAATGATTCTATCACCAGTAAAATACATTAGCACCAATAATTTTACTAAAGTAGGTCATTCATCTAGAATAAAAAGGTAGAAGAATGTGAATTAAATGCCAAGCGTGCTAACTCCCCTGTACTTGTTAACATTGAATGTGATGCCCTGTAGGCCTTCCTCAGTATCGTTAGGAATAGATTACCTGTCAGGAATATGTATGGCATATTCAAATAAGCACTGCGCATATTTTTAAAACTGATATGATATGAATCCATGTAGACCAATTTTAATAGTTCAAAATGAGTCATAATTCTTGTTAACAATACAGTTATTTTTAAAATTTGCAGCAATAGTGGTCCTTTTTTATTTTCCTTATTGAAATTAAATGATATGCCTTAGGTGAGTCATTCATCACTGTTAAAGGAACTTGCCTTCTCTTGGAATTTTTGAGTTTTTATCCATATGTATAATGCATTTCCTATCATTTTTAGTTTTATTTTTCTACATGTATGTTGCTAGATATATTTTGTATGGTTTTGTATTTTTTTAAATGATGACAGTGTTTTGCTAGAACATTGTATTTATATTTTTCTGTATGCAACAATTAAGCGATGGCTTCATAGTGAAGGATTTTCCCATTCCAAGGGAAAATACATAACTGTGCATTTGCATTTTTCATATAATAATCTAGTTTGCTTTCTTGTAATGCACATTTTATAAACTAAAATACAAATGCCATCCCTTGGGGCAGGGATAAAGCAAGCGATGACTTTGAAAACAAAGCTAATAAAACTACAGGATGAAGCATGAAGAAAACCGTTTAGATTTTAATGTACTGCAGGAGTTAACTAAATCATATATTTAGATAAAAAATATTTCATTTTAGATTATGGAAAATATTTTCTGCTTGTAGTAAGGGCTAACAATAAACACTAACATAAATGTAATCAATGTTAAAACTGAAGTACAGTGTTGAGTCATTCATCCTAATTAGTTTAACTTGTATTGTCCTAGAGTATATTTAATGTTTTTAATATAATATATAAACCTGTTATAAGAACAGATTGAGAGCCCAGTGCAATTCCCTGTATATTGTATTTCTACAACACAGGGTGAAGAGTTCACGTAAGCATTGATTGTGCAACAGGTGCTATTCTGGGGGACAAAGAGATTAATTCTGGTTTGTCTTAGAAATGTTACAAAGAATCTCTTGCAGAAGTATCTTAAATTCTATTGAGAAGCCAGCAGAAATGCATCGCTTCTGAAACAAATTGGAAAAGTAAACAGATTTTTGGGATGCCACTGTTATTCAACTGATTTGTGCAGCCCTGCCATTCCTGTTAATTATGCTGGTGAAGGATATTAGTTCTTTCCTTTCTCTTTTTTTTTTTCCAGGTGTAGTATACTTACCCTTTTTTAAAATTGAAATTAATAGCTTTTCAGCTTTTTTTTATTAATAACTTTTCTCTTTCCAGGTCTTAGGTGTGATAGTTGCAATTTTGGATTTAAAGCTCTCAGATATTCTAATGAAGACGGATGTGAGCCTTGTTGGTGCAACAGCCACGGCTCAGTGAACCAGTTCTGCAACCCTCTCTCTGGGCAGTGCAATTGTAAAGAAAGAGTGAAAGGGCTTCACTGTGACACCTGCGTGGACAACTTTTATGGGCTGGACGTAACCGGTTGTAAGGCTTGTGAATGTAACATTGCAGGGTCGTTTTCTGGAAGCGTGTGTGATGCGAAGACAGGGCAATGTGCATGTAAACCAAATATTGGAGGAAGACAATGCGATGAATGCCTAGATGGCTACCACAAAGTACAAGAAAATCATTCCTTTGTTTGTCTGCCATGTAACTGTGATAAGGCAGGTACAGTAAATGGCTCTCTACTTTGTGACAAATCAACAGGACAGTGTCCTTGCAAAGCTGGTGTAACTGGCCTTCAGTGCAGTCAGTGCATGCTGCATACGTACAACCTCAGCAGGAGCAACCTCCTCGGCTGCCAGCGTTGTGACTGTGACGCTCTGGGCACATTGGCAGGAACAGTTTGTGACCACGTTTCTGGACAGTGTGTCTGTTTGCCTCAGCGTCAGGGGAGAACGTGTAATGAGTGTAAACCAGGTAAGGAAATTGGAAGAAAATCTATTTGATGTAGTAAATTTTGCTTTGTTGGATATCATCATAGTTCCTACGTTTTTTAATATGTGTTTAGACAGCTTCATGTCTGACATATCTCTGACTTGCTAATTATTTTTCTATTTCTTCCTAACTGTGTGAGTGAGAAGGAAGTATTGACATCCTGATCACCGTTAAATATTTATTCTCTTGCCAGAAGTTGTATAATTTGTGTTATTACTGCAGTTTCAACATGTCCAAAATAAGGTTAGTCCTAGTTCTTCTAGATATTGAGAAAAATATACAAATTGTCATGGCCTGGTAATTGAGTAAGAGGTAAACTAGCATAGATTGATGAACAGCAGCTATCCTTGTAATGAAAAATGTGGATTTGGAAGGCAGAGTGCAAGCTCTTCAGGAAGGGCACTTCATGCATAAAGCTGAGCATGGCGGGAGGCACAGAGATGGTTGCTTAAACTTTGATGAAGCTGGCAAACATGCCAGTTAAAAAGCATTCACCTGCCTTGCTATGCTGAGGATATGCTGGCCTTCACAAGGACTGCTTACAGTTCGGCCCTACAAGTAGGTGATACTGCAGTGGCTACGTACCAGTTCAAGATTTTGTACCGTGTTAGTGCAAAGAGAGTTTAAATGTTCATTATAAGTGGGAAGCTCTGTAGTTACAGTTTAATGTTTTTGTTTTAAAAAGTAGGTGGGTAAAGTAAAACTGTAGGTAATAGTAACCTACCCTTAGTAATAATATTAAACAGATAGATTTGGTTCAAGTTAAATACATATGCAATTTATTAAAATAGCAGGTCACATTAGAAGGTACATTATAGCTCCATTGGTTTTAATATGCCATTCAATAATTTGAACAGAGGTTAAAAAAGCTGCTTAACCTCCATTAAGTATTTTTAAAAATACTTTCATTTAAATTATTTTAGGTACGTATACTAATAAATAAGGCACTGTTCTGTTTTTCTTAGTTCCTCCTCCAGTGCTATTTGACCTGCTAACCTTCTACAGCAGCTACTTAATCAGAGATCGGCAGAGGAGTGATGTCAAGGCTTCCTGAGTCAGTGACCGCCCTTGTCCTTGAAAAAGAAAGGCCAGGGTTTATGCAGAACTAAATGGTTTAAAAAGGTTTAATTGATAGTATGAACAGACTGGTTTGTAGAAAAGCTTACATGGCACTCAAAGGAATACTTCCACAATAGTTCCTATTAAAAAAAAAAAATTGCTGTAAGAATTATTTTTAAATTTTCTAAGTAATAAGTATAAGCATGTATGTGCTGAACACTAAGCTCTCTTCTGCAGGTGAAAGTGTTAATCCTTATCATTGTAAAAACATTGTATTGCTCTTAGTGTAGCACAGCGTACTACGGTATTTTCACTGACATTTTAATGTTGATCCCAGTGTGAGCTCATTTAGACATTTAGTATATCTAACTTTTACATAAATATTCTTTGTTAGTATGCTCCAAAGGAGAATTTTCTATAAAACAGGGGTGAGTATAACCTGCTAGTAATACTGGTATTGTTGTAGAAATATGGCCTGAGTAAAAGCACACAATTAATTAGTTAAAACTGACAGCCCTAAAAACATACTGAGGACTTTTTAGGTTCTTAGGACATTTCAACTCTGTGGTAGGAGTTTCCTTAGTGGAATGCAAGTCATGTGCCTTTTTTGGGGGGCTTTTTTGGCTGTTGTTGTTTATTCTGCCTAACTATAAGTCTGTTATAGATAGTGGTATTTAAAATAACGTCCTATTGTAGCATATCTTCTGTGAGCTTTGAAAAAATTTGAAAGGTTTCCAAAAGTTACTAAAATCTTAATGCAGGAAGAGTTGCCAATGGAGGAAAAACTCAAACTGGAGGTAAATCTGGGAAATTGTTTTATCATGAATTTAAAAAAAAAAAAAACCACCAAAAAACCAAACCCACCACAATTCTTTCCAGAGCTTTCAGCCATGTGTTTCATCTGTTAGGCTATATCCTTGACGTGCTGTTCTTCCAGTTTTTTCTCATACAAGTAACATTTTTGGTAGATTTCCATACATTTAATTTTTTTTTTAAACTAATCATAGAATCACAGAATGGCTTGGGCTGGAAGGGACCATCAAAGGTCATCTAGTCCAACCCCCCTGCAGTGAGCAGGG
>JAVKLA010000054.1:10988930-11013281 GCA_034782735.1 Sagittarius serpentarius | reverse complement strand
TTTTCCTTATATCTAGTCTAAATCTGCCCTCTTTTAGTTTAAAGCCATTTCCCCTAGTCCTATTGCTACAGGCCTTGATGTATGCAAAGAGAGGAACACTTGATTCTAACATGAAGCCAAATGAAAGAGTAGTTTTATCTTGTTTAGAGAACTGCTTTTGAGATGTCCTAGGTTGCAGTGGTAGAAAATGGATCTTTCCAGCCCCCAAATAGTTGTGAAGTTTGTCCCTGCCTCATTCTGGGACTGTGTTGCCACACCAACTGGGATCTGTGCCATACAAATCCTGTTCTACACAGATCTTGGATCCTGTTCTGCGAGCAGCAAAGCTGTAAAGAAAAAAAACAAGCAACAACAACGATTTTGCAAGTTCTTTACTGAGTGACCACAGCTTTTCATGGAGAGGTATGTAGTATGGAAAAGATGTAAACCAGCACATAGGATGTGTGACTGGGCACTAATACCAAGGTTTTGTGTACGTACTACCGCTCTTCTTGGCCAGAAAAAAGTGAAGTTTGTTGTGACAATGTTGTCAGTGTTAACAGTGCATTTTGAAGCACAAACTCTGGTTAAGAAACGAGCATTACTACGAAAGTTGATAAGCGTGTTAAGGTGCTAAGGAATTGTTCAGGTGTTCCTTTTCCATGAGCTATACAGTGGGAGAAATAGTAAGAGGACAATTAAAAAAGGAAGCTGAATACTTTGCTATGACTTTCATTCTTCCTTTTGAGGAGTATGTTTGATTGACAAATGTGATCAGTTATGGTTGAATTGGAAAAAAATCTGAAAAAGAATAAGCATAATACTAGTTATATACGTAGATCTTGTAGAGATTTGTAGTGGCTGTCTTAAAATTGGAGAATGGCTCTATTATACAACAGTGGATCCTTCATAAAGCAACTTTTATGAGCCCTTCTAACCTTGCTATAAATTAAGCTTGCATTAAGTTGTTTCTTACTCTTTCCTGCCAAATTCTAGGTGGTGGAAATAAATAATAATAATGGTTATGACAAACAGTATGAATTTGTAATCCAGTGTCTCTTCTCTTTTTGTCACATTTAATCATGTTAATTTATTTATAAATTAGTTGAGGGAAGGACTTTCTCCCATTTTTCTCTCTCACTTATTTTTTTTAAAAAATTTTACTTGTTACTTCTGGGGAAAAAAAAAAAAAAGTGGTAGTATCCAGAAACTTAGTTAAGCTTTCAGAGCATTTCTAAAAGATTATTGTCAAAAAATATCATAGCAAATCCTTCACTGCTCTACAGCGGTTTTAGGCGGTATGACATTAGGAGAGCCAGGATGTTTAAGCTATAGATTCTTTATAATTATGAATTTCATTTCTATGACAAAACCAATATACGCTGTAGTGATCAGTCCTGCTCAGCTAAAATGAATTTGTTTTCTAGAGAGGTGCTTATTTATCCACCATAGTCTTTTCTGAGACATTAGTTTAATGCAAAATTTCAGATGGATGAGGATCTGGTTTAGCCCCAGTGCTTATCTTTTACTGCAACTATAAACTGGGTCCTGAAGAAATGCTTTGACCTTCTGCAGCAGTCCAGGCTTAAACTTGTTTCCTATCTTCCTGTTACGTTCTCTGAGTGGAGTTGTTCATTGTGCTCAAGAGTGACATTGCTGGGAAATGGTCTCCTCTATTTATGCACAGGATGGGCACTGTACTGTGCAGACGACTGCAGTACGAGATAATACATGCTGCCTCACTAATAACTTCAAGCTATTCAGTCTCTGTGGTGGCTTAGTTCGGGGCCTCTCTGGAATAAAGTGCCAACAGCATGGTTTTTTTATGATGCGAATGTATGTTAACTGGAGACTGATATCACTTCACTGTCCACTTGAGATTTATCTCACTGAGGACCAGAGGCTAAACTTGAACAAAGATTTGAGCAGTAAAATTCTAATGTTTTCAATTTGTTTAGTTCCTCTGCTATTTGGATATGAGCTCACAGTGCAACACTGCTGCAAAGACAGAGAATACCACCCTAGGGGTGTATATATAAAGCTATCTCTTGTAAGACAAAATAAATAATAAGGCGTTGGGCAATATGACATGTTACAATACAATTTGGGGCTCTTTATTATAAAGCAGGACGTCAGGAAGTTATTGGACACTGAAAAAGATTCGGTAACTGAGAACATGACTAAGAAGAAACTGATTGAACTTTATCTGGAGAGAGGGAAAGTGTCTGAGAGGTCTGTGCAAATACTGCATATCTGAGTAATGGTTGAAATTCTTCTATTGAAGTTGTGCAATAATAATGAATAGTAATCAGCTGACAGAGATGGAAACTCCTGTCAATGGCCCTATCTTAGGACTGATGTTCAAAGATAGGTATTTGCAGTTGACTAGTGCCAGTTAATACTGTGTCACCATCATCATTTGCAGAACTCTCATGCATTGCTACATTTTTAATCAACTGTACCACTCCAATAAAAAGAAAAAGAGCAGAGCAATTTGTATGAAAAACCCAGTTAAATGTCCATTAATAATCAGGTAAAAATAGAAAATCATTTTGGAAAATTATGTAAATATATTTCTTACTGGTATGCCATTACTTGAATTATCTTCTGATCAGACATACAGAAAAGAAATTAGTGAGAATGGAAGAGGTCCATATATAGCAAAATAGGTTATGCAAGTAGTACAGCATCATTAAAAAAAAAATGTGTAAAAGCTATTTTATTTGGAATTTCAGGTGAGGCTGTGAATAATGGGTAAGTTTGTCAGTGATCAGTTTAGAGGTGTATAAAGTCTGTCTAACTGTATTTATCAGTAATGTGTTAGAGATTTGCATAGATAAAGGTTGCTTTTGAGGAAAACAGGATGAAAGATAGTGTAACAGAAGCATACCAGATATACTGTGGGGAAGGTGAAGTGAATGCTCCAGTTCGTAATTGGAAATAATACAGGAACAGAAGGATAGGATTCAGAATGAAAACTATGAAAACTTTTTAACAGCATATAAGTAACTTTTGTTTCATCAGCTTATTAGTTTCTGTAAAAGTATTTGTGTAGGATACAAGCTCTATGTTGAAGAGGAGTAAAATATAAATTTTACATAGACCTGGGAATGCTCATCAAATGTAGTCTTTCCTAAGAAACATCATCATGCTTCAAGAATTATGCCAACCACTGGTTGAGAAAGATTAAGAGACTTTCTTAAGAAAATACGTACATTTCTTGTGTTTTGCAGCTGGCCATTGTCAGAGATGAGATCGCAGACTAGAAAGGACAGATGTCTGTTCTTGTATGTTATTTTTATGTTTCTGCTGCTTGTGGTGCATTCATTAGTACTTCTCATGTCCTTGGGTCTTTACTTTCCCCACAGACACATTAATGTACTCCCCCTATTTTGCATTTGCTCTGTTTAAAAGAAAGTTTGAACAGAGAGAATAAAAACCCAGAGTTGGCTACTGGAGGATGAATGATAGCTTTACAAAGGGCCAATGAGAAGATTTAGAAGCTCAGCTCTGCAGGAGGACTGTATTGCTTTAAGTTGATGTGTGTGTTACCTAAGCTTTGGTTCTGTTGTTTCATCCGCGATTATGCACAAGTTGTTAATAATCTTACTGCGTTCACTTGTTGCATATTGTGTTCTCAAAATCCCTTTCTTTTCCAGGTTTTTACTTTTCTCCATCCAGTCTCGCTGGCTGTCTGCCATGCCTGTGCCACGTAGCTGGTTCAGTGAATCAGATCTGTGATAAACTAACTGGCCAATGTATTTGCCAAGATGCCTCCGTAACAGGACAGACATGTGCACGTTGTAAAGAACTTTATTTTGGATTTGACTCTGTCACAGGAAGGTGAGTGTTTCTCTTACAGGTCACTTAACCTCCTCATTACATTTTTGTCATAGGAGCTCACTCAGAGTTTTAATGATAATGAAAAGGTGTGCTCTGGTTACATTAATCGTCCTTTGAATTCATGTATGCGCTCTGATTTACGTGTGGTACGTTATACAACCCTCTGTGCTCCCATGAGCTGAAGGAAATAGAAGTTTTGCCACACATTTAAGTAGCAACAACATGAAAGCTGTATAATGCTAATGCTATCTAATGTTATAGCTATTTGGTAATTGTTTCTCTACATGTCCTCTCCACCTTCAGTAAGATGTGTTTGTTCCCCAGGTGTTAATCACTGACTATTAAAATGCACGTAGTGTGCCATTCTTATAACCAGTGAATGCTTTTGAAGATCCCAGGAAGATATTTTAATGGGAAAAAAAAAAAAGTAAAAAATTAGATACCCCTGTCTTTCCAAATTTCTTTTAGCAGCAGCAGTAGAAATACAGCGCCTTTCCTCTTAAAAATCTGTTTTTCTGAAGCAGTGTATTCTTTTTCAGCATTTAGTTATGTGCCACAGGGTAAATTGTTTATCTAATGTAGCCTGGAGCCTCTAGGTACACTGAAATTATATGGATATATCCCCTGGAATGTAAGGGGAAGAAACGTATTTATAGGTAGTGCATTGTTATTCCAACTACTGCTCTATCTTTCTTTTCCAGGATCATCTTTCTTGCTTAATCCCCGCAATCTCAATTTCCTTTTAAATATCGTCCAGAAATATTGCATAGCTCTAATGCTGTCATATTTTCATGCAGACTGATGGTGTTAAATTGTTTTGTTATATTTAGTATTTTTGCCTTTAAAAAAAAAACAACAAACAAACAAAAAACAAACCACAGGCAGAAGCAAAATCTGTACAACGTTCCCCTCCCCGTGCTCCTTTCCCCCAGCTAGTGTGGGGTAGACATGCTTTTAGGCAGTGATTATCAGTGTTGTCTTGCATATGTTTTAACATTATTCTGCAGATTTTTCACTTTAACTTTTATGTTACTGTCACTCATTAGGAGATTTTTTTAAAATTATTTTTTACTCTTGCGGGTCACAGAGGCATCTGCTAATGGCCATAAAGTAATCTGTAGGAATAAGGACTTTCTATTTTCACTTCCTGTCATTTCTAATGGTAAAGAATAAAATCTGTGTAATATTAAAGTTCCCCTTCAAATATATTTTCCTTCTTATTCATGTTGTAGGGGTTTTTCTTCAGTTACTTGGAAGAGATTCCCTCCCTCCCCCCTCCCCCCTGCCCCAAGTTTTGGTAGGTGGTGAACAGGTTTGTGTCTGTGTTAAGCAATAGCTTTCCTGAACTAGATATTGGCCTTGAATTACCTGCATTTTGAGCTCTCTTCTGAATTCAAAATGTGGAAATATCTAGATCCAGATCTTGTTGTAAAGACAAAGTTTTTACAGTTCTGGAATTTGAATCAGAGTTGGTGGCTTTAATGCCTTAATACTACTTAATCCTCATGACAGTATTGAAGACTGCTCTGGTAGTACATTAACATGATTAACTTGCGTTGCATATGCTTGGCTTCCTTTTGGTTATCGTCTGCTTGGGCAATGTACCTCTGTTCCTCAGGCAGAAACATTTATCCACTGAAAATGATAATCCAAGTCTTTATTTGTTAATCTATTTTAATCCATTTCTTTAACTGTTAATATCTCCTTAGAAAGAGTAATATGCTTTTTCTTTCTCTATAAAGTTGCAAAGTCATTTAAACCATCCTTGTTCCAGGTGTCTTTTAAGGACTCTGTGGTTACAGAAGGAAAAGGATATGAGCTACCTGTAGTAGCCAAGACATGTCTGTCTTGGCACAATAGCAGAAAAGAAGCAAAAGTTGTGACACGCAGAGACTGTGAGGCTTTAAAATTCTCCCACTCTGACAAATGTATATGTGCGCTGATTTATTTTGTGATGTTTTTGAGATAAAGCAGGAACTCTGTATTTTTTAATGCATTTCAGCTTATGAAGCAGGAAAATTTCCTCAGAAATTAAAGAATTAGAAATACTGGGTGTTTGCAGCGGTCTGAACAGATCTGTAATGGCTGTGGGCATTGGTACACATTTGAAATGCTTTACCTCTGTATTGTTTACTATAATGAACTGGTCAATGAACATCACAAATTGTTTATCTATATATATATATCTTGACAGATTACTGTTTATGAAATCCATTTAGCAAGTGAGGTTTTCCCATAAGGATGAAAAATGAAGATTTTAAACAGATTGCTGGAGAGGCTCTAACTGCACCTAGAGAGTCAATGTAATAAAGGTTTCTCTATATTAATATTACAAAAACCATTTATCCTCACAAGATCAATATTGCAATTCATCTTAGCCTGACATTTCTCTTTCCGTGTTTTAAAAGTCTGTTTTCCTTGATTATATATAATTCTGTTTTAGTAAAACTCAAATATATTTGACTCGGATTATCCTGAAGAGGTAGCATTTAACAGGAATGCTGAAAATATTTCTCACATGAGTAAAAGTTTCAAAGAATGAGTTATTTTCGTAAAAATCCTTAATTGACTGGATCCTCAATCCCAAGTGAAAAGCATGAACTATGCATAACAACAAAGCCAGTTCTAGTGTTCTGCAGTTTAAGAAAATGTTGCATGTGATTACACAAATATAATGTGTAGTGCTGTGGAACAGAATATGATGACATGTATGCTGTCGTTTGCAGGGTCTGGGGCCTAATTCGGTATAGGTGGAGGTAGGGAGCCTACACTTTTCCTAGGAGAAAATGCAACAAGCAGAAAGAAGCAGCCCCAACCTGCCAGGCACTGCAAACTATTACTGCGACTGTATGTGAATGTGAGTTTGATTGTCTCATGTGTGAATGATAATGAAAACTGGAATACTCAGGGGACCCTTATTCATAAGAGGTGCAGTAATATACAGGAGCAGTAAGAGAAGCTTGTCTTTCACTGTTTCTCTGTTGAGACACTTTTATTAACACCCCCTCCAACTAAATACGTACTAAATATCATCATGTAATGAAATTATGAAATAATAAAGTATTGTTGTACTAAGCAAACAATTGTCGTCTTTATTCTCTAACTAAACTGTTTTTTTCAGTCATGACATTTAAATAGTCTAAACAAAACCTCTATTTGAAGGGGGATTTGGATGTACTGTCTAGAGATGAAAAGACTCAATACAGTTTGAAAAAAATTGCCCTTTTCTCTTGACTATAAAAGACAGCAAACTACAGTATAGTGGTTTCCAAGACAGAATGTATTTTATTTATTCCCAAAAGGATATTAGTCCATAAAACAAATTTGCAGCTTATTTTGCAGCTTTAGCTTTTATCAGCCTTTTTAAGGGTGTTGAATGATTACCCAGGAGATCACACAGCATGAGCTGCTGTGGAATAAAGGAACTCTAATACAGAAAGCTCTGTGATGGGCAGAAAATGTATGTGAAGAGTTTTCTTAAACTTGTTTAAAAAAACCTGTCACATTTAATGTCTATTTCACTGATTATTGACCTGAATTTTAGTGTCCTAATGTGAAAACAGTTTCCACCCTCCCCTCCTCTCTCCCTTGCCTTAAAGAGCCGATACCTAAAACATAACTGAACTCGCTTTTATTTCTGCCTTCATATAGATAGAAAGAGATAGACCAAGGTGATGGTGGTGACTGGGAAAATGGCAAAGTAACTTGTGTAAAGGCACCACCACCTGTTTCCTTGGATCTGGTGAAACCGGCCAAGGAAAGGTCAGCCAAATATAAGTCATCAGCTCTTGTCTAGTCTTAGGGTTAGCAGAGCAAAGGGGACGTAGCACGACTGTCTCTCCCGTGGACTTCTCCAAGGTCTTTTTGCTGCTTCGTCATCTCGGGACCTGGCATGTGGAGCAATTTAAGATTCCGTCAAGGCTGGTGTTGCTTGTGCCTGAGAACGGGACTTTTCCGGCTCAGGGCAAGGGGAGTGAAGCGTAGATTTCCCAGTACATTTTAGCCGCACTGTACAGCCCCACATTTGTCCCAGGCCATGGTTTTTCAACACTGTTTTAAAGTCTGCAGCAGTTAAAATATAGTGAGATTAGAATCTAAAGTACAAAGTTTTGTTTGCCATTGTTGACTTTCTGTTATGACTAATAATGGCAGTCTGTATTGCAATGGGTAGCATAACAGTATTTGCAGTAAGGAAAAAAAATTGCTTTGCTTAACTTCTGAGATGTTCTGAGTCTTTGAATATTTGTATAATCTGACATTGGTATCCCTGCTATAAGTGAATGTCAGTGGGGAAGTAGGATATCAAGTGAAAAACAAGTTGATTGCAAGAGGTTTTGCATGCAAAAGCCAAAGCATAAGTTAATCCTGAAAGTACTCTACTGATGCTAGAGCGATTTACAGAATTGAAATATGGCTTTTGTGTGATACCAATGCTTTTAAATTTTTTGTTCTTTTTAATTAAAAAATAATTTACACATTTGATTAAATATTTTTTTTTAGTTATTTTCAGTTTTGTCCATCAGGCTGCAAAGAAAATGTGCTTTCTGTTATAATATTAATTTTTCTGCTATTTTGTTTTCTTTCACTTTTTTAATCCAAGTTTTTTCTTTCTCCCAGTTTTTGTCAACATTCATTCTCCTTTATTCACAGCATGTTAATTTTTTCAAGTTGCCTTTGTGGACAAGAAATCATTAATTGATTTCTTTTTCAACAACAGCCTACTTTTCTATAAGTTAGAAGGTTGCATATTTTGTGCAGAAACCTGTGAAACCGGTTATACGTATCACTGAACTCTACAGCTCTGCACGAATGGTTGTGTGAGTAAGCGTTGCAGGACTGAGTGCATCATGTGATTATTACCAAACATTATTGTCCATTATTGTGTATGGATCAATATATATAAAAGCTCTTTAATTCTAAGCACTTTTTATCTAAATTATAATATTAGTCTGGCATTGAGATGTTAATGCTTATTTTTATAATGGGCACCTTTTTTGTAAGTTGCTTTTTTTTATCAGGCTAATAGATTTTCCACAGTGTCTCAGGCTACTGAACTGTTTGTGATTTTTTTAATAATGTTACCCAAGAATCTTTTAAACAAAACCCTACTGTGCTTAACTGAAGTGTTAATGTGTTTTGATCACTTCCTTGATTTGTTTTTGTTTATAGATGTCAGCACTGTAATTGTCATCCTGCAGGAGCCATTAGTGGGACTTGTCATCTTGTTACTGGACAGTGCGTTTGTAAACAATTTGTAACTGGCTTGAAATGTGACAACTGTGTTCCCGATGCTAGTAATTTGGATGTCCGCAACCTATTTGGCTGCAGTAAAAGTAAGTGGGTGTTAGGTCTTAAAAACATGTCTTTCAAATTAATGGTTTTTTTATTGATTTAATGAGTATTAAATTAGGTCAGCAGTAGTAAAAATGGGTTTGACCCCACCCTACCCCCCCATATTTCTGATCCCTGAAGTCTGGGTGATTTTCATTGTAAGTATCTTAGGAGTGTTTTCTAGAGAGACTTACAGAATGCTTTGTGTCATACACACAGCTTTGATGCTTGCAGTCTAACCCAGGGGAGAAGTAACAGCCCATAGTTCCCTTGCACTTCCCACCGTGTTCTTTGTAGTGACCAAAGCAGAGTTCACCTTTTAGTCACACGAATGCAATAGGATTTGTACAATGTGCAGCCTAGCCCCCTTTCCTGCCATTGACAGGAGGCAGGAGACCTGCCTTCAGAAGGTCTGAAGAACAGGAGGTCTGTTGAAGACCTGCTTCTGGTGATTAATTCCAAATCTGCTCCTCAGAGCAATGTAGCTTTGCCTTTCTCCTCCTGGGGCTTTTTTTTTTCAGTCAGTTTGGGAAATTATGCGATGTGGTGTAACAGAGCATCGTAACTCGGCATGTGTGAGGTGTGGTTAATGCTATGTTGAGGGTCAGATCACGAACTGTAATGAAACACGTCGTAATGGAACATCCGCACTTCTGCCTTTGCAGTGAGTCTGGATGTGAAGAGATGGCACACTTTCAGCCTTTGTGTCATAATTACTCAAAATTAAATGTTCAGGTTTGCTCGCCAGTGCACAGTCTCCAAGCTGGCAGGAATTTTGAAGAAGGAGAGAAAAAATTTTTAAGTTGTCTTCAGGTCAATGTTCAGAAATGGGCTTTGAGGACATCACAGCATACAATGCCAAACTGTGTGGGAAGGACCTCAGCCAGTTCTGGAAAAGCTGTGTTACGTTTTTGTGACACACCTTACTGCTGTATACAGGTAACAGCCCAGTCTTGGAAGTCATGTCACCAGTGAGTGAGGTACTCTGCAGATACTAACTGGTTCTTTCTGTCAGCAAGCTTAATTAATAATGGCCACACTGCTCCTACTGTGACAGTTAGCTCAGGCAGCCATGTGTAATGCAATGACAGGGTTAGGCATTCCCAGGTAATCTCTGGACTATGTTTCTGCATCCACCTTCAATAAAATACTTCTTTGTGTATTCTGCATAGGTATTTATATGATATTCATCATTGTGATATGTGCACACTATAGATTTGCAAGCAGAGATGTACATGCACAAAGAGCTCGTTTACAAGGACAGACTGCTCTCAGTTTGATTCCATTTCGTATTTCATTGTAAATAGGTTTAAATTTCAAATAATCCGCATTGCAGAATGCACAGTGCTGTAAATGGGATAGAATGAAGAGACAAATGTATATTGTTTCCAAAGATGAATATTTTCTCAAAGTTTGGAAGTGTTCAGATACAGTTTTGTTCTGGTTTTCCCCATACTTTTCTGTAGAAGGCATAGTATATATTCATTGTGCAGAGAGTTGATTGGCTTGTAGTTGCCTTAAAAAATGTAGGATGTTTCAGCTGAATGTATAATAATAATAATACATGGCACTTTTATGATGCTTTTCATCCTCAAAGTGCTTTACAAACATAAACCAACCTACTTATTTATGTTGGGATATACATCGGATAAAGGTCAATGGCAATTCGACTATAAAATTGATTAATAATAATATGACATAGATAAATAATATCATAGATTTTAGTTGAAAAAAAAAAACATCAGGCAGTATTCTAAATGACAAGCGGAGTCCTCTTCTGGACGTAAGTGATATAGCAATTGCAGTCTTTTGGTTATTCATACCAAAATATTTTAACTTGTTGCACACATGTGGAGCTTTGCCTAGCTTGGTATTTGTGGTTATTTTCATTGCAGAACAGTATTTTGTTGACACATACCATTACTGGTTATGTCTTTGCCACAGGAAGCAAATGTAAGGTGCTGTCACTGTTCAACTGACATTCTTCAAGGATAAGACCTATTCTCAATTTTTCTGGCCAACAGTATCTTAGATGCTCCATAAAAAAAATCTGAAATACAGTACTCTGCTTACACATCTAAGACGCAAACCAGCAAACATGTGGGAGCAATATGCGGTAGTGTGAGACTGAGAATGGAGAATGACGATTATGCCAGTAAATTTCCATGATTGCTCAGGTCTTGTAAACATGTATGGCATGGAGAGAAACTCTCAAAAATGCCAGAGGGATTTAGGAGCACTTTCGTCCTTTGATCCTCAAACTTCACTCATGTAGGCACTTTAGCGTACATTCACTTCCTAACTCAGCTGAACTGAAAAGCTCTAAATTGGCAGCAAAACAACCTATGCTTTCTAATGGGAGATGATGATTATGTGTTCTATTCAGTCCAATGAATTCTAGAAATATTTTCGGTTATTTCTTGACTGAGAGACTGCAGCAGGAGCAGGGCTTTTCATTATCTTACTCTAAATAAAGAACATCAACTCACGTTTTGGATTTGTATTAAAATCCCGTATGTAACGTGACCCACTGGTGTTGGCATAAATCTCTACATCTATCACTTGTGTGGCTTGAGGTCCTCATGTTGTTTTCTGTCTGCAGCTTCACTCTTTGCTTCGTCTCCTGCTAGCTTGGCTGAACAGATTTTGATAATTAACTTTTGGTGAATTGTGTATATTAAGCAAATATCCACGTAATGAAGATGATGATAGTTTATAAACATAAGGAGAAAAAATTAATTAAAAGCCACATGTTTCTAATATGGATATTTTCCTATAATGCTTAATGCAAGAGAGAAAAACCTATTGGGTGGTTCTGGATCCAGCTCCTGGTAGCTTACTCCGTACACTGACTTCAGTACTGCCCTCGGCTATTCTCATTCCTGGAGCAAAATGTTTTCCTCTAGGTCCACACTCCCCTGGTTTTCCCTCTGTTGGTAAAGAGGGTAGGGAAATGGCACAGTCTGCCTTTGAGTCAAGCTGTAGCAATTACTAGCTGCCAAAACAGACCAGTCTTGTTCCGTGCTAATGCACGGTGTACTGAGGGTCAGAGAGTAGTGCTTTCCTTAGTACAACAAGCTGGCTGGAGAGCTCGTAGCAGGATATGGACTCATGCTCTGACTTGAATAATAACATAAATATAGAATCATAGAATCATTTAGGTTGGAAAAGACCTTCAAGATCATCAAGTCCAACCATAAACCCATATGTTTATGTGCACATATGTGTATATATGTATATGTGTATGTATCTATGCATAAAAAGTTCAATTTCTGAGTAATAACCATTATCTTAGAAAGGACCATGATCATAAAGCTGGATTACAAAAGAGACAGAGGAGCGACTTTGACTGCTGTTTCTGAAAATGTGAGACTTTTGGCTTGTGAACTTCAGGGTTTTTTTCTTCTCTTTATTGATAGTGGTGCAATTAAGTAGCACATTTTCCAAAGTTAACGAGGGTGATAGCAGAGTAGTATTTTGATAAATAAGAATCTCAACCTGATTTCTTAAAATGTTAGACACCTGGCTCATGGATTTAAATTTCATTGGAAACAAATGGAAGTGAATTGCCTGAATAACCTTCAAAATTTGCCCCTTTGTGGTTTTTGTCATTTGATTAATAGGCTTATTTTAACACTTCAGTAAAATTTGTAGTTAGTTGGACTTTCCATTTCTACTCTATTAGAGGAAGTTACACCTGGCCTATGCTAAAATGGAATGAATCCTTTGAAAAAATAAATTATAACTGAACTATAGACTTGATAATGTGACCAGATAAACATGTTCCCATTTTATAGAGGTCTAGAAATACATTTAAAAAAAAAAAGTTTGGAAAACTGTGGTGTACTTGCTTCAGTTTGTGGGGGAAAGGGGGATTTAAGTTTATTTGTCATTTGTTTAAACGTACAGATTTGGTTTCTATCCTTGGATAAAAAGCTTTGTTGGAGAGCATTTGGATGGATCAGTTTAGTCTATTAATGTCTTGCCTGGGTGACTCTATGTTTACTCAACAGTTTTTCTTCGACGAAAACTTAGCAGTTTCTTTGCATTTTTATTTAAATTTGTGTGATTATTGATTACCTTAATTTTTACATCCTCTGTTTTTGTGTATGTTTTAGCTCCATTCCAGCAACCTCCTCCTACAGGAGAGGTTCTCAGTTCCTCTGTTATCAGTCTTTCGTGGAGTTCCCCTGACTCTCCAAATTCAAACAGGCTAACTTACCAGCTGTATAGGGATGAGGCTGAAATTTATAGCACTGAAGACTACTACCCTTATAGTAAG
The DNA here is from genome assembly GCA_034782735.1 of Sagittarius serpentarius. Taxonomy (NCBI): domain Eukaryota; kingdom Metazoa; phylum Chordata; class Aves; order Accipitriformes; family Sagittariidae; genus Sagittarius; species Sagittarius serpentarius. The sequence goes on along the minus strand of JAVKLA010000054.1, from coordinate 10,999,846 downwards.
TATTTATAGTAAGATGACGTCAAAGATTTTGTATGTGTGTGGGTACATATCTATATATATGTGCAGTTTTTCTTAATTATTTCTCATTTCTGTCATTATCATTCTCTGTGATTTAGAATATATTATTCTGTTTTCCTTTAGTGAGTTACTGTTCTGTGTTATTAATTTTTGCTAGAAAGAAATGAATAACCCAGCCTAAAATCTGGCAAACTGAGTCACCCAAAATGGCTGATAATTTCTTACTTTTTAATCTGAAGAACTTTAAAATTGACTCACCAAAAGCATTCCCTGCAAATATACACAAGCTCCAAAATCTAAAGGAGGCAAAGTCCCAGGTAAAGAATTAGGGTGAATGGAAGAGACCATAATGTGCTTAAACTCCTTTTTTTCATCCTCCTGGTTTTAAACTGTTAACAGATTAGGAAAGCTTTTTGTGGCCTCTAACTTTTAGCACCTTCTGTTAAGCTATCAGTGTAGCTCCTGATTTGCCTTTAGCAGCACCACTTCTCTCATGTTGAGGCTTGCAAAGGGATCCTCAGGAGGCAGTCCTCAAGGATTCGACGCTCTGTCCTAGCTGGAAAGGCCATTTTGTGCTCCTATTGATCACCTTATCGAAGAAAGGGAGGTGGATTTGGATACTGGTTTTATGTATATATGGCACACAAGTGGGTTTTTTTAAGACGACAGGTGTGGTTTAACGCCACTGAGTAAGTTCTGTTCTAGCAACTTTAATTTGTTGCATTTTCATACGCATGCAGCATTACTATTTTGCAGAAGTTGAGTCTTTCTAATTATTGGCATATATCCTGGAGGAAAAAAAAAAGACTATTATTCAGTGGAAGCATAGATCCTTTGGAATGCCCCTAACATTTTTATTTTCTGGTGCATGCTGCTGTGTTACTCTGTGGTTTATACTGTGAATTTGGACACTCTGAAGTACATACCATGAGGAAAGGTATGTGACCCCATGTAAGCATGGGATTAAGTGATTGAGAGGAGAGAAAGAAACATTACAAAAAAGTTTAGAGAGCTAATAGAAAATATTCCAATTCCTTAACTGGGTTTAGAAGCCTAACTTTAGTAAAAATATGAATTAATTTCAAAAGAAAATCTATCATACTTCATTGTCATAAATTTGTGCTTAGTAATATACTTGAAACTGAGTGCATTGTTGAGGATGTTATTTCATGACTGTACCTAAATACTTTGTAGAGAGTGAAAAATTCTGAATCTGTTTAGTTGGATAACTAGACAGTAGCACATTTCTATTTAACAAAACATTATTTTGTCAAATCATAGATTTGGTTTGAAAAGACATTTTCTGGCAAAAATGATTTCCTGGCAATCCCCCTAATTAATGACGTGAAATCATCTGCTGGTGTTTGAATATCAAGAACACGTTGTTAATGCTGTCAGAACTTTTGGTAATGTTACTTTTTTCCCAGTATAGTGTGGAATTTGTAATAATTATGAAATGCCTTGAGAGTGCAACTGGATGAACATTGTCTTATGACTAAATGAGAGTTTTTTAATTGAAACATTGAACTTCCCAAGGAAAATTAAGAACAATATTCTAAATCAGCCTGGTGATCTGGCTGATAGTATTGCAGAATGGCCAATAAAAACAATGTTTTCCTAACTGCTCTGGGAAACCAGGGGCACAGGAGATACCGATCCTTGTCGTGAGGATAAAATGAAATATTTGCTCTAAAATGTGAAAAAACGCCAGAAGTTATTTACAATTCTAACTCCTAATCATATTGGTTCTAATTATTTATAGAAGTTGCTAAATACTTGCTGGAGTTGTTTACCTGAGGAATGTAGAAACTTCTGCCTTTTGGCTTTATCCAATTTTGTCTAGCCTGTCTTCCTATTGAAATGAAGTTGCCATATGGTGATCAGGTATTCATCGATATTGAATGAACTTTCTCGTAATGTTGAGATGGGGCTGGTTACTTTTCTGGCAGACAATAGCAGCATTCTGGGTGATCCGCCTCTTCTGTTTCCTTTACTTGAAAAGGGGGAAGTAATGTGCTTGCTGTTGACATTAGACCTGGGGCCCTAGGGTCTGGGTTGGTCCTAGAATCCCGGTCCATTCCAGAGTCTGGGTTTCAGGGGCTGGTTGTGTGTGGAGCTAGGGTAGTATTGGTGAGGTCATTTCTAGATCAGGTATGAATTCTGGAGTTGGCGGTTTGGTAAGGAGAACAGCTCTAGATTGTGTTGGTTCCAGGCTGGGTTCTAGCCCACTTGTTGGGTCTAGATCGTGTTCTACCTCACTTGTTGGTTCAGGACCATGGGCTAATTCTATTCAGGACTGCTGGTTGGTTCAGGACATTTCCTTGTTTCTGGAGCAGGTTCTAGCTTGCTTGATGGTTCTAGATTACAATCTAGCTCAGGTAGCTGGATCTAGATTATGTTCAGGCTTGCTTAATGGGTCTAGATTGGGTTCCAGGTCAGCATATGGTTCTAGAGCAGAGTTGGGTTCTGAGGGGGGGGAGGTTCTAGAATCTAGTTCAGGGGTACTCCTGTTTTGTCATCTCATGAGGATTTGTGGTACTTGCTGCTGGTGACAGCAGTCTCACTGTGTTTTTCTTCTTTCTTGTTTTCTTTTTTCTTGCATGCTTTTTTTCTTCTCTGTGGCTCTTTTGAGTTAAAGGCCCATAGGGTGGGGATCCTATCATCCCATAAAGTGCCGCTCTCCCAAGTTTCTAGCATGCTGACTCATGCTGTATCTGTGGTCGTTCTTTTCTCTGGAGACAAAATCAGCTCCTACTTACTGGTGTCCTTCACAACAACTGGTTGTCACACTCCTGCTCCAAGGATTCTTGCCAGCCTGTCCAAGAGTCTTGTCTAACACTTGTTGAATTGGTTTTGGTACCCACTCTTTCGCCCAGAAGCAATTCAAACAGGGCAGGTGTGTCCGTGCAGCTCAGAAAGGGCTTAACAATTCTACAGTAGACTCGAGTACTTGCACACGCAGCTGTGAATGGCATACTAACCCAAAAGCTGAAGAAGAGCTGAATCTCGCCAGCAAGCCTGAAGTCTGCTGCATCACTTGCCTGCTCACTACCAATGCACAAGGATGTCGCCATAACCATTGCTGCCACTGGCAGAGCCGTTCTCCAACCTCACCTGAAGTACCAGGGTTTGAAAGGCATGAAGATGGGATTACCCAGTCTCCTTATTGCTGGGCTCCAGTGATAAGTTTGTGATTGCTCTGGGTAGTTGAAGCACTGTTAGCAATTACTGGGCTGACAGTGCTGCTTTTGTACTACAACGTCAAGGGCTGAATACCTAGCAATACTCGTAATTTTGTGGTTGTCTTCTTGAAGTTGTACTCAGGACTGGCTTGCCAGTGCAGGCGTACAGAGAGGACTTAGAAATAGCTGTGTCCCCTCCATTTGCTTTGAAAAAGTTTAAGAGTGTCTGTGCTCTGGCATGTAATATATTACTCAACGTTCACTATTTCTTAAGGAAAAACGTGGTATGGTTGTATGTAAATTCATATTGTGCTGTGATGGCTAAGATGTGTGACTGCTTCTGGGATATACCCAGGAGCTATTCATGGTCATTGCTGCTAAAAAGCTACGTAATGGGAAGTAGGGGGTGAGAAAGGCATATATAGGCTTTGGATATACCTTTTTAATAATTATTTGCGCTTCTGTTTCACTTTTCATCCAAGATCAAATGCTTTACAAATGAACTATTAAGCACTATTTTAGAAGTGAGGAACTGAAAACACAGAACGAAGAAATATTTGGTCTTAACGCTATGAAATGAATAAAAAACAAAGGTGTGAAAATTTATAGAATTGTTTGGGTGTTTTTTCTAAATCAGATCCACTAGTATCGATGCAGATTTACATTTGGAATAATTATTTCCAAGCAAAGGAGGAATAAGAAGATAATTGTATTAACCTCATTCATGATTAAAGCAGGAACTAGGAGAAATTCAGTAGAAAAAATTATTTTTCTAGTGATGCCCATGTGCAGTGGAAGAAGCGAAAAGGGGAGGGATTTTTTTCCTGTTTAAAAAATAAAAGTTTGAGAAGTTACAGTGTTCATAATGATCTCAAGAAGAGCATTCAAACGGGCATAAATATTTTATGTCTTGGATTAGGGCTGGAAAGAAAGTATGCAAATTAAGATTATTTTGAATGTTTTAGACTGATACAATTTTCTTCTCACCTGTATGTTTTAGGTGTTCAGACCTTCGCTGATACCATGTTATCTCCATATACCTTCTATTCCTATTATGTCCAAGCCAGCAACGTTCATGGTTTTACAAGAAGTGCCTCAGTGACATACAGAACAAAATCTGGGACACCGACAGGAAGTCTGCATTTAAATCCTGTCTTTCCTGTTAGTCACCATTCTGTTTTACTTCACTGGACAAGCCTCTCCAACGACTCTGGGCCCATAGAGAAATACATTTTGACATGTACTAGCTTAGTTGATCTTCAGCCTTGTGGTCAGTATGAAGGCTTAAAAACTTCAGCAATTATTTGGAATCTCATTCCATTTACAAAGTATGTTTTTTCTGTGCAAGCTTGTACTAGTGGAGGCTGCTTAAAGAGCCAGCCAGTAACAGTCATTACTGCACAAGCCCCGCCAGAAGGGCTACATCCACCGATGATAGACACCATCAGCTCTACAGAACTGGCTGTGGAATGGTCACCACCTGAGAAACCAAATGGTAGGACATTGTATTTACTTTTGTAAGCCAAAGATTTTGCAAAGAAAAAGCAGCATTTTTCTCAGATCTGGTTAGAATATCCTTATGCATGCGACATAAACTGAGAATGAAGCAAGGCATTGTCTGAATTTGCTTGTCTGCCACTAAACATATCCTCAGAGTCTGTGTTTTGTTCTTTTGGAGTCCAGAACTCCAACCGAATGTGTTGGGTCCAGGTTTTAGCCCTTAGTGGCATCTGCTGCAGCAAAAAAATCACATTTATAATTAAACATTTACAGTAAAATTAATTTTTTCCTAATTTGCCAGATCGCCTAGTTCAGACAGATGTGGTGATATTGCCTGACAAAGAATAAATAAGCAGAGAACAGTTATGGAAAAAAAAATTTAAGAATTAACAGAGAAGTCTGTTTTTAAAACCATCCGTCATGTGTAGTAACTAATTCTATTACCAGCATAACTTTGTTAGGGATTAGGCAATTGCCAAGAGTTGCCGCTCTAACTTGCGTAATAATATTTTAGGTTTTTGAAACTGAGAAAGCAGCTGTTGTAGGACGCTTTTGTGATGCCACAGATTTTAATGGTAAACGCTTTATCTTCTAATGTATGTGCAGTGGAGTTTTGTGAAGTTGCACTTACATGCACAAATATTTGTGCATGCGAAAATAAGCATTTTGGTCTGTTCACAAAATGGGCATCTGTGTATGGGGAACTCAGCTTTCTTTTTGGACATCTCATTTGCCAGCTATTACCAGATTAGACAGGAAGAATGAATGCCCGCACAAGAGTGCCTGTATTTATTTAGAGGGGCAGTTCCTACAATGCAGGTCATAATGTTTGCTGGTAGCACTTGTCCCTCAACCTGTAGCATATACACTTCATAGTTTACTCCGTAGCCATTACATGCGTGTAGTTGCCAGCACAGGCAGATTTAAGCAACGGTCTCATGTTTCTTTTCATGTCAGTTTTCCTGGTCTTTCCAAAGACAAAGAGAGAAGCTGTTTCTCCCAAGCAACCTCTCCAGTTCTGTGCATGAATATAGCCCCAAATATATATGCCATTAACTATCTCCTGGCTTTGCCATGTCTCTCATCTTTTCCATTTGGGAAATCTCCAGTCAGCTTTCTTACAGTCTGTTCTTACAGGTAAACTGCTTCCACGATCCAACCTAGATCATGTATCACTTCTTACCACAATACTGAAGGGTTTTTTTTCCCAAAGTGATGAGACACACACGTATCTCCTGTCCAGTAGTACGTTCTAAAAGGTTAGCATTAAACTGGCACTCAAAAATTCCCTACCCATTGTGTAAGAATAATAATTTTAAAAAAATTAAATATCCCCTTGAATATCAGAGGCCAGAAGTAATTTCCAGTGACATTTGATCAGAACTTTAGGATACTGTCTTCCAGGGAGGGTAGTAGAACTCATACTGAACTCCGGCCATTTGTTTTCAAATCCCAAGATTGCATGGAGGGGGAGATAAACAGTGTAATGCAAGAAGTGCCCAAGGGAGCATTTGGGTGAAAACAGCAGAAATGAGGAAAACTTCTAATGCTACATTTTCTATGATGTTGATTAATTCTTAGCTCATTAAATATACTGGCATCAGTATTTTAGTAGAACTCCAGAAATTGTTTAAATGCACTAATTTTTCTGGCTTGCTTTTTTCTCTAGGCATAATTATAAGATATGAACTTTACATGAGAAAAAAATTAAAACCAGCTGGGAACTTTCTTCCTCCCGAAATTCGTATTTTCCAAAGCAGTGGATGGCTCAGTCCTCAACCACTTATGGAGTCTCCTAATGAAAATGCCCTGGCTCCACCACAGACCAGTACCACAGTCACTGATCTGGAGCCATTCACAGAGTATGAATTTTATGTTCTAGCAATAAACATGGCAGGTAGCATATCTTCAAACTGGATATCAGGACAAACAGGAGAGGCTGGTAAGTATTGGTTTGGATTCGTTTGATACAAATGAAAGGAAAACCTAAATTAGAGTGCATTCTTAATGTTTTTTTTAATAAAATGTGCCTAGTGATGATTCAAACAGGACAAATCCTCATTTTTCAACTAATTAAAGATAGATCAGATTATCTCGGAAGTTAGCGTGTTAAGCAAAAACATTTTCTTCAACATAAAATCACATTGTTGAAGAAAATAATCCCCGTCACTTAAACTAAAATTTCCAAACTACAGGATTGTAAAATCTGCCAAGCAGTGTTTGAATTCTCCACTGTTTTCCCAGTTGTTACTTATATATTCTTTAAAGGGAGGAAACATGAAAAAAGATTGGTTTTGTCACAAATTATTAACAGTTGGTGTGAATCAGGAATATCATCCAAGAAGGTATGTATATTCAGAAAGGAAGTTCTAAGGAGTTTTCCTGAACTTTGATTGTTTAGAAAGCAATTTTTTTTAAGAACTTGAGGGGGCTACCTTTTCAGGAGTATAGTGCTTGAAACTTTTCTTATGCTTTTATGGAGGCCAAGTGTCATAATATGGACCATTTTTTTCCAGAAGTTTACCCAGTTCACAACGCCTCTTAATACGACCCTTCTGTTCAGATTTTCAAAGGGGCTTGCCACTTGACATATTATTTGAAATAACAGCTATTTGTTTCAGTGCTTTCATTAGAAATCTAAGGCTTTTAGGCTGATAGAGCCTATGTTTTGCAGTTAAACATCTCTGTTACATCACTGATGCTTTTGTTTGCTATTAGTTTGAAAATCGTGTCCTCAGTCATTTGCTCCTGCGAAACAGCAGGCTAAACTAATTCTCCTTTCAAAATGAGTCTTTGTGCTTATCTGTTCTTAAATACTGTATGTTATAAAAGTGTTAAACTGTATTTGGGAAGAGGTCCATTAGTGTGGTTGTTTGTACGTAGCAGAAGTGCTATGAGTTGGTATCCTATTATTACAGAGTAATCAGGTGGGGATTTAACTGCAGTGCAAACAATCCTTTTACAGATTTACTATGGAAGACAGGGGAACTGTTTTGTAAGAAGTGAGAGACATGTTAATTTCAAACTGGCCCAGCAAACAAAATTGCTTTTAAGATGCTGAAGTATTGAACACTTTTTGCTTTTATCAGTTTTTTCCCAGGTTGCATGAAGTTCTTCTTCAAGACGTTTTCATTTGTATGTACTTTCCTACCTGCTACAGGGGTTAGGAGTTTAGTGTTGATTAGTACTTCTTTGAAGACATAGGCAGAGTTCTAGTCTCCGTTCATGGCCAAAGTAGAAAACAGGAGAATGGTGGGTGGGGTGCTTTTTATGTACTACGAAAATAATATGAAAATTCCAGTTAGACTTGAAAATAAGGTTAAAAAAGAAAAAGAAAAGACTGTCTGAAATGTTGTTTTACAAATACAATGAGAAAGCTTGCATTACACACATTGCTCACTTATTTTATGAACGTTATTATTTCAGCCCCAGTGTTCATGCCACCTCCATCAGTATCCCCTCTTTCACCGTATTCCCTCAACATATCATGGGAAAAACCTGAAGATAATTTAGCAAGAGGAGAAGTGATGGGATACAGCATCAGTCTGATGACTGAACAAAGGTTCTTGCCACCATTTCCCCAGGTATTGTTAGTTACATTAAGTTTTTCCTAATGGATAATAGTAAAATTGATAAAATCTGATGTCCTCCTTGACATTGTGATGAATTTTTGTCCTGATTTGCTGTATATCCTCTAATCCAACTTTTTCACCTGTCAGTTTATCTTGAGTGCTCTGTAATGGTACACACTACTTTTAGGTTGGTTTTAAAGTTGTATTCCTGAATTGACTTGTTTTCAGTAGTGGGTGAGATTCAAAATTAAGAGGGATGAGATTGAGCAACAATGTTTAAATTACCTTGATCTTTGCACGTTCTGATTCTGTATCTTTGCTATGTTTGCCGATATGCTTAAAGCCATGTTGTTTTGTAGGAATCTACATTTTCATTAGGAAGGTACCTTTCTGGCTTCCTGGGTAATGGACAAATCTTCGAAATGGGGAAACTTAAAATAGAAGAAAACCAACCTTATAAAGTCTAAATATGAGATTCTAAAATACTGTTGTAATTTTTGAGTGACTGGATTTGGCCAACAAATACTATGCAGTAGTGGTAAGCTAAAAGCTTAGGAATGTGCAAAGAAACATGATAGGTAATCAGAATGTGGGAGCGGATCTGGTGCTCTGATACTGTGTTTCTCATTTCAGAGCTGTTTTTGTCTTTCAGTGGTACCACAGATGGGCCTCAGTTTATTTGTGTATGAAGTGGGGATACTATTGCTCCTGGGGCTGTTGTAACAATACATAAATGTAAATTACTTCTGGTCACAGGCTTGCAAGATTTTTCATCTAAATAAACATCTGATAAAGAAGTTATTGAAAATACAACAGTTTATTCAGTTCCTCTCTCTCATAGCTTAAAGTAATGTTAAGGTAAAGCAGATTCAAATGTTTGTAGGAAGTATTCCCCTCCCTCCTAATGCCTGCTAATCGTGTCACTCATTCAATGGGGGTCAGATTTCACCACCTAATGGTGTCATCTTTGTCATTTGGATTGTGGCTACACTGTTTGTAGTGATAACTGCACCACCACACAGTTTTATGAGGCAATAACTTTGTTTCCTCATTTATCCACTCAGGAACTGGCTTATTACCTCATAAAACAGTGTGATGGGAAGTATTATCACCTAAATCCTAGCTTGCTCAGATTCTCCAAAATAATCCTCTCCCTCGGTCTTTGCAGGCTTTTCCACATCTAAATGAAGGAACCTGCAAATTCAGAGACAAGCATTTTATTAGTGAACATGTCATCAATTAATAGGAATGAAAATATTAACCAACTCTCATTGTCCAATCTGTTTGCTTTGCAGGTTTTGCATATAGCTGAGGCTCATGAGCTATCGTATGTAGCGACAGGATTAAAACCTTACAGAACCTACAACTTCACTGTTACTCTCTGCAATCGAATTGGTTGTGTAACCAGTGAGCCAGGCATGGGGCAAACCTTGGCAGCTGGTAAGGAAACAATCCGTATCAAAATGCAAAGCTGACACACAGTTTACTAATGAATACCATTAAGATGATCGTAGTTTGATGCACAGTGACAGGGGTAGGTGTTGTATTAATACAAAGTGACTTGCTTAATTATTATTTGTTTATCTTGACAGATTAAAACCAAAATGTTTTCAATGAAGGTTTAAGGTACACAATTATGGCAATAGGATTTGTGTACTGCGCTCTCAGTTGCAAGTTATGGATAGGTATATTTTTGTTTCTGTTTATTTAAACAGTAAATGTACATAAATGTGGCTCAACCCATTCATTCATTTATGATGCTAAGAAGTTGTTAATTGCTTGTAAGTGTTTTCTAGTATGTGTCATGTTTGCATGACAGGGCATGTAAAATGCACATTCTTGCCTAACCCATGAAGGAGGAGTTGCATGGTTTTTGTATTAAACTCTAACGTATGTACATAGTGTATTTGTGTGTCTAAATCAGAAGCAACATACATGCTTTGGGTCTGCTCTTCTGAAAATGTTTGTTTATTTAGCCCCTTAGATTTACAAGATTTTGCTTTGTGGATATATATACTCACGCTTTCCTATGGAAACAGTGCTTAAGAAACTACATATATGTGCCTGTGCACCTTAATAAATTTTTAGTCTTTGAGTTAATTTCAACCACGTGTCATGAATTTCAAAGGTACTAACTTTCTACAAATTTAGAGGAAAATAATCATCGGTATAGAACAGAGATGGAGAAAGCCTGTATTTACTTTGAAGAAAAGGCTGGCATGAATTCACTTCTTAGACATCAGAGGATCAAGACGGTTTTAAGAGAGAAATTGTCAGGAAAATCAGCTTCACAGGTCTTCTCTGTTCATGGAATGAGGTAGCCACTACAGCTCTTCAATACTACAAATATAAGCTCAAAATCCATGCTATGTGACATACTGCTGGTCACCTGCAGAGAGCTGACTGCTTAACATTGTGGTTTCCTTTTGTGTAGGCATTAAAAACATATTAATCACTTTCAAAATGTTAGCATTTTTAGTTGAGCAATTAGTAGTGTTGTCATAGAATCACAGAATGGCTTGGGCTGGAAGGGACCATCAAAGGTCGTCTAGTCCAACCCCCCTGCAGTGAGCAGGGACACCTTCAACTAGAACAGGTTGCTCAGAGCCCCATCCAGCCTGGCCTTGAATGTTCCCAGGGATGG
>JAVKLA010000054.1:10968084-10988830 GCA_034782735.1 Sagittarius serpentarius | reverse complement strand
CGTGTCAAAGGCCTTACAGAAGTCCAGACAGATGACATCCGTAGCTTTTCCCTTGTCCACTGATGTAGTCACTCCATTGTAGAAGGCCACTAGGTTGGTCAGGCAGGACTTGTCATATGGATATTGTGATTATGATCTTTGAAATCACCTCTCATGTAATTTGGTCTCCCATAGGAAAAAATCTGAAAATTTCTACTGTGCAGAATGTTTTCCTAGGCTCCCTGGAGCCTGAATTCCATCAAAGCTCCTCTGTGTAATCAATGAAGAGAGATAGGAGCTTCCAGACAGGGAATGAGGAATTGCCCAGAGCCAGTAAATAGAAAGCTTTATATATATGAACTGCAGTGGAATTTAAGCTGTTGGGATATTATCTCTAGTCTGCCCTCTGTTCTTCATCTGTCTATTTATTTAATTGCCTTTCCATTTGTTCTCAATTGGAAGATAGATGATTTTTTTCCTTGATTCACCATATTGTCTTTGTGTTTCAGTGGGCAAAGATTGTTCTGTCAGTCTTCTCTCCTGCTGAATTGCTGATTTCAAAATTTTTGTTGCCTCATACTGCTACCTCTTAAAGTTTCAAGCTGGCCATCTACAGAGCCTCCTACTTGTATGAGTATGACTTTATCCCATACCACATAGACGTGCGAAGAACAGTGTATCTATGCTGATATAAACATGTGGCCTAAACATAAACAAATATGGCCTAAATGGCCCATCTTATTACTACAAATGATTCAACTTTGCGTTTATATATTTATTAAAAGATTCAGAAACAGTAGTTTAGTTATGCTTGGCAGCTTGTTTATGACCAACTTCTCCCTGGTTGTGTTAATACTTAGAGACATATCACACTGGAGAAGACAGGAGAATACAAAATAGAATAACAGACACATCCTCATTTATTAGCTGTTTCGCAGTGTAGCCTTTTCCTACTTACTGTCATAAACCTTGCAAGCAAAGAATCAGCCCTGTATCGGGTTCCTTTTATGTTTTTAAAGCATGTTAATGCAATGTCTTAAATTTTGATAAACTAAAGAGTAAAACACTTAAATTTTGCGTGTGACATTATCTTCCGCCATTTACATTTTTCATTTCCTGGAGAAAATTGTTTAATAACCTCCATCCAGGGTTTGTTGTATGTGCATGTTCCTTTTTATGAAGTTCTGTAAAACTGTGTTTCCAAAGAAAAATGAAAAGAAACACTACTTATGTGGTGACTTTTATATCAAAGCGAGTTCAAACTTGGAACAAAGTTAGGAGAAACCAGTCCCCATCATTTGTAAAAACAGATGATCAAGCCTTGGTCCATTAATATCCTTTTGTGTCATTGAACGGTGCAGAATGAAATTAAAATTGCTTTTCTAGGACTGTTGAGGAGTTCTGTTTCGTGAAGGAATGTCTCCCTGGCACAGAGACAGCCTCCCTGGCTGGACGCCAGTCCCCCTCCATGCCCTGGCAAAGGGAGCATTTTGGAGGAAGTCTCCACTGAAATGTGCTCCAGCACGATGGTCCCCTTGCTCTGTAACACAATCCAGGAGTTTTGAGCTGTGTTCCAAGTTGGGCTAGAGGTTATACTAAATTAGACTAATTCTTCTCCTCTGATCCTGAGAAGGATAATGGAAAACCGTCTCTACTCCTTCCATGTGTGGAGTATACTGATTTATCACATGGAACATTTAAATAAATGGGTACCTTGATGTCTGTGATTTTGGCATGTCCAGCTGATGTATATTAGCAAGGGGCTTGCTTTTGGAATTGCTAACACCTTCTAAAATTTGCCACTAGAAGTCTCAAGTAATTTGTGAGTTTTGTTTGTATCCATTAGGTTAATTTGAAGAGTAGCTATAAAAAAAGATACTCTTCAAAAATCGATCACTCTTCTTTTTCTCTGGCAATGTATTTTTTTTTATATGGCGTGACACAGCAAATAAAAACAAGGGCAGAAACAAGGGCATGAAATCATTAGAAACAAAAATGCTGAGAAAGAAAAGTAAGAGGTTTGAGGGAGGATTTAAAAGTCAAAGAAAAGAGACTTTTGCAGTCAGGGGCAGAAATTTAGAGGTAAGACCTAAGGGAGAAGAAGCATCAGAAGCAGTCTGCCAATCTTTCAATGACAACTCTTTTGGAGTATAACTTAAACTTGGTTAAAATAATGTAGAAGGAAACATAACGAGCAGATCCCTTCTAACCTGGTTCAGTATAGGCATCTGTACCGGGGATACCTCATGAGTAGCTTTGCAGGAGAAGAGTAAAAGAAAACTAAAATCAGCTATATGTCCTTGTGTCTCTCAGACTGGCAAAACCTCTCCTCCTCATCAGTATATACACCCACGATATTTGTAAATAGTAATAAAAGAAGACAATCCAGAAGAATGTGAGGAGACTGAGGAAGCAAACAAAATAGAATTATTAAGAATCAAGTTATTTTATAAAAAAGCTGAGTGGAAGCTGTCACAAACGCATGTGAAACCAGGAAGAAGCATAGGTGTGATAAATAAAAGAACTTGCATAGGTATGCCTGATGCGTCACCAGATCTGATAATGGTAAAGAGGGTTGGAAGATCAACGTCAGGTAATAATGCGGTATTAGGATGGAAGATCAAAGCAAGCATGTCAAGGTAATGGAAGAAGAGAAATTAACCCATCTATTACTCAAAGAGAAGGTGACTGGACAGAAAGAGAACCTCAGTTTGGTATGTTCAGATACAAATAGACAAATAGTTGGCTTTTAAAGGCTCAAATAATTAAAAAGTGTTTCACACTTTTTTGATCAGTCTTTTAAGCGTTAAATTAAGAGGATGCACATTCCACAGCCCTTGTGGTATTTTAAATACTCTTTATGCACTGCAGTATTATGCACATGCTATTGAAAGCTTTGGGTGATAGATAAAGAAAAAGTTCATTTTTAATACTGGGTTTGAAAATTCTGAATCCAATTTGAACTTTGTGTTTGTCTTTGCTACCCCAAGATCGTCCAGTGGAACTGCATGTATGTAACTGAAAGCAGTACTGGACACTAATTATATATTTTTCATCTCAAAACCTAGAGCCACATTTTACTTTATTCATTTCTCTAGGTTCTGCTGAGTTCAAGTTCCTGTTTATTTTTGAGAATGGCATTCAGCCTGTTATTGTTACCAGGTCTTAGGCTATTTTTTTATTTTCAAAAGTGCTTTTTGCTCTGTGGTTTTATTTTGTGTAGGATTCTGAGCTGGTACCTTGGAATCTGTAGAACTATACTAGCTGGTACCAGTGAAAGGCCTGGTCCCTTAAAAATGATTTATTTTTTTTTTGACAATGTGTTTGCATAAAATTATGAATTACTTGCGTTATTCTTTGCAGCATCCACCAAGACAAAACATGCATGTTTTCCAAATTTTTCAGTCAGGCAGAGAAAATCAGGCACCTTTTTATTCCCAGCAATTTCTGACATTTCAGCAGGATGGAATTAGCCATGTGAGTGCTCGGACTGCTACAATTGCTTATGATACCCCTCTCAAATCAGATAGTCAAAGGGTGCCTTAAACAATCTATACAGCTATGTTTCATTAACTACTGTGTGACTGAGCTTATTTCTTGTAATTAAGTTTGTCTTTCCTTTGCCCTTCTTGATTTCTTTTTTTTTTAAACTTCATTTAAAAAGCATTTTTTAAGACACACCAAAGTATGGCTTTGTGATTGCTGCCATTTACCCCAGCACATTGCATTCCTGATCCTTTGGTTTTGATGGCAATTACGGGGTTCAGAAGCTAATTTGTAGAAGATATTCTTCCAGCACCAGCTGCATCTGGCTTCTTGGCAGACTTCTCAAGCGGTTGTATTGGTGGCTTTGGAGTTGCCTCTGGGTTTGCTGGGGTGATGATGCTGATGGGCTTTCTGGGCTGTCTTACACTCCTTGATGTCGTTTTCTTTTTGATTACCCTTTTAATCTGAGTAATTTGTCTGTTTTTTCCATTTGTGAATAAGGTCCAGTGCAAGCCCTTTTCAAGAGCCTCAACCCATTTGTCATGGCAATACAGCATTTGTTTATGCCTGTCATAGACTGCTTTTCTACAGAATGCTATGCCTCAATTTTAAAATCACAAATAGCCATTAAACAGGTACTAAGTAATGTATATTTTCCTTTGTTACAGAAAAGAAATATGAGGGCCATTTGCTGTTGGCCTGAAAACATAGATTGTTTTGCATGCATGTACATAAGTCTCTTCATTGTGAATAGGACCCAAAGTGATTAAACAAGCACTCTTAATATGTTAATTTATAATTTTAATTACAACAATCTTGTATATATAGTCATTAGTGAATACTAATATAAATATTTTTCTACCTTTTTATTCATAATGCATAAACCAATCATCCAGTTACTTCTCGGCAGTCGCCTGTTTCCGTCTCATAATACAATCTTTGTTCTTAGTTATGAATGCATTTTGTTCATTCCTGTCTTGAATAATCCCTCATTAAGCTAGTCACTTTCTGCTCCATGCTAAAAAGGAAAAATTATCATGCAAATGTGGCGTGCCATATTAAAAAGCACATTACCAAACACTTTTGTTGCTGTCCTTCAATTAGTTTCCCTTCTTTGAATTTAATTTCATTTGTTGTTAAACTACTGACTTGATGTATGGACTCATGAATTTGAGGCTGCTGCCAAGAATGTAGCAGGAAAAAAATCAAAGCCTCTTCAGAAAGCTGCAAAGGCAAAGCTGAAATGAATTTGCTTCACCTTTGACAAGAACACTTGAGCAGCATTGGAATCCTCTGATGATTCAGCTTGGCTAATTATCCAATTATTTATTTCAAGAATAAAGACACTGTTTTACAATTAGGAAAGTGTAAAGTAATCTGAGAAATTTCATAATGACAGATGACTTAAGTAACTTCTGAGATAAATAGTATCTGCTCAGACTTGTCTTGCCAAGTGTTCAAGCTGTAGTTAAACTGCTCTTTGAGTTTCAGGAAATTAGTAGGGACTCAAAAGTTGTTTGTTTCTTCTCCCCTATCAACCACATATTATACTTCAGAAAATAGCTCAGTTTGTTCTTTTCCCTCTGTGTCAAATTTGCAGGTTTTTAAGCTATGTTTAAGTTGCATTCCTCTTGATTAAAAGCTTTTGGTTCAAAGCAATACTTTTTAATTGCCTAATAATATAAGTCAGTTCTTAGGAAAGAACCGTGCATTTAGGAGTTCATTTGCAATATAACTGAAAAATTCATTGCATGGCAGTAAAACAATTTACTGTTAATTACAAGGAGAAGAATTTGCTGTACCATGCTCACAGATTGCCATGAATCATGCAGCACTCCTAGAGATTTATAACAGATGTGTAAGTGGGATGAATTAGCAGGGTTTAATAACAGAGACACAAATCATGCAGACTTCAAGGAGCTTTAATTGATATACTAGAATGTGACGGGCATGAATCACTCAGCCATTCAACAGCACTGTAACATATGGTCAGCTCAATATGCTGCATCTTAAATCGGTTGGTGAGTCGTTGGTTGTCCCATATGGTGGAAGCAATATATTTTTCATGATTTTTAAAAAATACTGTGTACTACATCTATTTTTAAAGAAATGTGATTGTAACATATCCATGCTATTAAATTTTCTTTTGATGTCCATTATGGCTGATTTTTATTCTTTTTTGGGTAAGAGTCCAAAATGGACTCTAAAGAATCTTCTAAAAAAATCAAAATATCGTCAAAAGACATAAGTATTATTTCTTGACACTTTTACTGTTGAAATACTGTTGTGAAGTGCAGAGAAGGAAAAGGTCATACCAGAAATTCTATGGTAATCTCAGGGTCCTCTGGACTAATAACTTGTAGCAAAAATGAAATGGATGACCAACAGTGAGGCTTGTCATTTTACCTGCAAGGTAAACTCCAAGATGAAAAAAAATGTATTTTCTTTATGTTTTTGTCCTCAAACGTGCCGAACATTTCTGTTTTAATTTGTATGCATGCATTTTGCATTCAAGTGAACAGTAATTGAAAACTGTATACTTTCTGTTACTGCTACCTTCCTGAACTAGAGTGGCTAATTGAAGGCTTCTGTGGGAGGGTACACAAATATCTACCTACAGTATGCTGAACAGTAGTTATTCAAACATATGTAAGCCTGTTAAATTTAGCCACAGTGTAAATATGTTATTCCTGGGACAAGAATCTGGCTGAGTATGGAAAAGCTTTAGCAGTTGTATTAGTAAACCTGACAGACTTGAGAAAGGAGTATTGTATCCTTAGAACAGTGGCTGCCAGAATTTAATGTCAACAATTAAAATTTATTTTGATCCTTACCTAGTGTTTATTACTGTTTGTATACACAACAGACCTTACTAATACAGAGATGCACTATTAGATGGAATTACCATCTGTTCAGAGCGAAATGCTGGCATCTGTCTTTGAGTCGAAACCTAAAATGATATTATTTCAAACAAAACAAAATTAACCGCTCTTTACTTACCAACTTCATTTTTGTGTACATGTGTGTGCATAAACACATGGGAAAGGCTTATTTGTAATGACCTGTGTAGCAACATCTATATTTAGATATATGACTTCAACATAAGCTGTATGGACCATCTGTCTTTATTGGTCTTTTTTGTGCCCTCTGCTACACAATGGCATGCAGCAATCATGGGGGTTTAAATACTGGTTTAGCTTTATAATATATTAAATATGTATTATATAGCAAGACATTAAAACTACATAATTAAAATACACAAAATGTGACTTTGAATCCACTAAAATGTAGTACACATTATTTTGACAGATGTGTCTTAACAGAACGTGACTAAAAAAAATTAAATAGGTAAAATTATAGTCGATTCATCTTTCAGAAAGTAGCTACAGGTACCACAGTGACACCTTTAGGAAAATATATACTGTATCTTTGAGTCTTGAATATTTTTAATTTCAGCATTTAGTACCCTGCTGGGTTAGTGCTACAGATTTATTTTCAGTCCTGCCTGTTCCTCTGCAGAGTTTGTGTTTATTTTGTTGTGGTTTTGTTGTGTTGTGGGGTTTTTTTTAAACTTATGTAACCTGTTATGTACAGTCTTCCACTCTCTTGATGCACAAGGATTCTCAAGCATCAATGAGACTGTAGTTTAAATACTAATGTTATAGCAAGGATGTTACTTTCTGAAATGGTAGGCTTCTGTTCCATATATCACAAAATAATAAATTGTGTCATGCCAGTGTTTAATGCATGTACACAGTGCATTAACTGTAACTGTAGTACATTTATTTGTGCTAGAGGAGACTTGAAAATGATTAAAAAATCAATACTTCCCTGTCAGAGAAGCAAGTGTTACGATGCATTTAAGTAGTTAATTGCATAAGCCCCATAAAAGCTTCAGGTTTGGGTATCAGAGATACCATAATTATGGCCCAAGTAACTGCCGTTTATTAATACTAGACTTTAAAGGAAGATATAGTTATTGTCATTAGTGTTAGTTAGCTGTATGCGTTTTAGAAATAATGAATTTTAGCATTTCTGGTTTACCATCAGTAAGCTGAACTGGAGGGCTCAACCTCTTATGTTCGCATTTAAAATGCTGACGTACAGTAGTTCCCTCAAAGGTGAAGTTTTGATTGTTAAGCCATGTTTTCTATTTAAACTTGTGCATTAATACCACAATTCATTAGTGCTGTGCCCTACTTATGCAGGAAAGCTTATGACCTCACGCTGCATTACTTCAATTTTGACATTGTAAATTTCTACCGTAGCGTGAGATACTAATTAGATTGTGAAGTCATAAATGATGCCTAAGCAGGAATTTACAGCACATAGTGCCATTGGCAGTTTCCCAGTTTCCTCACTCCCTGCTCTCTCCAAGAAGAATATTTATCAAGTGTGTGTGTGTGTGGGTGGTGTGCAAAGAAAAAGAAAGGGAAAAAAAAAAAGTAGCAACATGCTACAGGCAAATAGGAAAAATGAAAAATATGTTAATGATCTTGGAAATGCACGAATGTTGAAAAGGATGTTATTAATTCATTCTAAATGAAGCAATCTCTCCTTCTCTAAAGAACTCGCACTATGTACAATGCTGTGCTGTGAAGTAATATGTCAGATTTTTGAAGGCCCATATTTTAATTCAGGTTTTATTGTTCTTGAAAGGCATTTATTGCTCTTTACTATGTCATTATGGGAACAAGTAATTTTTACAAGTTGTCATTTTATTTCACTTCCTGGGTACAAATGAAGTTTCTGTTGTTAAATCCTTTTCTTTATCAGGGGAAAAAAGGGGAAGAAAAAAAGGCAAGATATAGATTCTATAGGTGGTAGAGTGTTCTTGTACGTCTTCAGATGACGTCTTCTATTGTTCCAAAGATGGTCCATTTCTTTCCCACCTGTACGGCCATCATACCATTATCCAAACAGGTCATGCTGCCCTCCAGTGGCTTACTGTACAGTACTTAAAAAAAAAAAAAAAGTGTTCATAACTCAGCTATAGAGTGGCCAACACTATCAGAATGTTTAAAAGGGTATCAGAGTATTGTTTTTAATGGTAGAAGGATCATCGTAATAACATAAAATTATCTTATGCTGATACCCTTGTGGAAACAATCTTGTATGGAGTCATATTGTGCACCAGTGTTAGTGGAGAAAAGTTAGAGAGGATTGTTTTCTTGAACTGAATAATTATCTGAACGTGTGCTAATGTCTTGTGTGTGCGCCATGAGGAAAACAACCGGATGGGCCTTCAGTATTGTGGACAGATAGCTGTTCTGCTCCTGTGGACGAGGACAGGTTCAGTGCTGAAAGACTGGTGGTGTCATGTACCGTACTGCTGAGATGCAACAGGAATTAATTACCTGTTCAGATTCTCCTTTGGTCTTTCACTCAAATCCAATGCTGGAAGTCATACAGATACCTGCTTACAGTGAGTGTGGCATGAGAGGCTGATCAAGGAAGGAATACAAATACACTTTTTATGAAGATGTTGATTCAGATTCTTAAAGATTATGAAAAAAAAATATTTTGGATATAGTACTAGAAATATTTATCCAAAGCCTGAATAAACAAATAAGGTATTTCTTGTGGAATTGAAAGTAAGTTCTTATAAAGATTAAGAATGTTTTTTGTTTGGTTGTTTTTTGTTTTTTTTCTAATTAAGCTTCTGTGGATATCTGTATTTATTCTTAAGGTGATCAGAAACTGAAGCAGGATGTTTTGCAAAAATTGTTATGTGCAATAAATAATTTCTCAAGTATTATGGACAATGGTACTTAGATAATTTTCTTTTTTATGCACAGCTCCAAGAAAACTTAGTGCCCCTTGTGTTGAAGGGATAAACAGCACAACGGTAAAGATAAATTGGAATGAACCTGAAGAACTTAATGGGCCTTCTCCCATCTACCAGGTGGAAAGGATAGATTCATCTTTAGCTACATTGAGTACAGAAGTAATGAAAGGGATCCGTTTCCCAGGAAATGGATATTACAGATTCGCTAGTTCCACTCTCCCCGCCAATACTTACTTTACAGGTAAATGAGTTTAAATGACTTACAAAATGTACCAATTGTACTCTGCGTTTGTTTTACCATTTATTATCATCTTCTATATAACTTTCATGGTAAAATCTGTAGTTTTTAATTTACGAGCATAATGTGATTGTTAGTGATGTATAGGCTGTTTCGATTCTCACATTATAAAAGCCTGTGGAAAATGTTATTGGACACGTGGGATTTGTATTCCCTTGCCTTTGGACGTAGAGATGTACATGATGGTGAATGTTGCTGCATATTTGAATTATTTCCCTTGTAGTAAATAGAAGATGGATTTTATTTATTCTTCTAGGGTAGA
Organism: Sagittarius serpentarius; assembly: GCA_034782735.1. Taxonomy (NCBI): domain Eukaryota; kingdom Metazoa; phylum Chordata; class Aves; order Accipitriformes; family Sagittariidae; genus Sagittarius; species Sagittarius serpentarius. Next base: position 10,979,017 of record JAVKLA010000054.1, on the reverse strand, counting down.
AACTTTTTGATTAATTTGCTGTGAATACTAAGGCATGTTTTCTTTGGTATCTTTTTGAGGATTCCCAAGGTTGCATAAGCACTCAAAAAGCGCTCTCATCCGCGTTTGGAACATTTGTGTTGTGGTGCTGTTTGTTTTGTAAAGGAAAGAAAAAAGCCTGCCAATCTGACAGAAGTCTGCTGTTTCTGGGCCTTTGGGTGTTACCTCCTCTCCTTTTTGATCAGTTATTTTGGAACTGGGAGTTTTTCAGATCGAAGCAGGCCAATTATTCTGTGTTCTGTGATTCTTACCATTTGCTGGTGTCTTCACTTCTGGGATAAAGCAAAGATACTGACAGTATTTTTGGGGGGGAAAATGAACCCAATTGCATGTTTGAGATATTGTAGAGGTCTGCAAGTGAAACATTGCATTAGTGTGCATGAAGTATGAGTGTTCAAAAGAAGAAACAGCAGAGCTGAAGGTGGTTTTTTTTTTAAAAAAAAAAAGTGTATGAAAGGGAGGTGCGTGTATATGTATCTCAAGTCGAGACTGACAGCAGCAAGGGGAAATCCAAAAGGAATCTAGGCAACAGCGAGAGCAAGCATTAGATGGCGTGCTGATGGTGCGAAGGCCACGGCACAGTGTGATACAACTTAACCTGGTACTAAGCCATGTTTGTTAAGACAGATAAGGGCCGCAAAAACCACGCAGCGTTGTTGACATGCGAAAGAACGCCAAAGATTTGAAGAGCACTCAGCTGACATCCCTTGTCTTCTGGGCCACCGCAAGTAATCCTGGCAAGAATATGTGAGCACAGATATCTTGGTACTTGCAAGCATGTGTGTGAAAATTCAGGTTTTGTTTAAAACAAAAATCACCTTCTTGTCTCTCTGTGATCATTCAGTGAATCTGATTTAAAAAAAAAAGTTGAAGATCACTTCCATTTTTTTTCTTCCTAGGTGCTTACTTGACTGATAGTCAAATAATAATAACAAGTGATAATGTGTTAGTTAAATATTGACACCATGTTGACTTGCAAAACCTGTCTCTGTGCGGGAATCTGTAGGAACAGCTGTCAGGCTCCTTTCCTCATCCAAATTGCTCGATAGTTTTCCTGACATCAGAGTTTGCACCCTTTACCGTATATTTTGTAAGAAGATCTTGGATGTGTCTTCTGTTGTCAGTTGTGATGATCTAAACACCAAAGGAATTGTGGGCTGCAGTTTTTCTCACTGAAGCGCCAGTCAGCCCCATCACTGCAGTATAGTTAAATAGTTTAATCAGACAGGTAAAGAATTATGAGTATCACTGAATTTCCTACTTTTCATCAGAAGTCTCTGAGAGTGTTGGGGAAGAGAGTGTTGCACTACTGGGGCTGTTAATATGCTTGTCTATTTGTAACCAAGCAAGCCCAACACTAACCTGCCCAAGTGCCCGTTTAGTCTGGGGTTTGGTTATGCTCCATAAGCTGAGACTGAGGCCTTGAATAAAGCTTATTGAGATGGCTGAGGAGGTTTGAGTGAGTTTGGACAGGCAGGGCAGGAGATGATGTTAAAATAAAACTCCCTTTGTACTGGCACCTGTTGGCTGATAATGTTGTGTGGATAAATATAATTTATTATTACTTCAGGTTGTGTTCTTTCTTTTCGACCAGCTATTAGTCCGAGTATCTGGAGATGACCTAGAACCAAAACATGCTAGGCAATTTTTCCAGACCTTTGCTGGTAATGACTGACAATCAGGTTAAATCAGCCTGTTTTGGTACCTAAAAATGTGTAATTCAAGTACTTGGAAATTCAGTAAAGTTTTTGAGAAATATAAATCTGTTTTTTTTTCAAGTAGATCATCAGTCCTTCTTCCAAAACACGATGGAGCGAAAATTATAGCAAATCCAGGAGGGTTTAGAAAGACAGACACTTAAGGGAAAGAAAAATATTCTTTAATTGTACTCTGCACTTGTTTTGGTTTTGAGACGGTCTCTTACTACCCATCTCTGAAGACAAGCAGTTGGCAGTTGTGCTTTATAGATGGAACAGCTTTAGTGTGCATGCAGCTGTGTACATTTTTGACACAAAAATGTGCCAGCTTGTATATGTCAGTCAGCAGACAGATACTTCTTAGTGCGTCTGGGATCTCCCACTGCTAATCCAGAAAAGATAGATCAGTTTATTCATTGCTAATAAATGCAGTTGTCCTCACTACCTTCCCGGCTGGTTTTACACTCCGAGGTGCAAGTAATAGGGGCAGATGTATTATCTGGGAAGTTTTCCAAATTCATCTTTAAAAAAAAAAAAAAGTTAGGCAGTAAACACTGGCTACATTAAGCAGCATCCTTCTGTCTGTAACAAAGCCTCCAGCTGCGCAGGAAGATGTGCTCCGAGTACACATGAGATGAGAGGAAGTCAGGTAAAGAAAAGGACTGTTTCTGCCAGAACAGTCCACACGCAACTTCCTAGCTCTTCAAACTGTGAGGAAGTGTTTTAGGCATCTGTAGTATTTCCCAAAAGATGCAGACTCGATTTTTAATACTTATTCGTATCCCTTGAAGGTCTTTGATACAACAGCAGTCATTATATCTATTAAAATACCACCATTCAAAGGAACTGTTATTGTTCTTGGTTTAGCTAAGGAACTCAACCGTCTCCCATCGGTCTGAAGATTGGGGTATTCAGGTGTTTATCTTCATATCTTCCCCGTGAGACAGCAAAGTGCTATCATTCTGATTTAACAGATGGGGAGCTGAAGTTCAGATTCTACTTAATGGAGGAGTTTATACTTAAAAGGCCATTTAGAAATGGCTAGAAGGTTTTACAAATTAGCTATTTCATGTGGTTTACTTATCAGCACAGCTTGTGTGACGTGGCTGTTAGTCTGGAGTCGGAGTGCTGCAGTAACACTGTTGTGTTTGTCTTTCTGGTTCTCTGGTAGTCAGGAGAGGTACTGTCTGTTTCATACAGGGTGTAGACAGGCAAGCTTGGAGTTCAAAGAACTGAAAATAGCTGAGTGTTTGAATACCTTTTAAATACAAATTACACTTGTGTTATCTCTTTAATGACTGAGTCTAATGGCTAGGTCCAAAAAACCCCTAAGGATGAAGGTAATGAGCATGACGTCCTGTTATCCTGGTTTTCACTGCTAACAAAAGGGTGAGAATAGTTTGATCTGCAGGGAAGTTAGGGTCTTTATATGCTTTCTAGCAGAGGGTACCAAGGCTTACAAGTAAGATCCTTCAAGATCATTGAATAAGATCCATGGAAAATAGCATGCTGGACTGAAGTGTGTGATTATCAACAACAAGGCAACAGATGTATTTGTGAAAGGAGTTTTTTCTCAGTTCCTTTTTGCTCCTTGGTTGAGGGTTAGAACTTGAGGTGCCTGAATGGATGAAATAAAAACTGATGTATGAATTTTGACCTGCGTAAACGAGCCCTGCTTAGGATCAAGTTTGGTTCTAATTTGAGGCACTACCTTCTGTTCAGGATTCATAAATTATAAATATCTCCTGAGGGTTAGGCAGCTTTAACTTTTTGTTGTACGGAGAGTAAGGGATCACATTTTTCTTTGAAAACATGACTCCCTGAGAAAGCACATGTGCACCCTGTTGCCTCCACGTAAAAACAGTGCCACTGTTTAAACTTTGTAGAAAATCCTGTCAAAAAGCTGTGCAATAGGTTTTTTTCTGGAGCAAGTATAGTGGATTAAGCTCCTAAGGGCAGATAAAGGGAAGTTTAGTTTTCAGGGCTTATTGAACAATTAGATGTTCTTTCAAAAAGGAACTTCTGGACCCAAAGAGCAACTGATTGAAAATTGAGCCCGAATGTCTCTGGGATACAATGACATCCGAGCTAGGAGTTTCACGATTGCAATTTAGTTGTCTGAAGTACAGTCATGGGTTATACAGATCACTTTTTGAATCTTTCCTCTGACTGATCCGTTGCCAGACAGAAAGTCTGTGGCAGAGCTGATGGGATAGGGCCTATTGTAGTTAGAAAGGGTAGAAATTGCGATTAGTTGGACACATGAATGTACCAAGAAAGCTCCCTGACTCCGTGCTATGGAGATATAGTTGGGCTCCATGAAGAGAAACTCAGTACATCTGTAGGGCTACGTAAGAACTGTTCACTCTGTAAAGAGTGACTCAACTGCTGCAAAAGAAAGAGACTGCAGAGTAGCAAGGTGGTTGTGTGGAAGGTTACATTCCTCCTGACCTCTCAAATTAAGACTACTTTTCAAATAGAACATTGAACATAATTTGACAATTCTGTGGCATTGGTAGTGGGTGTTGTAAATAATATACATACTCTTTCTACGAAATGGAGCAAAACAAATCCTCCAAGCATGCTTTGTGCACTGTTTAAAATACAATTTGAGCTTGATGTCAGGAGTTATAATTACACATCCATGTGAGAAGGGAGGCCTTTACTTATTTAGTGATAAAATAATTCTTTTTTTTCAGGTGGATTAAAGGTTTTTTGTGATATTTTAAGAACAGTTGAATTAGCTATTACTATTTTAATGTGATTCCTTTTGGATGCTACTTGTTTAAAAAGAAAATTATTCATGTAATATTGATCAAAATGTAGTCCAGTCTGAAGAAACTTGTGTTTGGCCTTGCTTTGAATCCAATTTTTCTGAAATAGGATACTACAGTTAAAAAGAAGTGGGTCTTGCCTGGTACCCTTTGCCAACCTCTACATGATGCATATTCAGCTCTGTAATAATTAGGAAATAACTGTATGAGGTAAGAAGTTCATATATTCAGCATTACAAATAGAGCTTTTTTACAATGACATTTTTAGTGTCGGGGTCTTAAAAATGTGTATTTAAAAAAAATATATGTGTGTGCTAGTGTTTTTACAGCCAAATTCTGACTCAGATACACACACATTTCTCAGAGTGGAGAATCTTTCCAGTAACGATGTTTCTTAATGAGTTTGCCATGGAACACTGCACAAGTGTCGTTTACATTTGTTCTGAGCAGAAGTGCTGAGAACGGCCGTGGTCATTCAGTGTTGGATCTCCCCGTAGCTCTTCATCACAGTGAACTCTCTTTGCAGTAACGTAAAACAAATTCCACTCCATATAATTTTGAGCAAACATTTCATTGTTAGTAGAAGGCACAAATTTTCATTAGCATGTGGAGCCAAATAAACAGGCCTTTTCCAGCATCCCAACAGAAATTCATGGAATGCACTATGACTGAATACCAAGAAAATGAACACGGTTTGAGGTTTAAAAACAATGTAAGAGGAAAGGCTGAAGAAAATGGCATAGTTTAGAAAAAAGAAGACTAAAAGGAGACATGATAATGGTGTTAAAGTACATAAAAATGTGTAGTTTAAAAGAGGAGATTGAACTTTTCTCCGTATCTGCTGTGAGTAGAGCAGCAATGCACTCAAAAGAAGCTTAAAATATAGCAAGGTAGATTGTCTTCTCACAATAATTTTTTCTAAAAGATTTAGGCTAGCTGAGCAAAAGAATACATTGTTGTGAGGAAAAAAATTAAAGCTTTGGCACTACAGATTTTAAAGAATAGTTGGATGAGCATTTGTCAGGAACAACCTAGGTAAAACTGATTCTGTTTTGGAGTAAGTGGATTGATTCTGTGACCTCTAAGAATGTTTTCCAAACATATATCCTATTATAAACTCCAGTTAACCCAATGAAACAAGGAAAGATGTTCGTTTCACCAGATAACTTTTAAAAGGATAGAGCTGCCTTTTTTTTTTTTCCCCTCCATTTAGAACTTTGCATAGAGTTCTGATTGACAATTTTCCATAAAGAGGGAAGGCTGTATGAGTTCAACAAGTTTTGTTTCTATTTTATTTTTTCTCCTCTAGATATTTTCCAGTGTTTCTTTTTGTGACTACTGAAAAGGTTTGAGATGGTTAGAAATGAGTTTTAATCACTGAATCAGAACAATATAATAGTTTAGGGTGGAAGAGAAGTCATCTAGTCCAACCTCTTGCTCATAGTCAGTCCAGCTAGACCTGTTTAGGCCTTTGTCTACTTGAGTTTTATCTCCGTATGTAGTCAAGTGTATTTCCAAGTACCGTTCCAGTTTCCAGTCTGACCAGCCTTTTGGTAATCTTTTCCCCCTTACATCTATACAGAATTTTCTGTATTTGAAGTTGTGTCCATTGCCTCTTGTTCTGTCACTATATAGCTCCAAGAAAGTGTGGCTCCATCTTCTTTATATCCTTCTGTGAGGTAACTGGAGGAAGCAAGATAGTTTCTTCCATCCTTCCATGCTTAAGACTGAACAAACTCTGTTCTCTTGGCCTTTCCCCCTACGTCATGTACTTCGTCCCTCTGACTATCTTGGTGCTCCTCCACTGCATTCATTCCAGTGTGGCAGTATCTTTTTTTTATACCAGAGTACCCAAAACTGCATTGCAGGACTTGTGTTTGCCTTTATTGAATTTCACAAGGTTTGTGTCAGCCCTTTTTTCCAGTCTGTCAAGATTTCTCTGAGTTGCAGTGTATCCACTGCAGCCCTCGGGTTTTTTGCCTGTAAACTTTTTGATAGTACACTCCATCCCATTGCCCGGGATTCATTTTAATGAATAAAACTGTTAAACAGAATTGGTCCCAGTTCCAGTTCCTTGTAAATGCCTCCCACTGGGCTTTGTGCCACTTGTGACAAGCCTTTGAGTCCTGCTGTTCAGCCAGTTTTTTACCCACTTCTATAGTCCACCTGTGGTCCATCTATTTTTCCAGCCCGATGGCAAGGATCCTACAGGAAACCATATTGAAGCCCTTGCTAAAGCCAAGGTACACAATACCAGTTGCTTTCCCCTTTGGCTGCTGAGCGAGTCCTTTCATCATAGAAGGGCAATCAGGTTGGTCAGGCACAATTTGCCCATAATAAATCCATGTTGACTGTTCCAAATCATCATCTTGTCCCTTGTGTCTCTGAATATGGCATCCGGCATAGTGTCCCTGGGGACAAAGGTTAGTCTGACCAGTCTGTAATTTTCCTAATCTACAGACACAACTTTACAGAAAATGCTATTAAATTTGTTTGCTTCAGCCTTGCCCTAAAAAGATGAAGATAACTGGAACAGAAGGAGAGAAATCTGACCTTTTGCTTAGTTTTACGTGTTCTTCGTCTCTCTGCTGGCATTTTTTTCCTTACATAGCTTTTTAAGAATCATCGTTTTTTATTTCATTACATTGAACTGAAGAAGGTAAACAAGATTTTCTGAGGGAAAAACTATTACAAAAGAAATTCTTACACCAAGCTATCTAATACTGAGAGAGAAAGGAAGAGAGTGCTTTTGTTTAGCTGACTTGGAGAACATACTTTATGTCTCAGGGAACTTTTGATAGTGCCACTCATTTTTCAGACTTTTGTATTAAATCATACACTAAAGAGCTCCTGGAGAGCTCTTATTTTTATTGTGTCCTTTCTGTCTAGGTTGTTGCCACAGGATTTCTCCTTAGAATTTTTTTTAATTTTTACACCAACTTCGTACATTTTCTCCTCTTGCCTTCACAAAGGAATGATTTGAACCCACTGTGAAAGAAAGATGAAGATCATCTTATCACTGTCAAGTGGCTGGCTTCAGTAAGAAAGGGAACCATCCTTTTTTCTGCCTGAGAACTGTTTGCACAGACATTCTAGGTAGAATTTTGTCCTAGTACTTAAAATGAATTCACAGTTTCATCTTGAAAAACACATTCCTTTCTTTCTTCGTTCTGAATCCCAAGAAGCCTAAAGATAGGGAGCGAGAGAGGAGCTGCATATAGAGAAAAAGGAGTGATCCAGCACAACAAAGTGAACTGTGCTGCTTTATGAACAAAACAACTTAAAACATTTTCGAACATGCACAACAGGGACTTAGGCAGCAAATAAGCCAAGCTGATGCTGACCTTGCCAGTGTTACAGAGGTAATATTTTCACTAAGATGAGCTGGGTTTTTTAGGCACCGACATACTTTCTATCACTATCAAGTATCTGCTTTTTCCAATTTTTTTTTTTTATTGTGGAAAAGATTTATTGTAGCCACTACAGGGGAGGAAAAAAAAAAAGTCTCCCCTTCTGTATTATTTTTCATATTTACCTCTTGCACTTTCATGGATCAACTATGCAGCACAAGCTTTGTCATGCATTTGCCATTTTTTTTTGCATCTTCTTGGCTTTAGTACCAAAGTACGTTTTTACTAGTGTTGTGTGACATTCTGCACTGTATTGTTAAAAATATTTTTTTCTGTTTGTGCATGGAAACTTTCAGAGTATGTAGGAAGGAGTCCCAGCTGTGGAAGTTGTAAAAGCAGTAGCATTCCTATTGTTATATCAAGCTGCTATCGGAAAAGCCCTTTCCCAGTCTAGATCATAGTTAGTTTCAGCTGTCTGCCTATGCAGAACCACTTACAGAATTAGGTCTTTGATTATCACAAATATACCACATAATCTGTACTCTGTAAAACAGTAGTTCTTCCGCTTTCAACACAACTCTAGCTGTGCTTCTCTTAATTTTGTGCAAACGTGATTCACTATTTAGATATGCAATGGGCGTTCTCTCTGTAGGTGACAAACCTAAGAATTAGCAGAAGAAAAGGGTTTTATCAATTATTGTTTAGCCAAGGGTAATAAAAGTAGTTGCTCACTAGTTTGTGGTTTTTTGTAAACTAATCTGAGAGTGTAACCACTTAGGTACCAAGCAATTTTATACAAGAATAATTTCCTACCGGTAAAGCATACCTATATATTTGGTGTTTCTTTTTCTTGCTCACCTTCAAACAAGATGCTGATAGGATTTGAGGTAGGAACTTTGTACAGGAGTATGCACAAAGAATACTCATTGAATTTAATGAGATTGGCTGTGGGGAAAAAAAATTTTTGTATCTAGCCTGGACTTTCCTCAGTAAGAATAGAGTTCTCATGTATTTGTTCAGCTCACTGAAGAAGCCAAAGGTGGGGATTATATTCTGTGTTTACTAGGGCAAAGAAGGGAAGGAGAGAGTTCAAGGAGACTTTCTGTACTCTGTGCCTCTTCTGTGTGCAGCAAGGATAGCGAGTGCCCTCATATGTGTCTCTGAAAATAAACAGTTATGGAAGTGCCATTTTGCTTCAGGCATGACACCTTCTGGGATTCCTTTTGTGCTTGTGCACCTCTAAGAAAAGGCGCAAGATGGAGGGACTTGTTGGGAGGGAGATTTAGGGAAATGTAAGTTGCTGAAAATAACAAACATATTAAGAAAAATCTAGAATGTAGAAACTGCACAGGTGCGTGAAGTTTATTTAATTAAAAAAAAAAAAAAGGAGGCGGGGGAAGGTGCCAAGCATCTCTTGAAAGCTTTGCATGGGAGAGATCCATGTACCGTGTGTTAAATAGAGGCTCATTTTGTTTTAGTTAAAGCAAGGGCTGAAATGATACAGATCAAACAAAGAACTTGAAGCAGGTTTGAGCATAGAAAACAGTAGTTCAATGGATGGTCGTCTTTAAGAGTGAAGGTATGAACGCTTCTGGAAATTCTCAGACTCAAATACCTGATGGCACAGAGACAGGTGAAAGAAAACTGACTACTTCCAATGCTTTTCATTTGCTAGTGCACTTGTGGGTCTTCCACACCAGTACTTCAGTACTTTGTAAGATTTTTGTAGGATTCTTGTGTGCTGGTATAATTGAACTTGTAACCCAAAACAGTTTTAAAGAGAGGGATTTGATGAGAAGTAATAGCCAAAAAGGAATATACCTGTAGCTTTGACTTTAATAAATGTCATATATCTGATGTCTTTTATTTCTAAAAACTTATGTTTTATTTTGTGCTAGAGCCAGAATGCAGTAACAATGACACTTGGTCAAGGTTTTCATCTAGGCTAATCAAGTTAAATACTCTTCTTGCGTTTTTAGTGGTGCAGTTATACTGCATCTACTTGGAAAACATTGGCTAGTCCAAGGCAGGATGGCAGGAATTCTATTGGTTTTGATGCTGCCTCTCTCTTCAAAGTTCTTCTTTAATTCCAAATGATACATGTATTTTGTCCAATTTTTTCCTCACCCTTGAAAGTGCCATTACCTTGAAGAAAGGCCTGTTTCTTAACCCTCTTAAGAAAGGCTCCTGTATATGGACAAAAGGACCCTAATTTACAGGAAAATACTTAGAGTGACATGAAGGTTGTGGCATGACAAACTCTTGTCTCTATTAGATTATTTATTTCTTTATTTTGAGGAGCTGTTTGTGGACAGGCACAGGAAGAATCTTGTCTGTCCCTCTTATTCTTGGATTCGTAGAATCATAGAATACCAGCTTGGAAGGGACCTCAAGGATCATCTGGTCCAACCTTTCTTGGCAAAAGCACAGTCTAGACAAGATGGCCCAGCTCCTTGTCCAGTCAAATCTTAAAAGTGTCCAATGTTACGGAATCCACCACTTCCCTGGGGAGATTATTCCAATGGCTGATTGTTGTCATTGTGAAAAAGTTTCCTGTTGTGTCCAGTTGGAATCTCCCCAGGAGAAACTTGTACCCATTACCCCTCCTCTTTTCCATGTGGCTCGTTGTAGCCACCCTTTAAATACTGGAACATGGTGATAAGGTCTCTCCTAAGCTGCCTTTTCTCAAGGCTGAACAAACCCAGTTCTCTCAGTCTTTCCCCATATGGCAGGCTTCCCAGTCCTCTGATCATCTTTGTGCCCCTTCTCTGGACCCTCTCCAGCCTGTCCACATCTTTTTTGTATAGCTGGGACCATAACAGAACGCAGTATTCCAGGTGTGGCCTGACAAGCACTGAGTGGAGTGGGATAATGACTTCTTTATCCCTGCTGGTGATGCTCTTGTTGATGCCACCCAGCATCCTGTTGGCTTTCTTTGCTGCAGCAGCACACTGCTCGCTCATATTGAGCTGCTTGTCCACCAGGACGCCCAGGTCCCTTTCCACAGAGCTGCTCCCCAGCTGGGTAGATCCCAGCCTGTGCTGCACTCCTGGATTATGTTTTCCCAGGTGCA
>JAVKLA010000054.1:10939084-10967984 GCA_034782735.1 Sagittarius serpentarius | reverse complement strand
GTAGATCCCAGCCTGTGCTGCACTCCTGGATTATGTTTTCCCAGGTGCAAGACCTTACATTTGTCTTTGTTGAACTTCATAAGGTTCGTTAGCCCACTCCTCCAGCATATCCAGGTCTTCCTGCAGGGTGGCCCTCGCCTTCCAAAGCGTCCACTTCCCCACTCAGTTTGATATCATCAGCAAACTTCAGGGTACACTTGATCCCATCATCCAGATCACTTATGAAGATATTAAACAGTGTTGGGCCCAATATCAATCCCTGGGGGACCCCACTTGTGACAGGTTGCCAGTTTGAACAGGAGCTATTTACGCTATTTAACACCACCCCTGGGTGCGGCCTGTCAGCCCACTGCCCACCCGCTGCACAGACCACTTGTCTAGACCATAACCCATCCTTGTCTCTAGGAGGAGGCTGTGGGAAACGGTATCAAAAGCCTTGGAGAAATCCAGGTAGACGAAATCCGCTGCTCACCCCACATCAACTGAGCAGGTTACTTTGTCATAGATCAGGTTTGTAAAGTGCAACTTGCCCGTGGTAAATCCGTGCTGGCTTTTCCCAGTCACGTGCTTCATTTGACTTGTGATAGCCCCCAGGAGGATTTGTTCCGTAATTTCCCAGGGACTGAAGTAAAACTGATGTGCTTATAATGTCGTGGATCCTCCTTTAAGCCCTTCTTTTAGACTAGGGTGACATTAGCCTTCTTCCAGTCTTCTGGGATGTCCCCTGATCTCCACGACTTCTCAAAGATTATGGAGAGCAGCCTTGCAACAATGGCAGCCAGCTCTTTTGACACCCTTGCGTGGATATTTTCAGGCCCCACTGATTTGAAGGGGCCAAGCTCCTGTAATAGTTCACATACCAGCTCTTCCTTCACTGATGGTGTTTGCATCAACCCGGATTTTTGTTCCCAATGGCTGGGGCCCAGCAGTGCCGATAAAGAAAGAGGTGAAGAAAGTGTTGAGAACCTCTGCCTTTTCAGTGTTGTTGGTTGCTAATTCACCTCTCCTGTTTAACAGTGGGCCAATAATTTCCTTCTGGTTCTATGGAGAGTTTTCAACAAGGGTGCAGCAAAGAGAGGATTACCACTATATTGGCTGGTGAGATGCTTCAGGTGAAATTAATGCTTTCTAGTGCGTGCTTGGCCCTTATTTAAATTATTTCTATAAAGGGTTATTTAGTCCGATGACTTGAGACATTGCATTTGACTAATACCGAACCTTCACACTATTCCTGTTTTTAAGATACAAATTCCTTCCCATATTGTTTTCAAATGGTGAAGATATAACTACTGAATTATGTATTGACTGAAAGCATGTGAAGTGTCATGCATTGGTTATGATTGCATTGTGAATTTGATCAGGAAATTTTCATAATAATAATATAAGGAAGGTTTTCACCTTCTAATTGATTTTCAGGGCGATTAAATTAAGACCTTGTCTAAGTACGACTGTCCTTATCAATTACTGGCAGAATAGAGAAATTAAAGGATTAAAAATTTACGTGTGTTAAGATTCAGTATTTAAGGTCTAAAATCAATCAGATCATAGACTGAATAATTCCATTATGACAAAACTATCATTCAGGATTAGACTGTGGTAATTTGGAGAAAAAAAGGCTGTCTGCACTGGTACATATGGGAAAAATTAAGATTTCAAAATTTAAGCACCTAGAACTTAGGAAAGGGAGTTAAAATAAACACCATGAACTTAATTCAACCTTGTTATTTTTGTGTTATGGTGGCATGTAATCAACTGATTAAAAACTAGCTTATCCATAGGTTCTGTGCATGTTATGGATTACCTGTTGCCTTTTAAAAATTCTTACTGTTCTGTATATGGCTTGATGTCTGTCTTATTGTACGTATCTAATTCTCAAGTAAATGCACATTTTAATATTTTTTTTTTCCTGTGCTATTTTCGCTGGAGTATGAGTACTTTGTAATCATTGATGCTCACTTTTACAACGCTTACATTATTAGTTTCATTTTATGAATGGGGACTTTGGGCAAAGAAAAAAAGAGGACTGAATGCTAATTTTGAGTGCTCAGTTTTACATAGGTAGGACCTGAGTTTTCAGAGTAGCTCATGTGTTTAAAGCAGAGTTTCCACCAACCCCTGTTCAATTAGTAACACTTAACATTTCCACAGATCTCTGTGGGGTGTTTAAATGCAAGCACTCAAGAAAATGAAGAATGCGTAAGAAGTGAATACCTCTGAAAAGTTTTACTTAAGCGATTTGCCTCACACTGCATAAGAACTTTGTGGCAGAGGTAGGGACAGATTTCTCCAGAGTGACATTGAACTGCGCCAGCTATGAAACTGTCCGTTCGCTTTTCATACTCCCCTTCCTCTTTCATTAAACATCTGCAGAGCACTACATCAAATAGGACAGGCTTCTGTGCACAAAATCCTTATTTGCTACATGAATTCTGTTTTAGTTGCTGAACATCATAAAATCCTTGAGGCAGATATCTTATGGGAAATGTGTGTTTGTATAATTGTAGACTATATCATTATTCATCCTCTATTTGTGTATGTATTAATTTCTTGCAGACAATTTTTGTTTTGCATTTCCTATATTTTGAGAGTTTACTTTTACAGACCTAATGTGGTCTAAATAGTTATTCTGAATAGTAATTAAAAAAAAAATCCCAATGTCATAGGAGAATCCCAGACATATCCATCATGTGGAACATTGCTGACTAATACAGATGTCAATGGGTAAAAATCTTTAATATTCATGAAATCCCTTTCTGATCTGAACTATTAGAGACACCGCTGCAGTAGATGATCATCTGTATGTGAAGGATAAAGTGCATGCTTTTCCACTGTATTCTGTGTTTACTAGCAATGTATTTTTTTCAACTGGATTTGTAAGGAGAGTTTTTACTAGTGGTTATAGGTTCTTCTCTTTTTCAATTTAATTTCCCCCTTTTTTTTCCCCATTTCTTTTACTGTTTCGACACTATCCACGATTTGTTTCTTGTTTCCCCTGCCCCCACCTTTTTTTTTCCTCCTGGTTTGACCATTATAATGTCCTTGATTGTCTTCCTTCTGTGTTCTTCAAGGTGGTGTCATCTTTTTCTTCATATTGCCAGGCACCAAGCAGTAGAAAATTAAAAGGCCAAGAGAAAGACTCTTTGCCTTCCTCTCTAGTGTCTAGCGCACCATTAGGGTTTGGTGGCCAGGAACAATTTAATCAAAGAGCCTTCTTAGGCCCTATATTTCTAACATGCAAAGTCTCCATGCAAATATAATTTCTCTTTGAGGATTTCACCACCATCCTCCAGCTAAGCATCCTGCAAAGAGCTATTTCCTGACATTGATAAATTTAGACTTCCATCTTTTTTACCTCAAAATAATCACACTCTAACAAATTCATATCTCTGATCCACAGAAAGAAGGAACCAAAACACTTAAAAACTTTTGTTATTTGAGATTATGAGAGTGATTTAAATTAATTCTTCAACATAATAATGAAAAAGTATTTGGCAGGAAGCAAATATGATTATAAAATATTTTCTTTTCTTTTACTTAGAGAGAATATTTTAGAAAAATTTTATGCAACAATGGTGTCAAGAACCTGGGAGGTAAATTTAGCAGTAAGTGCTGCTGCCATTCAAATTGGCAGACCATGGGGAGGAAGTACCATCTGCATCTGAGTGTTAGTGATCTGTTTAATGAATACACTGCCTTAAAAAAATACGTTGAAGTTGCAGCATTTTAATTTGACTAAACCTTTGTTAGTTATTTTATGTATGCACAGAGTTTCCAAAGATCATAGTAAGCTTTGTCCTAGGATGGGATCCCCAGGAAAGAGCACACAATGCTTCTGACACTAGAAAGACGTGCTTTCTCACGTTACTTGCTAGTGTTTTTCTTCAGTAAGTGTATATTTAAAAAAAAAATGAACTAAGGAGTATAACATGTATTTGATTAGATACTGGTTATATGTAGTTTTTTATTTTGACTTGTGAAGCGTAATCCCTTTCCTTGTTTTTTGGACTGTACAATGCTGTCTTTTTCAACTATGAAAACAAATACCTGTAAAATGAATTATTTTTCATACTTCTTCAGAATGAGATAGGATTACACATTTCTTTCCCAGAGTCCCTATCTTTCCTCAATCTGTTCATGCTTTCCATGAAATGCACTGGACTTGATAGATGATCCCTAAAGCAAACATAGACGGACAAAATTGCAGCATAGTGACTGAGAATTCAGAAAGCAACTGTTACCATAACTATTAGAATGAAAACACAAACCTGCCAAGTAATGTTGTTCTGGTATAAGGACCATTTAATATGGTGACAGAAATGTCATATACTAAATTACTGGAAGATTCATTGAGCTCAGTCGTAAATTGCTGCATGATTTTTTTTAATTTAAAGACACCCTAGAGAATTATATACTGTATTGCAGAGAAATCTCAAAAAGTAACTATACTTTATCTCTAGATATACCCAAAATGAGATTTGATCAAAAGTAGTTAGATCTGTGCTTACTGACTTAAGATCTATAATACCTTAAGATTAATTAGGAGCATAAATGGAGAAGCTGACAACCTGGAACCTTGACTTCTTAAAATTGCTGACCCAATTACTGCTAAGCCCTTTGCTGACATGTTAATATGTCTCTTTAAACTGGTAAATCACCACCATTTCGGTGTGTGCTAGAGTTGGTCCATCGGATGAAGGAAGATGTAAGTTTAATTTAAATAATTATTGACCTATTATGACCTTTTCATTTCACTTGTACTGCTCCTCTCAAGGTAAGCAATTATATTTTTATAGTGTTGGATGGTAATCAATGTACAGGAGCTATCTTTATTGATTTAAGTAAGGCCTTTGATCTGGTAATCACCAACTATTGCTATCTAGGCTGGCCTTAACTATATTGGATATTACTACAGTTATTTGGTTTTAAAATATGCAGAATTTAGAATAGTATTAAGGTGTTGCAAGCAAAGTAAAAAAAAATTTGGAAATCCACAAGATTCCACTTCATAATCTTTCTTAGAAATTATTTTATACAATACATGCCATTTTTAAAATTATAACCAATTTTAGGTTGGCAGACTGTTGTGTGTGTTGGTTTTTTTTTTTTAATCAGGCAGATGGTCATTTTGTGGTCAGTTTTACTTAGTGGGGAAAGCCTGGCTTTTCTTTATTTTTTTTTTAGTTTGCTACACATATTGGACATTTTTGGGAGGAAGGTTTAGTTCATTGGTTGTTTTTCTTAAGTCTGTTTTATACTGTGAATTCAGTTGCAAACTTCTGCTCTTCCATTTGGGGGTGGAAACCGATCTAAAATTCTTTTTTTTTTTTTTTTTTTTTAAACAATATGCACTTTTTGCACGTGCATTTTGTGCAACTTTTTTTAACCAATATTCATATCAGTGTATTAGGTAAAAATAATAAATGAAATATTGGGCCTTTATCATAGTTTGCAGGTAGCACCTGAGCATCTTCCAAAGCATGGTCATACTCAACTAACTTATTCTCATCTTTTTGCTCACTCCTCACATACCTACTTCTTTTTTACCTCTTCCCTAACATTCTTCTCTGGACATGTTTTTCTTTTTTTTTTTCTTTTCTTTTTTTTTTCCTTTTTTTCTCTCTCATGTTTTAATGTATGACTTTGGAAAGCCTGAGTAGATATGGGTTTAAACTGTCTTTAGAAAGCTGTGAAATTTGTGATCATTTTGATCTGCTGCTCTAATGAGTTCCAGGGCCTCTATCCTTCTTGTGAAGGGAGTTCAGTCTTGCTCTGGTGAGCCTTGAAACTAACAGCAGTTGTTCAGAGAGGTCACCAACAAAATGAGAAGGGCACTCTTGAGCTATCTTGAACCACTTCCATGGATGGCCATGAAGATTAATATTGGGACCTTACATTTGACCTAATATTCTATGGAGAGTCCATGTAGTAAGGAGAGCAAATGGGAGCATGTGCTTGTGGCAGAGTGTATAAATAAAGCTACTGCATGCTGGGTTTTTGGGGGGGTGGTTTGTTGGGGTTTTTTTGGTATGTAAGATAAAATATTGCATCTTGTTCTTGCTTAAGGTCATGAAGGCGTGAGTTGTTACGACCAGGTGCATTCCTGAGAAGCAGTGGGCTTAGTCTCCTTGCTACTCATTGTCCTGGTTTTGGCTGGGATAGAGTTAATTGTCTTCCTAGTAGCTGGTACAGCGCTGTGTTTTGGGTTAACATGAGAAGAATGTTGATAACACCCTGATGGTTTCAGTTGTCGCTAAGTCGTGTTTAGACTCAGTCAGGGACTTTTCGGCTTCTCGTGCCCAGCCAGCAAGAAGGCTGGAGGGGCACAAGAAAGTTGGGAGGGGACACAGCCGGGACAGCTGACCCCAACTGGCCAAAGGGGTATTCCATACCATGGGACGTCAGGCCCAGCTTGGGGCAGGGGGAGGAGCGCGGCTCGGGCGTCGGTCAGCGAGTGGTGAGCAATTGCATTGTGTATCGCTTGTCTTGTGTATTCCGATCCTTTTATTATTATTGTAACTTTCTTGTTGTTATTGGTGTCATTGCTGGTTTCTTCCTTTCTGTTCTATTAAACTGTTCTTATCTCAGCCCATGAGCGTTACTTTATTTTCCAATTCTCTCCCCCATCCCACTGGGTGGGGGGAAGTGAGTGAGCGGCTGCGTGGTGCTGAGTAGCCGGCTGGGGTTAGACTACGACAGTCTGGTTGAAGGTGGAAGAAGGTAGGTTTTTGTTCGCTGCTGTCTCTGCCAGCCTGTGCTGAAATGACTGGAACTTGGTGTTTTGAACTGTGTTCATGAAGAAGCAGAGGATACAGTAGAACTGATAATTAAGCGCAGCAATGGTCTTTCCATTCTCCACATTTTGTGATTTCATTACCTGCAAGACCTGTAAAACTTATTTTGAAGTAATTTGTTCATCTGTTTTAAAAGCATTTTATTCTTTCATTTCATATTTGCTCTGTTTTGCGTTTCTGACCCATTCTTTCTTTGTAATTTCAGAATTCTTCTGTCAGCGTTCTGTGTTTTTTACCTTGTTTCATATTGCTGATAGGTTTAATTGTGCAAGCACGCAGTACTACAATTAGCTTCATCCCAGCCTCGTTGTTCAGTCACACTGTTTTTTTCAGTCTGTTGGTCAAAGGCTAAATGAGATGGTAAGTAAAGGCTGGGACTGATCAGCAGGCTTGAAAGGTTTACCCGAAACCTTACCATGATCCCATTTTAGAACTGCAGGAGTTCAGAGTGGAGTGGAAGATGTATGCATGTGTGAATCTTTTTATTTCTAAATGCCTATAGTAGGAGCGTATTCCAATGTAACATTTGATTTTAAAATAATGTAGATACAAAGTAAATAGAATCCCTGCCTGCCAGTGTGGCTAAGGAAAATAAAAATGACTCTGCACTGGGACAGGTAATCTTATATTGGGTAAAATTATGGGTTTTTTTTCTCCTCTTCGGAAAAAAAAAAGTTAAATTCCTTGGAACTATGATAAGCCTTCAAGTCATAAAGGACATTTACTTGTCTTCTGTGCTGCTGCTAAGGGTTTTGGTATTTTTTCTCTCTGTCTGGGGAACCTGCCAGACAGAGGTCTCTCACCCCATCAGGAGAATTTTTTGTCCTGCTCAACATCTTCTCTTGATACTATTCCACCTTCTTTGGGAGTGCTCTGCTGAAGCTACAAGACAACATAAAAGCTTTAAATATTTTCTTTATAGCAATAACTTCACATTGGTGTTTCACACAGAGGTAAATCTTGTATCAGATTCTTTCTTAAAATTTTGTGTTATATAGCTATATGGGCAAAATATTAATTCATTTTACCCCATTATGCTATAAATATATACCAATACAAAACAGCGTGTTCTCCTGAATAACTCTGTTAGGTTTAACCCCAGTCAGCGACTCAGCACCACGCAGCCGCTTACTCACTTCCCCCCCCCCCAGTGGGATGGGGGAGAGAATCAGGGAGAAAAAAGTAGTGAAACTTGTGGGTTGAGATTAGAACAGTTTATGAGGACAGAAAGGAAGAAAATAATAATGATAATAACAATAAAATGACAACAATAATAACAATAAAAGAATCAGAATACACAAAACAAGTGATGCACAATGCAGTTGCTCACTACTCACTGACTGAAGCCCAGTCAGTTCCTGAGCAGCGATCCGGCCCTGGCCAACTCCCCCCAGTTTATGTACTGGGCATAAAGTCCCATGGGATGGAATATCCCTTTGGCCAGTTTGCGTCAGCTGTCCTTGACTTAGTCTAAACACGGCTTAGCAGCAACCGAAAACATCAGGGTGTTATCAACATTCTTCTCATACTCAACCCAAAACACAGCGCTGTACCAGCTACTAGGAAGACAATTAACTCTATCCCAGCCGAAACCAGGACAAACTCTAACCCTAAACATGCTCCCTTGGCCTCCCGTTGTACCACATGGTGTTTTTCAGATTGCAGGAGGGAGTTGAGATAAAAGCTATGTCATCTGGTTTTGGTACGGCACTGGGTATATGACAGGTATTTAATATTGATGATAGGAAAAACAGGCTGCCACGTTTCACATTAAAACTATTGACCCAGGTCATCATCCTGGATATATATGCTCTTAGGACTCTACTTGCTCATCTGAATTTCTGTCTTCCCGCAAAAGTTCATCCAGCTCTCACAGGGTACCAGTTTATTAACCAGTCCCTAATACACATTGTAGACGGCAGGTGCTAGAGTCTTTGTCACTGTGCCCCAAGGCTAAGGCACTCTGCCTGAAGATATTAGATCAGCCGATTTTATCTGTTTGTAAAACTGACATTTCTATTTTCTCAAGTCTTCCAGGTAGCCAGAGCAAGCTCTCTAATTCTTTTTTCTTTTTTTTTTTTTTCCTAGAGACTCATGGGATATTAATCATATGAAGTTATTTTAGATGTTTATATTACATTGAAAATATTTTTAAACTGATCATATACAGTGTGCAGGGAAAAGGGGAAGCATAAGCAAAAAACCCAAACCCAAAACCAAATCAAAACACCACTCTTGGTCCATTGGGTAAATTTTCAGTACAATATATATGAGCATTTAGCCACACAAGTCCCATTAATGTTAATGGTCCCAAGCTTTCTTTTATTCATCACAGCACTGATTGCACTTGGTCAGCTCTTTATCAGTTTGAAATATTGACAGTAGGAGGAGGCGTTCCCTTAGCCAGGCCTGACTGTTGCAGTGCTCTTTCAACTTAGTCATCCTGCAAATGCTCCTATAAATGGATTTATTTCAGCAGATCCAAAATACATCAACCGGATCATCTTACCCTGGTGCTAGCCCCTTTGCATTGACTCCAATTTGCAAGAGCATTGATTTTAAACATTGATCATTACTTATAAAGCACTCCATGGTTTTGCACTATCTTATTTATTAAACTAACTTGTTACCTGTGCTGCTGCTAAAGTCCTGTCTTTATCTGGCTAAGAAGTGATTATTTGCTTTCTGTGGTTATGATTATGATTTAGATTATAAAACAAGGCTATTCCCTGAAAATATGTTGGCCGCAATAACTCAAGATTTCTAAAATTTCTGCTATGCAGCTCCACTTTTCCTCTAGTGACCTATATGTCTAATTCAAAATTCTTTCAGTGCTTTCTGCAAATGATATTGTGCTTACTATAGTTATTGCGGAAGAGATTTTTATTTTTTTGGTTGTGTTCTTATGGTGTACTTTGTTTTGTTTTATTTGTTGGAAAAACAGGCTTTACTTTGTTTTAATTGTGGGAAAAACAGGCTTTTGGGGGTCATGCCTTCTGCTTTCTGAATATTTTTTAAGGTGTCATTCTCTGCTGTCCTATAAAATCTATGCAATGTTGTACAAGCAAGTCATTGTAGCATAAAATATTTCCCTATACTAAGCAAGGTGGGGAACTACAGAAATATATTGCCTTTCTATTCTTTGGTGCTGTATAGAATGGTATACTTGGGGACTTCAGAAAGGAACACACTGTCTACTTCAAGGAGGAAAAAAAAAAAAAAAAGAGAGGAAATAATCCAAATTTGACCTGATACTTCGTTTCTAAGCCTGTCTGTTTAAAATTCTTTGTTCTGACCATGCTTACATGGACATAAGTTGGGACTAGTGTTGTTATTCTAGGGTAGTTAGAGTTGTAGCAGCTGAAGCTTAGAGAGGAGTATGTCTTCATATTTTCTCCTGAGTAAAGAAAAGATTTGGTTAACTAGTAAATAGTATCACATTTTTATACACACCATTTTTTCAGGCTTGGTAATTAATAGTGCTCTTTTACTCTGGTTAACTTCAAAAGTTTCTTGATTTGCTAAAGATGAAACTTTGCCAGCAGAGGTGCCACCACTAACAGAATGCATTCTCTTGGTGTAGCAGAGTTTTAGCCCCTGGGGGATTTTATTTTACACGTTTTCAAGTCATTCAGTGTCTTGCTGCAGAGACAGGAAGGGAGGAGGGGGAATCTATTTACACAAATTACAGTCTTTGTTCCCATCCACCTTCATAATTGGGTGAACAACACGAAGGCTGGACTGGCAGGTACAACTATCCCAGGTAATATCTTTGGAGCCAGAAACAAATTAAGTGAATTGTGGAACCAGGCGGAAACCTTGTTGGGAAGATTCCAGGAGGGTGTAGGAGATAAGTGTCTTTGAGAATGTCTACCATTGGGAAGGCTTACTGCATTGTAGAAGGAGAGGCGAGAGTTTTGTCTTGGGATTAAAGTCATCCCTTCCATGAACGTTTTGGCACTATTCAGATTGAGTTCCTGTTGTACATTTAGTTATTATGTTTTGGAGGTATTTTTAAAGGGTGAAATGTATTGTAAAGACACTGCCTCTGCATGCTAGCTTTCAAATTTAGGTGTTTCTCCCATTTATTTTCATCCTTTAGAATTCTTTAATCTTTCTTCTGTCTGTATTTTCTCTCTACCAGATTGTTCCAATTCAGTGACTGAAATATGCCAATTTGAGCTACTTATTCCAAACCCATGTTAGATTGTCACGTTAGCATCGTTAATTTTCAAAATATTAGGATATTCCTGTGTAAACTTGGTTATGCTACTGAGCTGCATGTGCTAAGGGGGAAAAAATGAGCTGAATGGGAATCCTGGGTGAAGCAAAGACTGCATAATTGGTTTTGTGCCAGACCTTCTGCCTTTCACATAGGCAGGAAAGGGCCAGGGAAATGTCAGAGGTGGAAATCAGGGCAACGCAGTACTCCTGCAGAATTGCAAAGTGACCGCCAACTGCAGCCAGCCTGAGAAATGGCCAGTGCTCAAGGTTGCTTTGAGGCAGGAATGTCCGGTTCTCCTGCCTTTATAAGCCACCGACTGAAATCTTCCTACGCCTGAGAGCCTCAGGATTCCTACCGCATGTTACGGGAGGAAATCTGTTACTAGTTCACAGGCAGTCCCTCCCCAGAGCTCTTACGGTGGGACAAAGCTGAGCTGGGTATAGGGTTTCAGGGTACTCCGGAGTCAGCCTTGATGGTCCAATACTTCCTTTTTACAGCAGTTTGGGACGCGGATGAACTGTCAGTCCCGGCGCCTGAAAGCCCTGCTGTCAGCCTCCCGGTGCAGCGGCAGCGCTCCTGCGCCGACACAGCTGAGAGCCACAGGCCGTCCAAGAGCCGCTGGCCAGCTTTCCTCTAAGGCGATGCCATTTTACGCTAGGTGTGCCGTGCTGCTACAATTATGCAGTTCACCCTCTTAGTAGCAAAACACGGTTTAGACTGATCTTTTTGTAGAGCCTTTTTTATTTAGTGTTTTTAAGCACGCCTATAAATAAGGCTTTTTGCATTGTTAAGGATGAGGTGAGGAATTTTTTTCCCTTTCCCTTACACTGCCATAGCATCGCAAGCAAAACTTTAAAATAATCAGTGGGAGCTGAATAAGCTGGCTGTCACCTGAATCCTCAGGCAACACAGGGGACAGAAAAAAAGGTGACTTGGAGCCATTGTTACAGCACATGGGCAAGGATTGTTGGGTGGGTTTTTTTTGTTTTATTTTGAATATGAGTGTCTTTCTGTGGGGCGTTACAAGTGGTAAAGATACAAAAATGACCACACTGGAAACAAAAGAATATAGTCTCATACTTTTCAGTAATGTATGTCCAATTGCCTACTTTTTGATTTAATCTATTATAATATTGTAATCAATCATGATTTTCTGTGTTGCAGAAAATCTCATACTTTGAGACAAAGGGAGAGGGAGAAGAAAGAAAAAATTATCAGTGAATTTTGCAGAAGAAGAGGAGAAATTTCCTTATTACCATCTTTCAGAATTAGTCAGTCATGTATTCTGTAATCACTCATGTTTTAAGCAATAATGTAAAAATCAACACAAAGGCAGGCTACAGCAAAGTGGTCTTTAATTCATAAGGAATTAAAATTCTGAAAAGATGACATAGGATCAATCAATAACTGCCTGAATGTATCACAATATATGGAGGCTAAATGACATCATGCTATGTGAAATAAATTGTTAAGGAAAGTATTTTCAATACTGTTCTTATCTCTTTCTATTTAGATTAATAAAATGGGCTGAATTTTAAATCTTTACATGTCTCTTTTGTATTAGGAACAAAAATTTGACAGCGTCTGCCCTGAAGAATTTACAGTCCAAGTGTAAGACAGGATCAACTACACATACATAGAAGACAGCAAAGGGAAATTTCATGGAAGTTATTCTTCTAATCCTCGTGCTTTGGCAGTGTAATTTATTCCTTGTTTAATGTTGCAATTTAACTTACATTGGGAAATCAGAATTATGACAGTATTTAGTAAATGTTATGTGCTATATCAATTTGCTGTGATTATAGTTTTCTATATTCTTCACTTTCTTGTTTGCCTCAAGTTGAATCTTTGTGTAAATTGTGCCCTTTATTTAAACCCTTAAAGCTTGAGTTTCATGGCTGTTCATGCCATTGAAATGTCTTTATTCGTGTTTATTTCTGGATCACCTTTTCTACTGATTGCACCAATAGATGTAGTTCAGAATTTAGAGATATACTTAGTTTTCTCCAAGTATTGATTAGAGTCACGGGAAAGTCATGAGCTCCTCGCCGTACATGGAAAAGCACTGAAACACCAACAGATACCACTGCTGGTGCTGCTTTGTGTGCCAGCTGGCTTACCACTTTTTTATTTGCATTCGAACACAGAGTGAAAATCTCTGTTCAAATCAGCTGAGGAGCTGCTAGCCCACCTGGGTAGGAGGAAGATGTTACCTCCATGTCCTTCTAATGCCAGCAGTGTTATGTACCACCCTGGTTGCCCACGTAGGTGACTGCACACAGGACTTAGCGTAATACCTGGCTATATCGATCCCCTGCGAGGTATATTTGTCACATTAGTTGTATTACTGGATGTAGTACAGGAGTTTTTCCATGTCCACCGCATACCACTGTATTGCTTTGCTAAAAACCAGAGGAGGGGGAGGGTTTGAGTTGTATTTATCACTCTGAAAGTATTTCATAGTGTGTGATTATTCAGCCGATAGATAAATGCTATTTCATTACCATGCTAGTTTTGGTTTATGCTTCTGTATGCTTTTAACTCTTGCAGTGAGTGCAGAGGTTTGATTCTTGGGAATAAGCCAGACTACAAATTGATGATGAAACCTCCACAGCTGGCTGACTGCACTGGGTCAAGTGTCCTGTGGCACATTCTTTACAGAAGCTAGGCAGAGCAGAGTAGGTTGGTGAATTTGGTGAATATGGCCTTAATGTACGATAAATATCATTAAATCCTATGTTTGATTATTGGGCTATATACTTGTGGTGACACACCATGAAAGGGAAAGGAAATGGTAACAGCAGCTGATGCTGAACACCTCCCTCCCCAGTTCTGTTGTCAAAAACGGTCCAGGGATTGTGACTGCTGTATGCATGATAAATTCTTCCTTTGGAAACATTAGTGAGAATAAGCATACATATGCTAAAGTAATTTCTAAGAGAAAATTGCTAGATTTCTTAGCTTCCCACGCAGCACTTGCCTCTGTTTTCTGCATATTGTAGATTGTACATAGTAGCTTACTTTTACAGTAACAGAGACAGCATGTTAGCTTTATCCTGTTGACTTTCATGCCTCTAATCACATGGTCATTTAAAGACATCAGGGCCAAGACCATCTTCCAGGATTACAGCTAACCCTACACATCCAGTGCAAGAGAGGCTGGACTGAACTTTTCTGTTTCCATTCTGTCCTGATCTGTAAGGGCGATGCTTTCACTGAAACTGAACTTGCAGTGTTGAAGACACGAGAGTGTTTTGGTAGCTGTGAGTCATATTCTAAGTAAAATTTTCTGTGTAAGTGCTACAAAGTGTTTGGATATGTTTTCAGTGAACATTTCATGCCAAACGCCATAAAGCACTTAATTTACAGAGTGTGCAGTTCCTAGGTACAGAGGCACATGGATAACAGAACAAAAGGTAATCAAGTATTAGGAACTTTTTCAAAGCAGGACCTGCTGCACTTTTAAGGTACAGTTCCATTAGGTGGCAAATATCTTAGAAGGCAATGAGTGAACCTTTAACACTACCTACACTGGCGGAGGTTGAGGAAATAATTGTTCGCTGTCAGCAGGTATATCGTGGTATATTTGGCACGCTCCCTTGTAAATATGAGAAAAGTGATTTTCCTAACTTGCACCTAATCATTCCATCGAAGTCCTTTTGTGAACTTAGTTCTTGCAAATAAAACTAGTTTTAGGGCCTCTCCAAAAAAGGTCATTATGTCAATAGACAGTGAGGGGAAATATTGCTAGAAATACTACTAGGTGAAAATATTATATATTCCTTTCAGTTAATTCTTGATTTGGCAGTTTTATTGCAGTTTATTGGTCTACCTTAAAACTCTGCATTAACCTGGATCTGTTGTTAGCTTTTTTTGCAGTTCTACTGTGAGTAGCGTTTGTTGCTGAGTTTGTAACTTGAAACTATGCTTTTTGCTGAGTGTTTGCTCTGTGGTGTTGTATTTCTGTCTAAAAGGTTTTTTTTTTACCTCTCCTTGTTACATTTCCATTTTTGTCCTGTAGTATTCCTCAAGACACTCATTATCTTATTTTAGTGATTCTTTTGTTCTGTATGTACACTGTCTAATCAATAATCTTCTTCACTTGCTGCAGGATTTCCACCTTACTGTGCTTCCAGCTTCTGCGATGCTGTGTGATGGGGTTCTGCCTTGGCTAGCACACTGTTGTCTAAATTTGCTGTGTTTCAGATCGTTACACTGACTTTAATTTTGATGTATTTGCATTTTTCTCAGTTCTAGTCTTACTCTTTTCCCTTGTTCAGTTAAATTACTCTCTGTGCAGTGTTACATTTGTACTACTGCTGGAAATACTAACTAAAGGCTTATAATCGAAGTGCTATTTACAACTACTGACCTCCAGCTCATTTCTGATTTCACTGTGATGTTGACCTTTTATAGATTGCACTGTTGTAAATCTTTGAAGTGAGTCTTCTTGTCATCATATTTCTAGTAATTATGATTTGCATTGCATTAACACCTAGAAGCCTCTCCCACCTTACCCTTGTTGCATAAGATGACCTTTTTTATGCACTAATTCACATATGGGTAACAGAATACAGTTCTTTCTCTAAAGAGTTTATCCTGAAATGAAGATGAATGCTTGCCTCTATTTCCATACTTTAAATATCATAGTTTGAATTAATGAAACTGCTCATAAAGGATTCTTAGTCCTAGAAACTACTTTCTTCCTTTTCTAACAAAATCAGAGTCTGTTGAACTTCTTTCTAGCCTATGTAAAGATAAACAAAAATAAAGATTACAGGTATTATTGAGTGAGGCCATACTTGAGTAAAATTTTTCTCAAATTTTGTTCAAGTTGGACAATAACATCAAAGAAAGCATTAGCAGAATATTGGGCTGATATTTCCTCTTTGTTCATATTTCGCTTCAACATTAAGAGCAACAGAGAAACAAACCTGCAGGTGATCCTTACCCCAAGCAGGACTTGACTCCTGGAGTTTCAAGATTACAGATACTATTTCTACTCTGGTAGCTATGCTCTGAAAAAAATAACGCGGGTTGGATGTATGGTTTTTATACTCTCCCAAAGTACACAAACGGAAGACAGTTACAAAATCTGTTCCTAGATTTGCTTAATAAATGAATTTGAGTCAGGACACTAGTTTCTTTAATGCTTGTATTGCTTTAAACGTCTGTGTAAACAACTGGATGTCCACTCTAATGGCAGAGGAATGCTAACAGATAATGGCTTCATCTGCATCTCCATATCAGGTTTCACCGTGATCTCTCATATGAGTTTTTCTGAGGCCTTCATTTATTTGTTTAGATAAATTCAGGCAGTCAGACTCTCCAGTTCCTTTTGGGACTTGCTATACTCTCAGGTATTTCTTTTGTCAACATTTTGCAAACTATCCTAATTATGTTTCTCTTCTCACTAAGAATTTGTAAAGTACCTGTGAAAAGGTACATCTTTGCTTTGAGCTTCTTCCCTTTTACTTTCCTTGAATCCTGTCTTGTTTGTGTGTTGAGCAAGTGTTGGAAAGCTGCTCTGCTCCCTGCCTTTCCTAGACAATCTCATATGCTTGTATTATGTCCTCTTCCTTCTGCACTAGGTGCAGCAATCCAGTCTTTTTCACTTTCTCTTCGTACGAGAGTATTCTCATGCCATGATCAATCTTGCTCTAAGCAGGTTTTTTTTAAAGAACTACTTTGTGTAAATGAAAATCTTTAATGTGTAACATATGGTTTATTTATTTTTTTCCATGGTATAAAGAACTGATTGGACAGGTCTGGAATGGCCCAGTTAATTCTAAACTGCAACTATTGATGTGCAGAGTAACATTAATACAGACTGAGGATCTGCTCTTTAGGAAAGTCATGTGATGTTCTGCATAATATGCAGCATTTGGAGAAGGCAAAACTAGTACCCTTTTTTTGATATATTGGTGTCTCTCAAATGTCAGTAAAAACCTAATGTCTAGGTAATTTTTTCTGAATCCATGTAGGCATTTTGCTGATTTTATATATATTTTAAGGCTATGGAGAACAAAACAGTAATGAATTTTTCAAACATTACAGAACCTTACACAAGTGATATTGGCCACCGTTCTTCAGGAAGGAACATGGAGGCAGGGGGTTTAAATGATGGCTCTTGGGTGACGTACCTCAGTCATTGGCTGCATACAGACTCAAGGTCTCCTAATTTTTTTATTTAACCACTAGGTATTACGCTATTCCTGAAAAAGCATCACTCTGTAAGTGAGGGGATAAAGTGCTACTAATACATCAAATCTTATCAAATGACTTTAAACTTATCTTAGCTTTCTTTTCACCAAGGTTTGCTGTAAATCTTTCTTACTAGGGGAGTAACAGGACTTGTGTCCTTGCTAAAAGGAGAAGATTGATTTACTGTATTCATATGGAACCAACAGCTTCCTATGAGTATGCAATAATGAATTGGAATATCGTATAGCTTTTACCCCTCTGCAACACTTTGGGAGACCTTAAAGTCTGGAGTATGTTACAGAAGTCCATTTGATAGAAACTTATAAATATGTGTCTTCTGTATAGAATAACAGCATAACAAATCTTTTAGTATGTGCAATATTCTTATTCTTCAAATACTCTAATTGATTGTTCATTGGGCTCAGTCAGCCAAAAGTGGAGAGAAACTTTGTACAGACATCATTAGTTTTTCTCCATTTAAAGATTAATCATGAAGAGCTCTGGCTCTTTAATTCTGTAATTTGTATATTTAATGGGCTGCTGCAGAATCTATGACAGTAATTAGCATAGCCTGAAAACTCATTAATACGCAACAACATGATTAATGCAGCATTAATGCAAACATGACTGAAGTTATTTGGGTTATGTAGTAAGAAGATTAAAGCTAAAATGTCCTGTTTGTTTTACCAGGAGTGGGTATAATGGGGTAGCAAGAAAAATAAGAAAAAACAGGTATCAAATTAGTCATTTCAGTGTAAAAGAAATACTCAGTTCTCATCAAGAGGATTTGGGGTTTTGCCTGATTGTTGGTTTCCACAAGAGGGGTTACATATTTCCTCCTTTCATTCACTCATGATATTCTGTGTTTATGCCTGTTCAACCTTTTAGTCTGACTTAGCTTTTTGGCAGTTTGAGGTATTAAGAGGATATTAAAAAAGTCTTTGAATTGTGTCATTCTGAATAAAGTTAGACTTTTTCAAAATATGGAGGTTTTGCACAGTCTAATTTAAAAAACAATGGATTTTTAGCTTCTCCTGGTTTACTATCATCACAAAAGGGCCTGCTGACCTGCAATTGGGCACTCCAGTTACAGTTTGGAAAAAGTTTGGGAAAATTTTTTTGTGTGTTTGCGTGTACAAATACATATGTGTCTGTACATATGTATATAGACACATATATATATAACTTTTAAGTATGTATTTTAAATTTCTACTAAAAAACTAAAGCAACTTAAAAATGAACAGCATTTAGTTCACCAGTGGAACTACTAACAGTGTAATATTTGTGATGAAGAGCTGAAAATATTTTCAAACACGTTAAGGTAACAGTAAAAGATGGAGCCTGTTCCTGTACCAAAGACCACAAAAGATGTTGGACAGATTTGGGAAGAATACTTTCCAGCTTCTTCTCTCAACAAAATCCAGAAAGCTATAGGCCATCACAAAGTATGAAGAACTCCTTGTATTCAGCAGAGGATCTTCATGAGTATGTCCAGGAAAGTGTCCTCTAAGTTCCTTCTTTTCCCCTGATTCCATTGTCCATTATGTGACACTGCTTTAAATACTGATCCATTTATGTGAAGTCTCCCTTCTTATTTTTTTGAAAGGTGCATTTTCTTATTAAAAATACATTTTTAAATGTTTTAGCTATTGTAATGATGTGTAGCATGCAGAATCACTCTCACAGCGAGAATAATGACTAAATATTCAATGGAAGTGTACAGTAACTGAGAGCTTTACTCCCCATCTATCCCCTCTCCAGTAAAAAACAAATTTGGTTTTATAATTTCTGTGGGAAAATGTACTTTGATTAGGCAAAAGCATTTGTACACAGTCTTAATGTTAAGTAAACGCTTAACGTTTGTCATCCTGAAGGGACTGCTGAGAGCCTAATGCTGTAGTCAAAATTTTACACACAATTTCTATTCATTTTAGTTGGTGTTATGCACAAATAAGGGCTTTAGTAAGCATAGAGAGATCGCTTTCTTTGCAAACGATTTTCTGTCCGTTTGATTGGAATGTACAATTACATAATTATTTACACCATTTCATATAATGATATAAGTAGAACAGAAATGCAAATTGTGTTTATACAATGGTACAATTCTGGGAGAAATTGCACTGAAAATGGATGTGCTTCCCAGATTGTGCAAAATTCATTTCTAATAATGCTTTGTGATTTTCCAGATATTAGGCAGGTTTGGGTTTTTTATTTTTTTCCAAATGTAATGTACACTGTTTTCCTTTTATGATTTCCTAAGTCCACAAAGAAAATGTCCATAATATGCTAGGGTATCTAATTATTATTATTCCTATTACTCTTATGCATATGGGTCGGGTTTTGCTGTATTTAGGAAAATGAAACTAACACTATTCTTGCTGACCGCATCCAGGTTGGAAATACATTTACGTGGCCGTTCTTGACACTTTTGGACAGATTTGTTCATGTGGTTATTTATAGGTTTTGATGAAGGGTCATGGGACTTTTGAGACTTGTAGCAGATTCTATGTATTTAATGAGTCTAATAACTTATATTTGTTGGCTATTTTGAGCTGGATTCTGAACATCCAATTGTAGAGAAAGGTGCTTTACAGGTGTTTTAGCTGAGTGATGGGACAACGATTAATTTTAAGTAGGCCACTTCGCTGAAATCTCTCAGCTGTTATTGCAAAAGATGTCTTCAGTTACCTTGCCACTCTGCCTACATTCTCCCCTCAGCTCCTCTTCCCCAAAATTTAAAAAAGTCAAAAGATGTTTTTTGAGTACTGTGAATGTTTCTGTATTTTGAAATGCTGATTTAAAAAAAAAAAAAAAACAAACCGAAAAAAACGAAAACCTAAATTCAATTCAGTTAAATTGGAAAGATGTTTCACAGGAAGCAAAACCTCTTTAGTCTGGGTGAATAGTTTCTTGGTCAAACAAAGCCTATTTTAAACTTTTTTTTTTTTTCAAGAAAAAATGTTTAGCATTAGTCAGAAGTGAATTTTATTACTGTAATTATTATAAATTATTAGTGCCATGTTATGCTAATATGGGAGCTGCTCTAATTTATTAATATTTCCCCCCGACTACCAACTACCTCTTCTAAACTCAAAATAACCCCGTGTGCTCTGTAAACTTGCTTTAAGCAAAAACTGCAGCCAGCCTCTCAAGAGCACATTCTTGCCTGTTAAATACTTGCGTGGAGATCTTGCAAGCCTTATTGAATTGCGCCAGAAGAATCTGAATCCAGATGTGAGTCTGAGTCCGAATCTGAAACCTTGCTGAAGTTCTCAGACTTGCTAAACTTACATGAGGGAGGTAAAGAGGTGGTATAAAAATTGCGCCATATGCGTCTTCTGTATTAGACAAAAAAACGGGTTCTGACTCGTGACATTGTTGTAATAGTATATCTTTTTACTTTTAATATCAGCCTGTTACTAAAAGGACCTCTCAAAACTGTGGGCGCTTGCAGGGTAGCATGCTGATATTGCTTCTCAGTTGAATGCCTTTAAAATGCCCGCATTCGTCACTCACATCCTCATTCCTCTACTAACCTGGATGTGCCATCTTTGAAACTAGGATAAAAACCTGATCACAATCCAATACTGTGTAAGTGGAAACTATGTAGATCCTGACAGAAGGTTAGTCTGCTCTAACACACTTTGGGATACTTTAAAACATTAAATATTAACATTAAACATTAATAATAGTAATTTATTTTGCTTGTCCTTTTATTACTGTGTATTCTTCTTTTTGTTTTTTATGTTCGCTGTATACAATGCTAGTATTATGTTTTGCACAATGCCGTTATAAAGAAATTCAATTACAGAAATTAAAGAAATTTATTTATAATTAAAAGAATTCTGACAGCTTCTCCAATTGCAGCTATAATTTGAAATAGAATTAAAAATTTTATTTGAATGACATACATTAATATTTAATTTGTAGTAAAATTACCTGTTGTTTTTTACCCCAGCAATTATAACAACTCCTTGTGGGCCAATCATTTTTGTCACACAAACAGGCCTGTTAGGTGGATTCTTGAGTTGCAATGCAAGATGCAGTTGATTAAAAGTACATTCCCTCTATGCCCCACAGATGGTCATGTTTTCCATCCAAGATTTAGTAGCCTCAGTAGTGTGGCTGAGATGCAGCTTCAGTATATAACAAACTACAGAAGTAATTGTAATGTCATTATTTTATTAATGTTTCTATTTATATGTTACATTTAACATTGAAGTTAAGGTTTTAGAGATCTGTATTGAAATAGTAGACACAAGTCTGAGAAACTTTCCTGTAAAATCTCCCCCCCCCCAAAAAAAAAAAAAAAAAAGTGGAAAGTTTTTCTGGGGATCCTGTGTGATTTTCAAGTTCTCCAGAAACTTTTCAGATTTTCAAAGGAAAGCTTTCCGTGTTCAGGTTAAGTAAGATCCGTTTTCAGCGGTCAGCATCAATAAGGCAGAAAAATGGCGTACACCTAGCTGTTACAAGTCTGAATGGGATTTGTGGCTATGTTTTGTTTTGACCATGAGGTCCCCCTGGACTTGAGAAATCTTTTCAGGTTTGTTTTTTTTTTTTTTTTTAATTAGTATGTTCCTGGGAAAAATATTAATTTCACAAGTTTGTCTTCCTGTGAAAATATTATTTATGGGGCAGATGTTTGCTTAATATTTGGATTCTCCATTGCACTTAATTCTAGAAATACAAGAAAATACTGAGATACAAAAGTACTTATTTAAAGCTAGCTTATGCGAACTTCCTTATCTCACGAGAAACTCCAAAGATACCTGAGCTTAAAGTGACAGAGTCCTTTTCTGAATTATGTAATAGGTAGCAAATGAATTTATAAGAATTGCTGTATGGGCTATGACTGAAAACAATGGTTCTGACTTATCAGTACTTTCTATGAAGCTATGGTAGCTCTACAGGCAGGAATTAAGGTTTGTAAGCCTCTTCAGTATCCAAAGAAGAAAGCAAGCTCCTGCATAACATTTGAAAACTTTTAGAATTACTGCAATATTACCATTATGAACCATTTAATTTGTATTTTGTAACACAACATTATAAAATGGTGGTGTTTTTGCAGAAATCCAATTATTTTTTTTGTATTTCTCCTTCTAAATTAGGTGTGAGGAGGGATCCTCTGGTCTTCAGAAATGTCTTTTGGCAGCTCAATAAAAAACACTGGCAGTTTGTCAAATTAACTGTGCTCTTCAGTGCAGGGATTAGAGGCCATCAGTCTCAGCCAGCCTCTCCAGCAGATACTGCTGCTGGAAATACCTGGAACTTCAAAGTACGGCAATAGAGATTATTTCTGAGCCAGGCAAAGCTATGCCTTTCCTTAAGTACGGACACTGTTTGTTGAGGTTTTTCATTTGCTGGGTGTTACTTATGTAACTGCTTTTTGCAGGTATTTTAATAGCATGACTGATTTTCATTGCCTAGAGAATATGTTTCGTACCTGTGAGTGCATCATGTGATTTGCATGAAAACATTTATGCTATTAGGAAACGGGGTCAAAGGGTATTTCTAATGGATACAGGTAATTAACAAGCATGATCTAGTATGAATGTGCATCAAAATTACAATTTTGTAGATTTTTTTTAAAATACAGATGCTGTCCACAAGAAAAAATTTCGTGACTGTTTTCTTCCTGACATAAGATAGTGAAAGTATGTGTGAAAAGACTAAATAGTTTGATGAAGTCAGGTAAAACCCAATAAATTGTCCAGTCCTGTAAAAAGCATTTTATGCAGAAATGTCATGGAAGTCTATAGTACAGGTAGAAGTTGCTATCGCTGCCTTTTCATTTCCCTTTGCAAAAAAATTAGTACAGCAAAGGTATGGCTCCATGACAGACCTGGCCTGTGCTATCTGGATCGGCATGTTAGAAAAGTTGGGCCAAATTGGGTGTATGGTTTTGTAATTTTCTTATTTGTTTCTGTAAGATGATGTTCCAGGAGATAGCTTAAAAGAAAGGCATTACAGTCTTAAAAGATTGGTGTTTATCCAAAACTTGTTTATTCATAATTATACTTCTCGAAACTGGATACATAATTTATGAATTATTTCATTAATGTGTCCTTAGATAGTTACTGAGTGAGTTTATAACACGAACAACAATATTCCAGTATTTACAAGCTGTTTAATTAGCTTGTTGTTGTGATATTTTACTTGTGGTAAAAAGTAATGTAAAAAAACTAAGTTGTTTTTTTTCTTGTATGTCATTTGAATGACATTTCATGTCATTTTATCAGAAGCCAAATGGAGGACTATTGATAATGATCTGGAAAGTTCTTAATTAAGCTTACTTCATCAATTATTCCTTGGGATATTTCCAATTTTTGTTAAAACTTGTTCTTTCTCAGATGTTCTTTGTGCACTTAGATATATGAATTTATAAATGAATACATAAAAATATACATAAAAATATGTGTGTGTGTGTATATATCTATCTTTTGGAACCAGCCCCCCATTATTCTTCACAGAAATCCTTCCGTGCAGGAACCTCATTCCTACTTTGCCATTAGAAATGTTAAGGGACAAGTGAAAATCCACGTGTAAAACATAAACTATTAAAATAGTATGCTAATATTTGAATTACATTTTTTTTAAGAAAGAAGTTACTGAACAGCATAAATCACGACTGCATATGTTTTTTATGGATCAGTAAGGGCTCTGAAATCACAGATATTTCTCTCAAAGACTGATTCAGTCTGGATTAGTAAAATTTCTCCTGCAATCATTGGCAGGGGTTTTAGGAGAACCAAACTTCCACGATTTTGTTTGCCATTTTAATGCTGTTTTTAAAACAAATTTTTGTTTGTAATTACACTGTGAGAATGCATAAAAACCATTTTTGGCATTAACCATCTGCTTGCTTTCTCTAACCAGGTATTAAAGTGAAATTTAGAACCCAGGAACCTGATGGTTTGATTTTTTTCTCTGCATCACCTGGGAATCAAGAGGAATACATTGCACTTCAGCTGAAGAGTGGACGTCCTTACTTTCTTTTTGATCCACAGGTACAGCAAAAGACAGGTTCTTATAAAAATAGCTTATATTATTTCATTCAGTACTTCTTTACATACTTATCCTTTTTTTTTTACTATTATTATTATTGATACAAGTTAACCGACTCTTCAGAACCTTAGGTAACTGGAGATTTTGGGGAGAGAAACATTGAAACATTAAAGCTTTACTCATTTTTTGTTACGTTTGCCACAATTCTCAACTTCATTTTTGCATTTTTGAGTTGGGTTTTTAGTCAGTACTGCCAAACGCAACTGCAGCTTAAAGTATCAAGATTTCAAAGGTGGGCAGAACTAGTTTTTAAATTAGCAAATAAAGGTTATATATATTTTTAGTCAATTATTTTTAAGCCTTCCGTCTTGAGAGTTTGTCTTTTCCTACTGAAATCAGCGTGTTGCCGTTAAGGTGATGAAAGGTTGTCTCTCACTCCTAGTAACAATGAACATAGCAAAGACATAAATAGAGGGAAATATTATCAAATAAATTCCACAAAATTAAGAATAAGGCCACACTCCCTGCATTTCTATGTGCATATTTTCTGGTTTCTCTGCACCCCAAAACTGGGTTTCCTCATGGAATAAAAAAGCATTACAGACTCACTTATATTTCATAAATATACAAGAAACTGTAAGTAATTATTGGATTTTCTAAGGATATTAGTAGAATGTGTTATCATATGTATCCATATATGTATATCCTTTTCGTAAGGTTCCCGCTGGCTCAGTGTTGCTGGAAGGCCTGGTCGCTGTGTCAGCCGTATCTTCCATCACACCTCAGTGTCTAATTGTGTGACTGGTGTTGTGTCTGCTGTTCCGGAGGGCTGAACAGAAATGCTTCATGGTATAAACCGGTGGGGATTCAGAGATCTGATGAGCCACTCTTAACCTTTGCTTCCTGAGCTCTGCCATGGTGGAGGCACTGGTGCCTCACGAACATGCAGAGGTGGTGTGCAGCAGTGAAGCTCTTCACCTTTGGAGAATCTGTAGAGGAGGCATGGTGCTGCACAGTGGCTAGCGTGTGTGCAATCCCTCTGCTAGAAAACATTAGATCTGCTTCTGACCCCAAAATATAAATTTCTATTATTTCCACTGCATTTACACACAGGCTTTATCTTCCTTGTTGCAAACCGAATCAGTGTGTACTTCAATTTTTTGGGACCATGCTTAACGTTGTTGTTAACGTTGCCCTCATCCACATTTTAATAGATCCTAGTTCTGTTTTATCTCTTTTACACTTATACTTTCACTTAACTGAAAAGGAATTTTTATTTCCTTTGCAAGATCTTTCTAGGTGTAATAGTCTGATTTTTTTTTTTTTTTGGCTGTTTGTTTTAATGGGAGTGGATGCCTTTCAGCTAGCATTTAGTGCTTCAAATAGTATTCCTAGACCTCCCTGCAGATTTGCTCCTTCTGAAGTAGCTCTATGTCAGCTAGGTTGAACTCATTCCCTGGAAGATACTGTATTTGTTTGGATTGACAGTATTTGGGGATGGGGAGGAAGGGGGACAGGTGGGAGAGTGGCTGGTTTGGGGCTGTTCTCTTTTTTGTGTGTGTGGGGGATGTGAGGGGGGAGGGTCACGGTCTGTTTTTTATTCTGAAGGTTTCATTTTTGTGAGAAAAATCTCAACTAGTTCTAATCTTCTTTCTTTAATATGTTCATTATCTTTATTATTTCGCTTTGTTTATGTTTTACTAAATATTCCTTGTTCCATTTATTCGGCATCATCCTAGGGAAATTTCTTGGGGAATGAGTGGAAAGACTTCACAAAAGTATCACTGGAACTATTTGGTAAATAATATTGTTCTGTTAGATCTGAATCTCAATTCAGCAATATCATTCCTTATCTGAGAACTTGCCTGCCCAAATTTTTATTCACTTAGTCCCTCTGTCTTTTGGAGACTGAAGTGAGACTGAATATTTCTATATAGAAAGCAAATCTGAGATTGCTCTTTTCTCAGAGAGTCATGAGATCATTCTGCTCTGATGGCTACCCAGAAGTTGTATACGCTCAGTAGCCCTGCGTTGATCCTGATTTAATATTTTTCAGCCAGGCTTATTATAAGGAAATTTCATTCCGTCTTGGTCTTCAGTGCTTCTGGTTGGCTTGGAGTCAGGCAGATTTTGCTATATCTGACAATAAAAGATTGTAGACAGACAATTCCAGCTGGAATAGTGAGGTGCAAGATTGTTGTATGGCCCCCAATAAACCTGCTGTCCTTAGTTTATACAGCCTACTCTGTTACATGGAAGGATTTGTTCAGCTTCAAAGGGTGAGGAGGGGTTGAGTCATGATAGAAGAAAATACTTTCCCATGAATTAACATCTCTATTTGGAAGATCTTTTTAGAGACATTCTCTTCCAAATCTCTTTTTAAATATTGATGCAAATGTCCAGGCTTATATTTAGAGAAGAAAAGGAGCTTAGATCTAAAAACATATCATCTTGCATTCAGGCCAGTTAAGAATATTGGTAATTATTTTTATGCATATTCTAATTAAATATGTATGTATCACTTTAAATTCAAATAGCACTTCACAGAGATTTAAAAACCCAGACCTTCCCACCCCAGAGTTTACATCAGACAATATGAGGAGCAGAGACGAAGGCACGTGGGATGCAAGATGGGGTAAGTGATACAATGAAGATAATGAGAGTCTTGTTCTGTTGTAAATGAAACATGGCAATGCTGATGGTTTAATTTAAGAACATGTAAGGCATAAGGGAGAACAGCAAATAATGATGGAAAGCTTAAGAGGAGGGATGTGAAAGAAAAAGGGAGAGCATGTACCCTTCTGCAAAATCTGTCTCATATCGAGGCAACTCCTTTGAAGTTGCTCAAGTCATTAAACCAGGGCTAAGCTTGGCCTACGAGGTCTAAAATAACAGCTGTGACACAAAGCCACGGCCCAAGGCAAGGTTCTGTACTGAAGTAGGTACAGCCAGCAGGAAATTCCAGGATGTATTGGATATGCCCATATTGTCTTTGGAAAGCCTGAAAGTGCAGGCAAAGCCATGGCCAGAGGGTGCAGTAGACGCAGCACTTGGACATGCCAGCGAGTTTCTAGACAGACAAAGACAGACAGACAGATGGACAGTAGGTGGTGGGGTGGGAGCAGCATGCACTGTGCAATCGCTATTCTTATGTTCATGCTGAGTCTGATAGACCTCTCTTAATGAGAATGATGGTTGCATGGGTGAAAAGGGAGGATTGTTTGTGAATGTCACAAACATTGTTTGTGACAAACTGCAGTGGTGGCTGTTCGGCTTTTTAATACACACAGAGTCCTGCTGCCCATCACTGTGGGGCTGGGAGCCCCATGCCTTGCCAGAATTCTTTTCTCTTGGGAGTCTCATACTTTCTGATTACAAAAGATCTTTCTGATCAGATTGAGATTTTCTTTATGTCAGTAGATCATAAAGGGATTCAGTAAGATTCTCTGCCGTTTCTAATCTTCCCCTTGCTCACATAATTGACCCTAAAATAGAGAAAACCATATAGCAGAGATGGTTGAACAATACTACCCTTACAGAGGATTTTAGGAAACTTCTCATTTCTCATCTTTATTTTTGGAGAGACATAGGTAGACACAAAAATGTTCAGTTAATTATTGCAAAGAAAACAATTTTCTTTGAGAAATGTAAAACTTTGGTTTTCCTATTAGCCATGGAGTGAACTGATACATAATTCCGTTTCTTTGAAGTGTGCAGCCAGTATCATAATTCTAACAAAGTACGTTTTCTTTAATATTCCATTCCTTTGTATTTATTGACCTGATATAATATAACACAGTATTTATTGTGCTTCGTTTTGTTTTGACAAACTGCATGAGCAGCTTCACAAAGCAGATATACAAATGGGTGATTTCTTACAAATGGTGGATATGTTTGTCAGGTGTTTATCCCCACGGCTTGCTTTATTTGTAACGGGCACATAACAGTACTTGGAGACAATGCACATACATAAGCACACACAAAAATATAGAAAATGTTTCAAATATGTATTTCCCTCTCTATGTTCTCCTATAGCCCGGAGGCACTTGGAAGGATATCACTGGGGCTGACAAAAAGTGTTCATCTCAGCTGAAAGTACTTGAATTCTTCCTCAGTTGAAGTTTAGCTCAGTTTCATGGGTTTTGAAAGGCAGGTCCTGCCTGACTAACCCGATCTCCTTCTATGACAAGGTGACCCGCTTAGTGGATGAGGGAAAGGCTGTGCATGTAGTCTACCTAGATGTCAGTAAAGCCTTTGACACCATTTCCCAGAGCATTCTCCTGGAGGAACTGGCTGCTCATGGCTTGGATGGGCGTACTCTTTGCTGGGTGAAAAACTGGCTGGAGGGCTGGGCCCAAAGAGTTGCGGTGAATGGAGTAGAATCCGTTTGGTGGCTGGTCACAAGCGGTGTTCCCCAGGGCTCAGTACTGGGGCCAGTTCTGTTTAATATCTTTATCAATGATCTGAATGAGGGGATCAAGTGCACCCTCAGGAATTTTGCAGGCAACACCAAATTTGGCGGGAGTGTTGATCTGCTTGAGGGTAGGAAGGCTCTACAGAGGGTCTGGACAGGCTGGATCGATGGGCTGAGGCCAACGGTATGAGGTTCAACAAGGCTCAGTGCTGGGCCCTGCACTTGGGTCACAGCAACCCCATGCAACACTACAGGCTTGGG
>JAVKLA010000054.1:10905401-10938984 GCA_034782735.1 Sagittarius serpentarius | reverse complement strand
TTTGGGGATGGGGAGGTAGGGGGACCGGTGGGAGTGTGGGTGGTTTGGGGCTGTTCTCTTTTTTGTGGGTGTCCCCCCCCCCCCCCCGTCTTTTAACTGTAAAAAATGCAGGTCTTGTCTATAGAGCTTCTCAGTTCAGCTACTCTTTTCAAGAGTTACTATCTTGAATTTTAACAAATTACTGTTTTTATGAATATACTTTATCTTTGTTTCATTTGAATCAGACAACTCTGTCCCATGCTGATTTTTAGGATCATCACTTCCATATTGTTCCCTCTTATAAAGTCTAAAACAGCCTATATTGCTGGTTCAGTGACTGTTTATAGAAAAAAAAATCTGTCATTCAAGGCATTCTGGAATAGTGTAGGTCTTAACATTTGATTTAATATCGTGAAAGCTAATGCTTCCTAATTTCTCATTAATAGCGTGGAAGAGATTGCTGTGCATTCTCAGATTCAGAAGTGGGGTATTGTGGCCTACATCAATACAGTTCTTGTAGTATCCTTTTCAAAAACTTTTACCTGTGAAAATTCAGTTATCAAAATTTTTCACTCTTATGTATCTTTAATATGCTGTGTTACCTTACTATCTTTACCTTTGTTTCTATGTTTTCAACATAGTTTGGTTCTTTTTTCTTTTTGCCATTGTTTGCCATTCCTAACCTAAAACATCAGGTATCATGTTCCGCAGCAGCAATTCTTGTTCCTTCATTTGTGTATCACAGTTTGCATTAGTGTGCAAATGCTTTAATTACTACTTATTGACATCATGTGGTTTCCTAACCAGGTTATATGCATTGTTTTCTCTAATTATGGTCGTGGCATATATGATAAGCATTTATGGCCCTGCCTTTCTGCTCTTCTCTTAAAAATGGCAAAAAATTTTTGATGACAATTGTGTCTCTGCTGCTGTTTATCTAGAGCAGCGTGGTGTAATATTCTGTGCTCCCTTCCAGCTGCGTCCTGTCGTAGGTTAATTATTTTTACCCTTACTCCCTTTCAGGATTCTGGTATGTATCTTTGCTCATGATCAGCAGCGCGTTTTCTCTTTGTCCTGTCTGCTCTGGGGATACTCCTGCCAAGTCTTCTTAGTGGGGAGTCTTCAGTAGCCTAACTTCTTCCTTCTCTAAGTGTTAATTTCAAATGCTTTTCTTCCTGTCCATTCACACTTCTCTCAACTTTATGTACACCACTATTCATCTAGCTGTTGTCTGACCATCTTTTTTGTCTCCTGTTTGTGTTGTCTAGCTGCTCTTTTTTCCTTCCTTATTGTTTTACTGTCATTCTTTGCAGGTTTCTTCTCATGGTCCAGGAAGCATGAGGTTTTTTGCTAACAGATGTCTTCCTCAGTCTTGTCTGCATAATCAAATTGTTCCATAGACCTTCCTCCAAACTCAGTGTGCCTGCAAACCTTCAGCTGTCTGTGGATTTTCTTCTCATCATAATGCCTTTACATCCAACCCTAAATTACACAGTCAACTCCAGCTAAATTTATAGTTATGTCTCAGTGGCTACAGGTCATTTGTTCAATCTTTTTTCCCAGGGAAGCACTGAATATTTTATACAAAGTGAAATCACTAGCAGTGGAAATTTAAGGCCAATCTGGAGCACCTTTTTCCTTGGTGATTAGGACAGTCTGAGGATAGAGTATTGGAATTCTTCTCACAGTATGGAGGGAATTGAATCCAGCTCTTCCATTTTAGAAGACGATCCATTTACTAAACTTTACAGCAAAAAGGAGGGGCACCAGATACTTTTCTTGTTGCCTGTGGTTCATGCAGAGGCTGAGGGTGAGCTGTTACTCCCCAGAAAAAGGAAGACAGAGAACACCTAGTTATGAATCCCAGCTATACCTTGCTGCTTGGCATTGGCAAAACTTCAGTATTTGTTCACCTTCTCGGTGGCAGGAGTTTGGGCATTGAAAGAACTTGACTGGGAGAAAAGTGGTTACATTCAGACTTTTGCACCTAGGCAGTATCGTTGAAGATCCATATTTGTGATGTTTCTATGTATTTTCATGAATGTAAATGTCAGCGTGAAGAGCCACAGAGATTCATATTTACTTAGTTATTACTGAGACCTACTAAAAATTAAGACTTATTGTATGGCTCAGCAAACTAATCCAGATTTGGGTCCCTGTGTGTGATTTCCAAAATGCACAACAAGCCATTTCACAACAGGCTATTTGAATGTGATCACAGAGTCACTCGGGTAGTTCTGGATAAAATGTTGTACAGAGGCCTCCAATGCCGTGCATGCTGAACTCTGAAGACCGTCTTTTTTTCTTTTTTATTTTGCCCCTGCAGTTAAGCACAGGTTAGCACATGTGGTTGCATGGTCCCAGATTGAACTGGTTACAAATAAATGTGGTTTCTGATGTGTAAAACTGTCAATGCTCTAGACTGTTGCCAAACATAATATGAAGAACCACTTATTCAGGCACCTGATCTTTAGAATGCAGCATCGTTTGTAACAATTTTAACGCTAACTAAGTACACTTTGATGAGACAGCATTTAATAAAATGCTCATTAATTTCATCATTAGCAAGGGTATGCTAAGAAGTAAGCCAGTTTCTTATGTCACGCCCAATTAGCATCCCATGCTAGTAATCCCATTAGTATTGTTGAATTCACTAATGGAAAAACTAATGGGCATGCTACCAGGGCACATTAATTGGGCATGACACCAGTTCTGGTTTTAATTATTAAACTACGATAATGAAATGTGTGTTTGTAAAATATTAAAATGTTGAAATAGGAGAGACGACAATAAAAAATAGTATATGAAAAAGTGCACATTAGTATGTAAGGATACATAGCTTTGTATTGTTATCATGGGGCAGAGGACTGCTGTACAAACTGCCTCAGTACCAAGATGTTGGCTGAATGGAGTAGGAAACATGCTGGGAAATATTAATGGGAAAATATTTTTTCTGTAATCATGTACATCTGTACACATCCTATATATTTTCATACATAGGATACACAGTGACAGTCCCCAGTTCAAAATGTACTGTACAGCATATACTGTGTTCATAAATCTATATGCTGACAAGCAGTTTCTAATAGATGCACATCACTAAAGGCAGAATACTAAATTTTAACAGAAGGTTTTTAGTATTAATCCCAATAGGTGGTGGTTGTTATCAACAGGTTTTCTTCGTATGCATAACTCAAAGGTCTTTGAGCCAGGAAGAGTACTAGAAGATCTGGGAAAAAAAAATTCTGAACTGTCTGGTTTGGTGCTGTGAAGTAACAAGCTAGACCCCCAAATTATAAGGAAACTTTTTTTTCCTTTTATGTATTTTTTGGAAATTGTTTTTTTGAAGCCTGTCTTAAGCCATAAAGTAACTGCAGAGGTCGTGATTCTTTAATATTATGTAGTACCTATGCAAAGAAATGTTTTTCCATACAGTGGTTGCCTGCTACATAGGGCAATTCTATTTTTTGAATTCGACAGAATAACTTCAAATTCCCAGATGGCTCAAGTACGATAGAAAGTCCTGAGACAATATTATGGGAATTATTGTGAAGTTAGATGATTATTTGGATATAAATCTCAGGAAAATTCTTGAAATACATTAATTTTATTTTTATTGCATCATTATATGAATTTATGTGCTATATTGTTTCGTTGTTTACAGTCTTGAGATTTGGTTTGGCAACCACATGTTATATTCATCTTACTCAGCAATTAAGAAAAGATTTCTCTGTATTTTGTCATGGATGTCTCTAAATTCACCCCCTCATATAATTATTTTTGTTTGTTTGTTTGTTTTAATAAAACCAGGTAAAAATTCTAGTTAAAAACATTTTTACAAGCATCCCTTGTATGGTAAAGAAGTCCTCAATAACTACCTTCCCCCCCACCCCGAATATCTTGGGATGACCTTTTCCTTCATAAATGTATTATACGCTCTCACCTAAAAATTACCTTTTGATACCAGGTTAACAGGGACGGAACACGCATCTTCAAACTTTCCTATAAATACACCTCTTTTTTGGGTCCCTTCCTGTAG
This sequence comes from Sagittarius serpentarius, assembly GCA_034782735.1. Classification (NCBI taxonomy): domain Eukaryota; kingdom Metazoa; phylum Chordata; class Aves; order Accipitriformes; family Sagittariidae; genus Sagittarius; species Sagittarius serpentarius. The sequence continues at coordinate 10,934,966 of JAVKLA010000054.1, read as the reverse complement.
ACAGGTGCTGCAATCAACAACCCTGATATGCAGTTGCTTTCTGTGGATGGCACATTGAATCATGGCCATCAAACTTCACAACCACAGCAATCCATGAAGTAGTTAAACAGAGACTTAATTAAAAAAATAAAAAATATGAGTGACATGACCCTCAATAATTTGTGCCTCATTCGTGTCTTTTTTAGGAGAACTACACAGGGTTTTCTATTTTTAATAGAAACTGAACTGGATTCTTGATCCCTCATTTATTATTTGAGAAGGTTAATTTAGTGGGGAAATCAGTCCTAAACATCGTTCAGTATTCCGACAGAAGTTAAAGAGAGGACTTGAGGACTTCTGTCTTTATTTTTAGATGTTATATACCAAATAGTGTTATAAATAGCAAGGCATAATTCTAAGTCTTGCCTTCATAATATTCTAAATCAGATTCTTCTGTTAATAAAAAGGGATCTGCAGTAGCAGTCACTCCAACTAATGACGGTGGAAAAGAGTACAACGATAACAGTTGGCACCAAATAATTGCTACAAGAATTCAAGCACTGGGAAAAATCACAGTGGATGGGCAGTACACAGGTAATCAATTCAGTTCCATTTTGCTTTATTATTTTAGTATTACTTAGGATATTGCTCACTTGCTTACTTTTCCGCTACTTGTGTTCATCCATACAGCAAAAAATTCATTCAATTTTCTGACAAAATCACAACTGTTTTGTCTGTGCATCTGAGGTATCTGTCCACTGTGAATCTCTGATAATTTAATACTAAGTGGGAGGAGTTTATCTTTTTGTGCTTGTGAATCTATGATAGTCCTAATATTCTTCTGTAAAATAGAGCTGTAAACATTTCCCGGATACATATGGGAAAGTATTAGGATATTGTGTTACGTTAGCCTCTTTTATCAAATTTCAGTATTCTGTTACTGAGTTGAAAATCTATTGAAAGCATTGAACACAAGAATAATGACCTGTTTTGTGCAGGTTCTTCCTTAGCAACTAGCGGCAGTACCATTATTGGAGAGAACACGGGAGTCTTTGTTGGAGGACTTCCACAGGATTATACTATTGTAAGAAAGGATGTGGGTGAGTATGATTGTGGTATATCAAATCCTATACAGTGGCACTGACTTAACTGCTTTCCCAGTGCTGTAGGCTGTATTGTCATTGTGTCAGAAACATGACAACAGTACTTAATTTGCATAATTATTTATGTAATTGTTTTAATAAAAAATAAGCCTGTACAGTTTCTTGAATTTTACATTTCAGGATAGATTGAAATATCTACATAGCTGATTTCATCAGCAGTAGTGTATGAGGTCTGTGTACATTTTAATGAATTTTATACACCGAACTGATATGCATGTGAAACTTATGGGCATGTTTTACATCCTAGATTCCCAAATTCTTTTCCAAAGTACAGATACAAACGGTTTTCATTAGCTTAAGCACAGGGTTATGCATCCCACCTAGATGCAGGGATACAACATGCTGGCCATTATTTGTGTGAGTTTGGATCCTTCAGGGATTGTTGCATTGGACTCAGTGGTATATGAATATAACTGTATTCTACAGCTGTATTTATGTGGAGCTGGATCGTAGCTGGCTTCCAGAAGAATCAATAAACATATGTTTTCATATATAAACTTGGTATATATGCCAAGTGTATATTCTACCAGCAGATTACAGAGAGGTTACTGCAAACAAACCCAGTATACAATCAGCTATTCTCCATGGAATCATATCCAGGCTTTTGTTTTTTTCATATTAACCTGAAAGCCAAATTGTTTCTTAAATTTGTGTTGCCTCCGCTGAGGAGGACATGAAATCTAGCTGATGACTTGATGTGAGGTACACTAGAGTACAACTCCCTCTTTCCTTCTTCATGTCACTTTACTAAAAACAGAAATATGTGCGTGTGTTCTTCTGAAACTTTAGTTCATAAGGTAATCCAGGGTGCCTCCCTCAAAAACCTCAGCTAAATAGTCAAAAAGAGACTAACTATAAATACCATTCAAGAGAAGGCCATCTATAAAATCTGCTTTATATTTTTGTCCCCAGTAAAAAAAAAAAAGAGCAACCATGAACCACTGTTGGTTTTTTTTTTATTTTTTTTTTACCCAAACAAGGAAAGAAAAACTTCCTGATGAAGCTTCTAAACGCGTACTCATCTGCCTTAGCTTTTGCAACACTGTTTCTTCTTATTCAGCAGATGCATGCCTTTCTTCACAATTATTGTTTTGTTTAAAGAGGGTAAACCTGAAAACTTTCCTTGGAATCTTCATGGAGTAGATTTACACTGTTTTTTTAAAAGTATCTGTATGCAAAATCTCAAAAAGTTTCATGTTTTCCAGCTACATAGCAGTAGCTGCTGCCTTTAGTGACTATACCCTTTCAGAAATCTGGATTTAGCTTAGAGACCAGCTTTATGAAGTGATTGATGGCTGGTTATCAATGCACACATGGACATATATGATAGGGTGAACATGTATAAAAAAGAAATTAATCCCTGTGTTTAGTTGCAGGTGATTTGCTTTAAAAAAATATTTTCCTTTTTTGCAGGGATGAAGATGATAGTCCAGAAAGGATTTGTAGGGTGTCTCAGTGACATATTTTTGAAAAAAGTGCATACTCCCTATGAAAACTGGGAATCTTTGAACTGGCAGGATGCTGAAGAGCAAAACAATGTCTATCATATTTGGGAAGGATGCCCCATTGTCCTCTCAGAAGGAGCACATTTTCTTGGCAAAGGTAGTCTGCTGTACTATTGCACTAGCCAAGTATGTTCTTGAGATATAAAAGGTGTTCATATCAAAAGTATTGCAGTGATCTGCTTTTCAAAGCAGTTTTAGTCATATAGGATTGCTTCTGAATGGTTTAAAATTTGGTTTCTGGGTTTACAGAAGACTACCGCATGAAAGAAGAATTGCATTCACAGACAGGTAGTGCTGCTGTAACTGTATGCAGATTTGATATGCGTGTAAAAGGTGAAGTTTCACTTTTGAAGACACAGATTCCTATAATGTATTAGAAAAACCCGCTAGTTAGCAAAATTTAGGACATCGCACCAGTTTCGTTTGTTGCAGTACATTATGGATAACTGTCCTTTACAAAGTTGAGCGATGAAGTTGTAAATCTGAATCTCGTAAACCTGAAACCTCTGAGTTTTTCATGTCAAAGTAGAAAGTACCACCTAGATTTCTGCTTTTGGTTTCTTGAACCTATTTATTTATGTGTTTGATTAACTTATGCACATATTCACTTTCTTTCAAGGCTTCCTGGAACTGCATTCAGATGTTTTCAGTGGTGGACTAGAATTTGAGATCTCATTCAAATTTAAAACAGATCAACTGAATGGATTGCTTTTGTTTGTATACAACAAAGATGGGCCGGATTATCTTGCAGTAAGTTCAGAAATACAAATAACTATCTTCAGATATGACCTGTGAGTTTTGTCTACTAAAATATGTCCAGCACTTAAAGCAATTTTGAACCATATGTTATTTTTGTGTTTTACTTGTTTTGAAATGCTGTGCATGGCAAAGTTTAAGGGGAGCAAAAAGACCAACAAATGCTCAGAATAAGTTACCTTAAATAAGTCTTATTTATACCATAAAATATATGAAGAGCAGAATTATTGTCTTTGCTGGATTAGAAGTGATTAGAAAAGAGAATAAAAGAAGTGATTAGAAAAGAGAATAAAAGATGTGTATTAAAAGCTCTTTGTTCTTGGGAAAGTATAGAGTTACCCAGTTTCCCAGTTCTCATACTAGAACAAAATCAATTAAATTGTAAATCAAAAATTCATTATGGAATTTATCTGGTATCCTAATAAAGCCTTCTATTTAAGGTATGCGTATTTTTTATAATCAATACAATTTCTTCATTTTGATTTGAAACATAAGTACAGGAGTTAGTGGTCCAGCTTAATCCCATCTCATTCCTATGACTGTTTTCCCAACACTGTAGAGGAAGCTGCATAAATCCTGTATTAGGCAAATTTGTGAGATAATGCCCATGAACTTTCTTTTTGGTGTCTGTACTCATGCTTCCATCTTTTCCATAATTTTGTTTAAGGTTGAATGTGTCTGTTGCAGTTTTTCAATTATTTTTTTATTAGTTACATGGCTCTGGATTTTCATGTGTTTCTTCCCCCGAGGATTTTGAATGTAATTAGACTGTGGTCATCATTGCTTAGTAGGTCAACTATAGTTACTACTTGCATCAACTAGTAGGTCTTACACTGAAAGTAATATATCTTTTTAGTTGGTCCAAGAAGTAATCATTTACATTTAGAAGATTTTTGAGGGTATAGTTACTTTTTATGACCTAATCTGTGCTTTCTGCATTTTTATTGAATTTCATTTATTTGTTATAATGCAGCTGTTTTGCTAATGGCTGTCATGTCACAGACTGTTTTATTGCATGGCATTATATCTAATGTGCCTTTTCTTTTAAACTTCTGACCTAAAATGTATAAATATATTTTTCTCCTTTTCAGGTCAACTATAATTTACTCTGTATTTACTCTTTATATTACTGACTTTTCCAGCAGATAATTTTTGCCTTGATTTTGAATTCTGCTAGACCTGATTGCTTCCTCTTTTTCAAGCAGCCTTAGCTCAAAAATTATAATGAGTTCCAATAACAAATCTTGCTAATTACATGTTATTATTTTAGTTTTGCCCTCAAGTAATGACCAAGATCATAAGATACTATAAACACACTACTATCCCACCCTAAAAAGACTTACATGTGTGTGCAATTCACAGTACAGGGGCACTATTTGTGTGAACGATATTCACAGGGACAAACATGGGGCTTGGGTTCTTCTGGAGAGTTTTGTAGTATGTCATCCTTGATTCCTTTCTATTGCTCTGTGAAAGACTAACAAATATGAGAAAATAGCTTCTGACTATAAAGGAAAAAAGGAACTTACTAAATAGAAAGTGCAGTCAAAAGCACAAATTAGTGAGACAAAGCGCTTTCCTTCTCTACTCATACTTCCAGATTTCTGGCACTGAAAACTGTGATTAGATAATTTTCTTAGCATTTGTATTAAGTCAAGTAAAATTTCTTTTTTATCTCACTTTACTTCTGACCTCAACATCTCCATAGCCTTAAGATGAGGAATTCTAGAGAGGATGAGTATACACATGCTTTTCCAACCCTTGCAGCTTTGTGTTCTACACATGCATAATGATGACAGAAGGTTTTTCCGTACACTTGAGCTCACAAAAAAAGGTTAATAGAAAGTGAAAATGAGGTGTGTAGCATGTTGCGCATGAGCTACGATGTCTTTGTTAGGAGCTTTGGTCAGGAGACACTTGCCCTGCAAAACAGATTAGAAGCCATACCACTTAACGCTGAATGCCAGTGTAAGACAGTATTCCCTGACCCTTGCCTTTGCATAGGTCGCAGCTCTCTTATTAGCTTTATAGTTTTGGAATGACTATAGCTAGACACACGGCTGGCCTGCTACCAAACAGCCAGAGACTCTGTCTAGTCTTCTGCCCAAGACAAAATTATGTCCTAGAAAGGTGCCGTGTGTAAAGGTTGCTTCTTCCATGACTTCCATGCCCTGAGGATTGACTCAAGCTGGAGAAGTCAATCTGATTCTCTCTGGATCCAGGCGTAATTATTATGAGCAAAGTGTGACCAGCTAAACTAGTATGAATCTCTAGCTCTCACTCTGGCTTGTGTTTCCTCATGAGTTTCTGTGACTGAAAGAAGGTACTGTGACTGCTGGTAGTTTCCATTGCTGGTTTTGGTGCTGACCACTTCAACAGCAGTGAAAGCCTAAGCACTGCCAATCTTACGTGTGATGGTGGCACCAGCTCCCAAGACATTGTAGCTGATGGTTTGCTTCTGCAAAGCTACAAAGTAAGAAAAAAGTCCTCCAGCAACTTTTTCAAAAGAGTGGCACTTTTGAATAGCTGCATGAAGTAAAATAACCAGTGTTCAAGATGAAAGCGCTACCTGTGATGGAACTAAGGAGGGGTGTGAAATAAGTGTTTTGAGAACTCAAAGTGGAAATCTTTTTATTAGCCAAGAAGTGACTGTTACTCATGTGGGACTTGTGAAGGTGATATTCCTATTGGCCACCAGTGATTTCTCTATGTCTGGTGTCAGGAAGAGATTCCTATTCCCTTTCCATTAAAGAGTGACTGATTCTGAGGAGGCTATTGAGACGTCTGTGTTTGGGCCTCTGCCCTCTGGCTGGCAGGTCTGAACAGGGCTAGTACAAGTACAGAACATCTCTTCAACCTTATTGATTTTGAACTGGAAAGACTGATTCAACATCAACGTCAGTACCATGTACTTTTTCTTTCAAAGGGCTCACAGACTGACTGTCATTGCCAAGTTCTTTGAAGTCCATTGCTTGTCTCTGCTGATATTCCTGAATTTCAGGAAGACCTCCCAGTTCAAAGGAGATGAAGCCATAATCACTCTTGTAGCTCTACATTGGTTGAGACCTCTTTGGATGGCAGGTTTAGCAAAGTGTCATTCAGCCTCTAATGCAGCCTCTATCCTATCTGAGTTTTGTTTCTCAGAGCTATGGCTGGATATTCCTTTCATCTTCAAAATGATATGTTTACAAGCAGGTTGAGTGAGGTAGGGACTAGTTCCTGCAGAGAGGGAAAACACAGAAGCACAAAATAATTTTAGTTGAAGGGACCTTTTAAAGTAATTTATTCCAAATCTCTGCTAAAAGCAGGACCAGCTTAAGTTTGATAAGGCTGCTTCAGGCATTTTCTGTTTGAGTATTGTGCATCTCCCTACAATGGACAGTCCACAGCTTCTCAAATTCTACAGCCTGTTCCAATCTTTGACCATCCTCATTATAGAAAAAAAAAAGTATTCCTGATATCTAACTGTGAGTTCTCTCATTGCAACTTGTCTTTTGCCTCTTATCCTTTCACTATGCACCTCTGAGAAGAGTCTGGGTCTGTCTTCTCTATATCCTCCCATAAGGTAGTTGAAAACTTAAGTTCTCTTCCTGCTTACTCTTAGGACTGAACAAACCCTCTTGTCTCAGCTTCCAACTCATATGTTACATACTCCAGCCCCTGACCAAGTTAGTGTCCCTCCACTGGATTCACTCTGGTGTGCCAATATCTTTCATATACTGGTGTATCCACAACTGGATACGGTAGTCCAGATGTGGTCTTACATGTGATGAATAGAGGGGAAGAATCATCTCCTTGGTCCCACTGCCTACCTTATTTCTAATACAGCCCAGTGCATGTCGGCCTTCATCATTTCAAGGGTACATTGCTGACCAGTGTTCAATTTGTAACCCTTCTTGACCCTCAGTCCTTTTCTTCAAAGCTGCTTTCTATGTCTAGTATACCAGTGGCAGCCCTCTTTGCTGTCAACAGCAAACTTGTTGAGAGTATACCCCATCCTATTGCCCAGGTCATTAATAAAAATTTTAATCAGAATTGGTCCCTGTATCAGTCTCAGAGAGATGCCACAACCTGCCAGGGGGCCTGTAGAAACTCTTCTTGCCCCTCATGTTTTCCAGATTCAGGCTAAGCTTTGGCTTTCCTAATTCCAACCTTACGTGCTCAGGTATACCAAAATAAGATTGTGCACATAGAGAACGACATTAATAAAATTTTGCAGTGGTGCTTAATATTTGTACCCCAAATTCTGAAAGGCAAGTATACTCTTAAGCATTAAACTGAGAACCTGCTCAGATTTAGAGCTGTGATATAATGCTCTTGTTCTGTTGAGAGACAGTAACTGAGATGTCTGGCAGAATAAGATGATCTTCATGCATTTTTGGCTTAAAGTTATAATATATTTTCCAAGGACAGATTAACGATCAAGTGTTTCTTTTTTAAAGTGGTCCCAGAATTTTATCCAAAGCAAACAATTTATTTGTTGTTTTTCTGAACCTATACTCAGTACCAGAGAGAATGCTCTATCTATGCATGATTTTGCTTTTTTTTTTTTTTTTTTTTTTTTTAATCTTCACCATGCAGAACAGTTCAAAGTGAACAGTGGTTCTCTATCTTTAGCTGCACTTGGGCATTCTAAATGTCAGTTCAGGTCAACACAAAAAGCACAAGCATCATTCACTGCCTGCTTTAAGGCTATGCCAAGATGAGTAAATTGGAAGAGGGATGTGCTGAGTAGTGACCTCATGTCAAACACCATGCCCTCTCTCCAGCTTCCAGGTCTGGCAGGCTTGCTGGTATACTACTGTAGTCATGCAGCTGAAATGCTTTCTTCACACCAGCACAGGGTGCTCTGTATTAATTCTCATCAGTGAAGAAAAATGGTGACTTGTCCAAAGGACTGCTTTTTCAGGCTGTACTCATCAGCATTGATGCCATGATCTGTCCTTCACTTTTATTGTAGAGTCCTTAGCTATGAAGGGCTATGAACTCATGGAAATAGGAAAAGCTGTGGTCCCAAAGAAACAGATAAACAAAACCCCTCTGTCTCATGAGCAAACAGTCAGTGTGCACTCTGAAACAGGGTGTGTGTTGCCCATGATACCTCAAGTAGTGAGTTCTTTTTTCAGTAGGGGTCCCTGTTAAGGAAATACTATCCAATAACAAGTACTGCAATATTAATATTATCAGTAACCTAAATATGTCAGTTTGTTAATATTGGTGATAAGCATTTATATTAAATCTGTAGTTTTTATTTCACTTCAGAAATTGGCATAGAAACAGTAATTCCTTTTTGTCAACGAATCCATAATTTTCAACCACCAGTTCATCACCTAAGTGTTTAGTGCTCTATACCTGCCAATTTACAGTCTCAGCCCACTGGTGTTCCATTCAGTTAGGATAAAGAGTCTTACAGTAAAGCATTTGGAAACTTCTGCAGTGAAAAATTTAAGTAAAATGTATTTCTATTAGAGAACTGGCGCATTAATCTCAAAAAGCACATACAAAAACAATTATTTTCTTACAAGAGTTAGAAGAATAAGGATGAAATACAGAATCAATATATGCTAGGAAAATTTGAAATTGAGTTCACCAGCCAATTAAAAAGACCTTAATCAGTTCTGACATTTCATTTCCGTATTATCTTGTTACATTCTTCTAAAAAATGAATTGATAGATAAAACACTGTTTTCTCATTCTCAAAAAAAGCAAAACAGTCCTGGTTCATTGTCTTTTCTTTTTACTTAGCTACATTAGTACCGAAATCAGTTGTCAAAAAATCACAATATATTTTCCTACGTTCTGAATTAACTGATACACTGTATTTAGAATGTTTTGAGTAAACAATGTTATTGTAATTTCTGCTATCCTGAAGATAAAAATGACTTGTTCATTGATCTTGTTCATTGTCTCCCTTGATTAATTTTTTAAAATAATGGTTACTGTTGTTGCTGTGTGTGATGTCTCTTTCAAAATCTTTTTTCTGTTTTAAAATATGTAGATTGAACTGAAAAGTGGAATATTAAACATCTTTTTAAAAACTGGCGTTGTCTTTACACAAGTGGATCTCTGGTTAGGACTGTCTTACTGTGATGGAAAGTGGAACAAAGTCACCGTGAATAAGGAGGGCTCCATAGTTTCAGCAAGTATGAATGAACTGAGAGAGCAGACACTTGAACCCCATCTTCAGCAGCTGAAAGTAAATTCACCCATCTACATAGGAGGAATCCCGTCTGAGATTCAGAATTTTTATAAAGAACTGGGGTTAGAACAAGGTAAGGTGACACCAAGAAGAGCATGTGTTTTTCAAAAACTGGTGTCATGCACAAGGTGAACTTTCTGTTGCTGGTAGTATAAATTCATGAATATGTAACATGAATTTTTCCTCACCCATCTAGCTTTACTTAGTCCTGATCTTTTTGTAGTGCTATAAAAATTTTTCCAACCCAGTGATATCTGAAGCAATGTAACTCATAGGAGAGGAACTGGAGAGAAGGAAATGGTAATCTGAGATGCTCAACCAGAAGATCTCAAATCTTCATTAGAGAAAGCCAGTTCAGATAAAATTGTTTCACTTGATCAGCTTGTGTCACTAACAGGTCTGGAATACAAAACCAGTGGAAGACAGTAAACATAGCTTAAGTCACTGTAATGTGGCTGCATGCTGCCACATGGAAGAAGCATTGAGAGCTTATTAGTCCTTTTTTAGGCGATACTGATTCTGGTCTAAAAAATTGAGGATAAAATCCTGAATTTGGATTTTGGCTACTTTACCACAATGTTTTTCATGTTATCAGGAGGAGGGGAGATGGTCGTGTTTTTAGCCATCACTGTGACCCTTCTGTTCTGGAACAGGTCAAATTTCCAGGGAAAAGAAAGAAGCATTAATTATAGCCTGATACTAATGGCCTCCACCAAAGGATCTACTGTACGAATTGTAGTGAAAAAATGTCTTTTTTGGGTGTGTTTACTGTCTGGGTGTGTTTTTTCATTACTTATGAAGCTATTCATCAGTAATTGTGTATTTTTCAGATACTGTGGGCAAATAAGTAGCAGTCAGTAAGTGATTAGTAGGGAATCTAGTAAGTGGGTTTGAATGCATGAGCTCACATTGAATGCGTGCATTCAAGGGAGCTCTGCAGAGCTGCACTGAAGCCTTGTGATTTCACAGTTGTAGAATAGTTTGAATCAAATCCATGCACTGGCATTCACAGATAGTTCAAAACTATTGTTTTAAGTGTTCTTCCGGCTGTAGGTATCACATACATTACAATCTTCCTTCAGGTTCTGTGTGCATAATATTTATGGCCCAAAAGAGCTAGCCAGTCGTACCCTGTCAGTGTTGCCTCATAGCAGATGGTATAGCCTCCTGAGTGGATGCATTCGCAACTCCTGCAGCAAAGGAACAAAGAATCTAGGGCAAAATAATGTCTAAAGTGAAAGTCTGAAGTGCATATTGAGGCACACCAATAAACATTACTTTTTTCACCAAGCCTCCTCAGCATGCTGCAAAATAAGATGGCGGCGGAGACTTCATATTCAGAGCATCTGAAGATGACAACATTCTTTTGTTCTCCTAAATGTAGATTTAGAAGAGCAAGAGTAGGCATTACAGCTTTGAAACATACTTTTATTTAGGACTATAATGATGTAATGGTACGATAATAGAATATGGAGGCCTTCCCAGTTTAATAAATATTTACAAAAGTTTTTCACAATTAATGGCTGCTTGGTAGTTAGTGTTGAATAAAGGAATGTTGTTTTGCTCACAGTAAATGAGGGATAAATATCCTTCTCCTCCCACCACATCTCCATGTCAGTTACAAATTTATTTTAAGAAATTTCATCTGGAGTCTGTGGACTTTTGGATGACCTGTCACATGCCCTCCTGAGAGGTCATGTATTCACTTTAAGGAGCAGTTTGTCTAAATTCCTAGCATTATGGAGAGAGAAGGTGTTTTAGAGGATGATACAAAATAGGTGTCCACCTTCAGTACCACTTTTTGCATGAACTGTGTATGGATACTAGATTATCAGATCGTGTGGCTAAGTAAAAATACTACTCTGCCATCTTGCAGTACTAAAGGCAATAAAAGTACGTAAGATATAAATATGGTGCTTTCACAAATCTAAAAAAGAGCGCTGATCAGTGAGAGGCTGATTTTTAATTTGCAAAGTTAATTTTTCAATGAATTGAAGTCTTTGGTTTGGTTACTGTTTACTTTGGTTTTATGTTAAACACTAATCACTGTACGCAGATTTGAGAACTATTTTGTATCAATTTATTCATTTCTTTGTAAGTTAAAGCATAGAGGTATATAGAAATTTTAACAACTGCATCCTGAATTTTGCAGTGGTGTTTTTACTAGTTTAACATATTTGTAATGTTGAAAGGAATGTTACACACATACATACACATAGAGAGAAATATATATATGTACATATAGAAATAAATATAAAATGAAATTACTTTATTTTTTTCTCATAAATGAACAGTTTGTGTTTATGTTTCTAGAGTATGTTTGCAAGTAGCATACCATTTATATCGCCATTAGGATAAACTGATATACCTCTGTGATCTTCTGAAGTTAATTATATTTTTAATCTAGATAGACTCCTCAGTTTGAGGAAGCATGTATATTAACAAAATGTTAGCATGCAGCAGAAAGCTGATTTTCAAATTCAGACTCACTTTTATGGAAATAATTTTAAAGAGAGAAGTGACAGAAGAGAAAACAGAAAGCTGTTTCCTTGTGGGATGGAATTGATAATAATGAAAGTATAGTTCAGTAAGGCAGGAGCTCAGCGATAGAATACCAGGAATATTTACCAGCTTAGTATCTTGAAAGTGGGGACAGAATGTCATGTTGGAAGTCAACATATTCACATTGCAGTCTTTAATGCTGAAAATATAGAATTGAAAGGAATAAAAGTGATTCTTAATTAATGACTGAAGCTCTTTATGTGATACTAATCCCTTACTGTTTGCTAGGTTTCGGTGGTTGCATGAAGGATGTTAAATTTACACGAGGTGCTGTCGTTAACTTGGCATCTGTGTCCAGCAGTGCTGTCAGAGTCAATCTGGACGGATGCCTATCAAGTGACAGTGCTGTTAACTGCAGGGGAAATGACTCCATCCTAGTATACCGAGGAAAAGAGCAGAGTGTTTATGAGAGTGGTCTACAACCATTTACAGGTAACACATTGGTTCCTTAAATGAAACACATCATTTTTATTTCATTCTGTATTACTGTATTACAGTGTTCAGTGTTTTGTTTTGTTTTTTTCTCCTCTATACTTCTCTATGTTCTTTGAAGATTACCTTTATAGTGTGGTTGCCTCAAATGAAGGAGGATCAGTATCTAGTGTATGGACCCGTGTTCGTACAAGAGAATCAGGTAAATATCATTTTAAGGCTTACTTATTCCAATTTTTCATTAGCTATCTAATGTCAGGTTGGAGAAAATCCCATTACAACAATTTTGAGTAGTGTAAGTTGCATAGTGTTTCTGAAGGAGCAAAACTGCTTAATGCTTTGAATAGGTACCAAATTACTATCTTCAGCTAGAAAGTATTCAGGCAAGTATTTTCCACACATAATTCAAGGTCTTTTCCAAATATGTATTAGATTATGTAATTATGTCAGAGCGAAGAATGTGAGAGGATTGAACTGCATTAACTGCATAAGAAGAGTCATGCATCTAGGTATGTTCACACATGACACATCTAACGTCACGTTACATGAGTCTGCTGGAGTAAGTAAATCTTTATTTTCTTATGTATAACTTAGTTATACAGAATCAAGTGCAGAGAAAGGAGATACTGGATTAGCAGGCACAAGCTGTGGGAGATAAGAGGCCCTGTAGTTGCTAGGGAGAAGAGGGTCTTGGGAAAGTTATTCTTTACCTGCACATGGGTGTGCTGCTCAATGCTGCTGAATGAGGAGTCTTTTAACAAGTAGTCCATAGATAGTGTGTGAAAATATGGCAATATTTACGAGAAAAGCAGCCTGTGTCTTGTGGAGAAGTTTAAAAGTCGGAATGTAATACCTGCTGAGCCCTAAATATCAAATTTTTCATATATTTTATGAAGAAAATTTAAAGGACCTTTCTTTTTCTGTTAAGTGTTTTTGCAAACTTCATTGAGCCAGCAAGCTTTTGAAGATATACGGTTCTTCATATTTTATTTAACTAACTTTCCTTCTTCTGTAAATTGAAGCCTAATTGCATTCTATCAATGCAGAGAATTCTTCTGATGCGAGATATTCAATGTATGATCTTAAAAAATGATACCTGTGTCAATATTGGACTTACAAATGCATTCTTACACAACTTACTGCCATTATTTTATGTACCACCCAGAAGAGAGAAAATACATGCATATATTCATATCAACTGTCTGACAACTATAAGGTTTACCATAAATCTATGTTTGCAAGCTGACCACAGAACTGAGCAGTCCATGTTCCCCGGGGTTGGAGAATAATTGCGCTATTTAATTATTTTTGAGTTGGTTTTGTTATGTCCCTTATGAGAGGACCATCTGCTATGCAGTACCTTACCTTGTCCTGTGATACACTTCAGAACTAATAAAAATCAATATATTACTGTAGTAACTGAAGCTTTCTTAGAGTACCACATTCATACTTTACACAAGAATCACAGCTTTCAGATACTTTTATACTTTCCATTCTGGTACCCTTCTTATAAAAAACAAGGCTGCATTCGTATTTAATGAAACTAAACCACAAAATTACAAAAAAAAGAGGTTATTTGATGGTGAGAAAAGTGAATGGTCATCAGCAGGGCTAGGGAGTCCACATGCATTTACAGTAAACTCATCATCCATCATCCTGCCACAGTGTTCCTTGGGCCTTTCCTCTTCATCCCTTGTGCAGTCATCTGTGATGAAGTTGTTACTGGCCAGAACTTTACTTGGTATAGTAGTACCTTATAAATGGTTAAAGGTTATGGGAAGTGGGATGAATTTTTTTATTTTTATTTTTATTAGCAACTGTATGCATATATAAGCTTGGCTTTCTAATTCTTTTAAACATCTTCACTTTCCTTTTTTCTTTTCTTTTCTTTTCTTTTTATAATATGGAATGATCAGAAGCAAAGGATTTTGCAAAAAGGCCTTATAGATCTCTGCTTTGCCCTGAGACAGTTGTAAAGCATTGTGGAAACACGAAAATAAATGGAGGAGCTTAAATTTTTTGAAGTACTTTTGTAAATGAGAGTGCACATTTTTAGAAATGTTTCATAGGTGTGGCATTCTGTGGCTTAGATATCCAACAGATAAATATCAAACCCTTCTCTGTTGCAATACTGTCTTGCTTCGTTCAGTTGTATGACTATAATGCCTGAACTTGTTAGCTACATACAATCCACCTCCTCGCTTTGTGAGTGATGCTTACATACGTTTGATACATTAAATATTTTTCGAAAATCACAACAAGACAAGAAGGAATGTTATGTAGATGGAGTTTTGATGGTTTTGAAATATAGCTTAAACTGAATAGCTCAAGATGTGCAGTCATATTAAATCAATGCTGAAAAGTTACAACTCTAATAAATTGTATTTATGCTAATGGTTGAGTCTGATTTACTGCAGCCATTAAAAGTGAAGAATAGGGGCAATAGTCTCCTTAGAACTGCCATTTTCTCTATTTTCTATTTTATCCTTCTACAGTTCCACAAAATGTGCCAACTCCCTCCAGAGTTCACAGTATAAATGGTTACAGCATTGAGGTCACCTGGGACAAACCTGCTGGGGTCATAGGTGTAATTGAGAAGTACATTTTGAAAGCATATGAAGAGGATGGTCCCAATATACCCATCGCTAGTGCTGAGCTTGCTGACACTAGTATGCTCACAGGTAAATGTTGTTAAGTACCATTTTTTTATGTATGTCTAATAACCTGGGATCCTTATAACTCCTTTTGAGCTGTAAAGTATTAATTGTCTATTTTTGTGTATACAGAGCATAGCTAATGTTTGGAAGGGGGTAGTACTTCTGTCAGCATCCACATACATAGCAATGTACTGGCTTCAAAAACAATAGAAATTAAAATGCAATGCAAATACTAAAAAGCAATTTTATTTAAGGTATGCCTTCCTAACCTATTGATGATTTTTGTGGAAAATGCTTTGTTTGTTTGTTTTTGCTTAGTATATGTGATTTTTTTTCCTTCCCTGTTGTTACATCCAGTTCACCTAGATTAACTCTAAATGTAGGTCCCATAAGATACTATTTGACCTGATGTATGAAAGCACTTGATATACTTACCTAATTTTGATCTTATAAACCTAACTGGTTTCAGTGGGAACTAGCATGTGTTTATGTTAATCAGATGCTTTGGTTGATACCACTGGGATATGGAGGTGGGTTATTAAGGAATGAAGGCATTTTGAGGCCTTTGGTTTGCGGGGTTTGGTCACTGTTGAGCTGTGGGTTGTGGACAGGAGCTGTGGGAACCACTGCACGTGAGATGTTTCCTGGAGTCTGGGTCCTTTTAGCCATAGGTGTTTTTAGGAAGACACACTGGACACTTCCTGCTACACAGAGAACATTTTGGGACCTGCCTTCCTGTCAGGATAGCGTGGGTCTGGCTTTGTGCTCTTTATTAACTGACTGCCTTTGCTGGCTGCTACAAAGTTGCCTGGGAAGGGAGCACCTTACAGCCAGCCATCTGGATTGTGTTATGTGATGACTAAATGGAGCAATAGTAAAAAATCTTAATTTCGTTGTAACAAATTGTGACCAGTAGATGTGTTTATATACTCTCTAAAATTAAATATATAATTTATAACAATTTAAAAAGTGCTGATGACATAATGCTCAAAGCTGATGCTTTGGTTTGGCTCGGCTTAGGGTAATATCACAGTCTTAGAAAGTGCCTTCACCCTCAGGCAGTATATTATTGCTGCTCTCCTGAAGCCCAGGTAATATGTGCTTAGTGTTTTTATGTAAGTATATATGTTTTGTGTTGTTTCTCTGAAATAATGTATGTATACATTTTCAAGACAGACATGCACATATTTTGTTTTCTACAGTTTGAAATCTCTTGACTGTTTGTGACTAATGTGCTTACAATACCAAACCTGCATGGGCTTTCTAGTCTTACTGTGATTTCTTTGATGAACTTGTTGATTTGAATACTCTTTATCTATGCTGTAAAGCAATACAAATTATATTACTAGAAACTGAAGACCATAGTAGAAGCATATGGATTACTTAGCTTATTCACAGCTGATGGTCAGAACCAAAATTTTGTTTTAATTTGTTGGCGCAGTGCCATGATTATGTGTCAGGTTTATGAAAAAGTCTACACCAGGCTGTACAGGTAAGAGGTTATCTGCATACAGCTTTCAGGAAGCAGAAGAGTAAGACATTCCTTTATATTAAGTAGAGATAGTAAATGGATCCCAGTTCTTTAGTCTATTATAGCAGATAGCTGTTGAATACTGCAAAATAAAATGACCCTGCGAACTTAAGAATGGCTGTATTAACCACTGACCTCTCTGCCAATGTCAGATAGTAGATGCTTAGGAAGAAAATGTAAGAAATGTGCTAAGCATAGAGTGAGTCTTCCTGTTAATACAAATTCAGCTGGTAGTTTGTGGAATTCCTGAGCTGAAAGTTGCATCTGGACCATCATGCTTAATGGTCTGTGGTAGAATTGCCTTTCTTTTTTTTAATACATTTATGCTTTTGGCTTCTGTAACTTGCTATGGCAGTAAGTTTTCCAATTCAGTTTTGTGCGTGTGGAAGGAGTGCTTCCTTTTGTTATTTGTTACTGTTGCCTAATAGTTTAGTTATGTATTTTCCAATTTTGGCATTGTATGAAATATGTAATTCATGTTCTTATGCTGAGGTCAGAGCTGAGACAAATGAAAAATTAAACCACTGATCTTGAAATTATTTTACCTTCAGCCCACTGATTTCAGAGACGCCTACACAGATGGACTAATCTGTGGACATTGGGAAATGTTTACTCACAAATGTGAGACTCCCAAGAAAAGGTGTGGCTTTACCTGCTGAATTATCTTTCCTGGTTAATTAAAAGTTAACATAAACACAGAACCCCTCCAGAAGATGCGGTCTTTGCTTACTTTTCTTTTGAGTTTGCTGAGAAGGGAAATTTTGCTTATTTTCTCCCTAATTTCAGGGAAATTTCTTTAGAAATTCCTTTGTTGAATCCCATGAGAAGATCCTACAGTAAGCCCAACAGCCAAGCTTGCTAATGCAACAGGAGAGAGGAAAGCACCACAGCTCTCAGTGGGATCACTGGTGAACCAATTCTGGTATTTTTCCACTCCCTCCTTCAGATCTTCAGTCACTGTTAAGCCTATGCACCACTTAATCTGTTGCTTGCAAATGTATCTGAGGGCACTGACAACCCCCTTTATCTTATTTTTTTCCTCCTTGTGTTTTGTTTTATACTTAGACTGTAAATTCTTTTGAACAATTACCATGATCTGTCCTGTGCAGTAGGGTCCCCAGTCATAACTGGAGCACAGTAACAAAAAGTTATTAATAGCATTACCCAATTCCCAGAAGGCTGTCCTGTGTGTGTCAAATTCAGAAGCTGTTGTACCCTTGTCAAGAAGAAGAAAAGCGGAGCTAAATATTTAAGGTAAAGTAAGTCTTTAAATGAGCATAATCTCACAGTCTCAAATGCCTGTTTCTGCCTCCTCAGAACCCCAAATCCTTCAAAATCTGACCCTTGTAATCTTCAAAATGTCAAACTGTTTATTCACTTTCATCCAAGGAAGGAATATTCAGCAGATTTAAATCCTTAAAATGAGGTTCTGACTGTTGAACCAGGACTTTATTGGATAAGGTAGTATATTTCAACATGGTGTTCACAATCTGTATTCTAGGATGAGAGTATAAAGTTAGAGTGTAAATTTTGGGGGTTCAGGGAATACTGTGCTAGCACATCTTGCCTTCAAAGAAACATGTAATAATATTGATACACTTTGGATATGGCCTGTCACACCCAGCAGAGTAATAAAGGAAGTACAGGGCCATCACATCAAAGAATTTTTTTCCTAGAGGCTGGATTGCTTTACTTTGTATTCCAGTGCATTCCACATGCCGTTACTATGCTGCCATCAAAATTTGGAATATAAATTAGAATCAGTATTTAAACAAAAGAAGCTTTAGAACACACTGTTTCAGTGTAGTTTTTGAGCAGCTTTTGCTTCTACTTTCCATTGGAATCCAGAATATCACAGAATGACAGGATCATTGAGGCTGGAAGGGACCTCTTGAGATCATCTATTCCATCCCCCCAGCTCAAGCAAGGTCAGCTGGAGCAGGTTTCCCAGGACCGTGTCCAGTCAAGTTTTGAATATCCCCACAGATGGAGCTATTTCTCTATGGGAAGCCTGTTCCAGTGTTTGACCAGCCTCACAGTAAAAAAGTTGTTTCTTGTATTCAGGTGGAATTTCATGTATTTCAATTTGTGCCCATTGACTCTTGTCCTGTCACTGGACACTACTGAGAAGACTCCATCTCCTTCTTCTTTGTTCCCTTCCATCAGGGTAAGAACACATTGACAGATCACCCTGAGCCCTCTCTTTTCTGGGCTGATTAGTCTCAGTTCTCTCAGCCTCTCCTCATAAAAGACATGCTCCAGTCCCGTTATCATCTTAGTGGTGCTTTTGTATCATCCACAAACTTGCTGAGGGTGCACACTTCCCCCATCATCAGGGCCATTAATAAAGATGTTGAACAGTATTGGCCCCAGTATCAGCCCTGGGGCTACACCACAGCTGTCTTGCCTCTAAACGGACTTTGTGCCACTGATTGCAATCCTCTGATGCTTCTCTTGTCAAGCAAATATGAGAAAAACATTTTATAATTCAGATCGCTCTCATTGTAGAATTCAGGAGATCAACAAGCCTCAAAATTTTACCAGCTCCCAATTACGGGCAGTGAAGAACACTAGTGAAACCTGCAAATAATATTTAAATAAAATATCCTGCAAAAGAATTCACAAACATTTGGTATTCCTCTCACAGATTTCTCTTTCAATTTTGTATGTTTTTTGCAGTTCATCCTTCCTGTGTCATTGTTGCTATAGCCAAGTGCTGAAGTTGTAGCTGCACATGTGATGAGAAAATTGTTGTCGACGGCTTCCTCTCTGAATGCCCACGGTTGCCGTTCCCTCCTTCCCTTGACACGTGTTTATAATTACTTTTCACCTTTTAGTCTTTTATGCTCGGCAGATGAATATCTCAGGAAAAGTTAATTTAATGATTTAATATGGTTAATCAAAGTGGCTCGGCTGCGCCTCAGCTTTGAAAGCACTTTAGCTAAGGAGTCTCTCAGAAGAGGAGACGGGGCCTCCTGCCAGCGACTGATAGGCCCGGCCTCACCGGTGGGGCCACAGGGCTGGGGGAGGCTCGCTGCCAGGCTGGCAAACGCCCATGCTCAGAGAAATGCCGCCGGCTGAGAGATTCTCCCTCTCAGGGAGAGCTCTGCCAGGCCCGAGCGGGTGCTGCCAAAGCAGCCTGTGGCTCTGCGCCCTGGCCACCGCCTCCGGTGGGGTCTGGGAGTCGCAGGGCCTGCGGGCGGCAGGACCCACAGTGCCGCTCAGGGCCCCGCAAGGCCTGGGGCAACAGCTGGGGGCAGCGGGGGCCAGCTGCTCCCCACAGGGCAGGAGCTGCGGATGGCCGCGTCACAGGCTGGGGGGTGCCTGCGCTGACAGGGTGACCCTACAATGAGGGCTTGCTGACTGTGGTGGCTCTTAGGAAATGTTGTTTTCTTCGGGGTGCTTGGATCTACGCGGGGCCTCTAAGCCGTTTGCCACATGAAACTATTAACGAATTACTTGGATATTACTTTCGTGCACTTGAATCTACTTGAAAGTTCTTGCTTTGTGCAAATATTTTACACTCAAAACACTCCTATGCTGCAGTTAATGAGATTTTTGTAAATTTGTAGAAAAGAATTGCAAACTAACTAATGTGAATATACATAGGGCCAGAGCACTAGGAGGACTCCCAAATCCCTACTCCAAGTTGGGACAGATTTTGAACTTCTAAAATTTTTCACGTAGATACAAAGAGTCACACCGTACTAGCCAGGTTTGATATATTTAGATTATATTTACTTACAGCTAAAATCTGACAAAACATTTAAAGTAATAAAAGCTGAAACCTTGTCTTGAAAATATGGTTTTCAAGAGCTGCTTCATCAGGTCCTTGAACCATGCTTAAATACAAGTGACTGTCATTTTCTGGTAAATTATTTCTCTTTATCATCATTTTGTAGAAGTAACCTTTGGTCCAAAGTACAGATAGATGACAGAAAACATCTAAATATTTCCTGTAGCCGGAAGAACGACGGTAAGCGCTTTACAGTGCCACGCCACAGTGTGAGAGATGCGGAAGGCTGTATGCATCCTTCCCACATGAAGGGGTATCGTGCTGAGACCCATGTAATGATTAGGGTTGCGATGCTCGTTGCTGGCCTGTTTTGCCCCTGTGGGTGTCTTAAGGAGATTTGGTCTCTCTGTCACTCTCACCCATATGTACTCGCATCTCTCTTGGAGGGAAGAGCTGAAAGAGTATACCAGAGGCTGCATCTCAGACCCTGCTCAGATCCCTGTTTGACTGCAGCAGCTAATGTAACATAGGGTAGCCAATAGATCTGTCTATGCCCATTAGGTTTCTGTGAGGTGTCAGGTGGTGCTTGAGCTCCTAATGACTCTAAATCAGAATGGCAGAATGTAGGTTCATATCTCCTTTCATTTAGCTGGCTTTAGCAGACTAGGAACGTATTTTTCAATATATGGATTTTAAAATAAATGATTATTGATATTCTGCAATATTAGGGTTCTAACTTGATTGAGTTTAGACCTAAATGAATCGTGTTTACAGTCCAATGCTGTTGTATAAATTTATTCATATGAAATGTAAATTGTCTGATTAAATAAACCTGAACATTTTATCAAAATTACATCAACTCTTAGCTACAAACCAATACTTTCATTAATAAAAAGAAATCAACTTCTTAATGTTTGTAAGGGTGGAAAGGATTATTAATATGTTTTTTATAGACAGAAAAGTTTGCAAACAAGTAGTGTCTGTCTTTCTCTCTCTGCAAACTTTTAAAATTAATCATCCTGCAGAAAATGAACAATGACAAAGTTATCTAGAAGGATCAGGAGTAACATAGTGATAGACATTACAGAACCAACCCTCTCTGTGGTTAGTTAACTCTTGGTGCAAAATTGGACTGTTGGGCTAAGGTTTTAGCTAATTAAAGCAGCAAGAGAGTTGCCCTGTGTTATGGGGAATGTAAGAAGCTTCCTTGAACCACTGCAACCTGAATTGCATCTTCAAGGCCAGCAGAGCTTTTGTATGGTTGTTTATGAAATTTTTCTGTTGGGGGAAAAAAGGGTCTCCCAAGCCACAGAAATCCAGTAACTAAAGTAAACCTTTTTTTGTTCTTATAAGCCAAAGCGTTGGAATAGGTGCCCTCTTATTCAATAATACGTCAAAATTTTATGACTCATGCTATACTTATGGTAGAAGATGCTTTAAAAATGCAGATGTATGGACAGATTGATGTGCACAGGCTTTCAGTCCAGAAATGCATATGTAGAAGACGCATGTACTTAAACAGTTTTTGCTACAATCTGTCAAAAACACAAAGTCAGTTGAGGACTTCCTTTTCTGGTCAGTGGACTGTGATTAAGTGTACTGTAGCAATGATGCATCTCGACACACAAGTGACTTTGTTAGACAGATGCTGTACGACCTCAGGCATTCAAGTTGGCTAAATAGTCTTTTGGTTTGGGGAGGGGACATTTGGTAATTTTTTTTTAAGAGCTTAAACAAGAATTAAGGTAAATCTAGAAGGTCAAGTGTTGTTTCAATTGCAATATGTGTATTTCAAAATAGGTCCTTATGAAGTAGAGTGTTAGGAAGGAAACAATGAAAAAATCTGGCAAGGGAAAGTCCCTTTGGCAAAAAATACACTCAGCTTGTGAAACAAATGGAATTTGTGTGGGTAAGCTCTGTGGCTGACTTTGGGAGTCTTAATATTCAGTAGCAGAGCTGAGTTTTCAGGTTGCATATGAAAATAGTGCCTGGTTATGATTAAAATTAGCTAAATTTAACTGTAAAAGAACCCAAACCTGAAGTAGCCTTGCAAAATTGTCCTCTTCCACCGTCTTAGCTGAGTGCATATTTTGTGGAAGTGAAGAAAAGAACTTTAGTATTTGTGTTACATCTGTAAGTTTAAATAGCTTTTTTTGTGCGAGTTGTGTGCGTGGGCGAGTGGGTTTAGTTTTGCTTTTATGGGAAGGCTCCTTCAATAAATGTATTTTAAAAACTCACTTCAATTTATATTTGTTTAACCAATCCATTACACAGAGTAAAAGCTCTATAAGTTACCATAAGCAAGTGTGTCTTTTCATCTCTGAAGACCTGCTGGTGTTTTGAAGCAGCTTTCTGAAAAAGCAGGATGATAGACTGGAACGGTGAAGCAGCTGCTTTTGTAAAAGTCTTTTAACTGGATGAGGAAATTGCTAAAATAATATAATTGCCTTTGATTCTATTGTTCAGTGTTTGTGAACAGAATATTAACCCTCATGCCTTAGTGGTAAAACATTTTTTTTTTTCCTTGCTGAGACTACTTTTCCACTAAAAATCTGCCAGAATACTGTGGAATCTGGCCGAGCTACCTAACTATACAAAACCTCCCTTTTATATGTACTGAACAAAAGAAATGTCTGTTTTATGGAGAAGTGAAAGGACGAAGCTGGATATTTAATCTTCCTATATACTGTGTGCATTAGAATGATGAATGGAGTGAATATAAAGATGCAACTAAGTCTGACTAGTCCACGCGTCCATTTTACCATAAATTCATTGTTGACCCTTTTCGACTGACCATGTCAATGTTTTTTATCCCTTATCTGCAGGAAAGAACCTAGCGTTTTCTCTCTGACACTACTCTAAACCTCAACTTTAAATATTGCAAATAATTAAAGATCATTTAAATAAAAGTATAGAAAATTAAATACTAGTTTTGCATATAAAGTGGGCTTAATGTTCTAGGTGTGATTCCAGATCACTCTTTTAGACTGTTAACTTTACATTCATATTTAACAAATGACATTATTCAGTTTCATGGGGTCACTGTGTCAAAATGTCTGTGTTAGAACTTTAATTTATTTCCAAAGGTTCTTTGAGTGGGCAGATAGGAGTGGTGTGTTAGAATGATTTACCGTCTCCGATTGCCCATGTGGATTTTAAGGCTTGGAACGTAGTCTATGATGTAAATTTTAAGTCTAGATGGATTCAGCTGCTCTGTAGTGGCAGGATGAATGAATGGGACTCATATCCCAAATGTGAGAGGCTGACCCTCTTCTTAAATATCGATGATGCCTCTAATTCTACCTCCTGATCAAAGTGACAATTTATCTACCTCTCTCCTCTTAACATTAATAGAGTATATGCAATTGTGGCTGTGGCCGAATTTTGCTTTGTTAGCATCCCATCTTGGAAAGCCTGATGGACTTTTATCAGATCAGCAATTATTGGGTATAGACAAGAAGTGCCAGTCTGAGAGTGTGATAATGGAAGAGTAAGGGAAAGTTTTTTAAAGCTGTCAACCACCTTCATTGGATCACAGGCTATTTTTTATTGTAAAATTTATTTTGCTGTGCTATAAATTAATTCACGTGTATCAGTGACGATCTTTGCTATGGGACTGCTGACTTTGTGCTCTAAGATGGTCAGGCACTGAGTGTAAATTTCACTGACGGACTAAAAGTGCAGAGGAAATGAGTGGGTAATGAGAGCAGAGCAGCCAGTTCTTTAATTGAATTAAAAGCCGGGTGACACCAATGCAGACACCTGTCCAATTACAGACAGGCCAAGGTGTTTACCATTGCTGTACAAGCGATTTGAAGATGACAGAAATCTTTCCGCCCACAGATTAACATAATGAAGGAGAACAGATTACAGTGGATGCTGGCCAAACAGATAGGTTGGCAGCTGAGAAAAAAGTAGTTTGCTGAAGTATGTAAATAAAATCTGTGCACTTTCTATTGCCTACCTATGCAGCACATCTGTTTCTTTGTTGAAAGAAAATAGTGCAAGAGTACATACGAAGGGAAAACATTAATTAGGAAATGAACAAATTATTTTTTAAGTTGCTGCCTTTGCTGAATAAACTTTTGCAACAGGAGGTTTCTAGTAAAAATTATTTGTTCGTTTTCTTTTTTGGTTTTTTTGTGTTTTTTTTTTTTTTTTTTTCAAATTCTCACTGCCCTTCACGAACCTGCCTATGTAATGTTCACTGTTGTGCTGCAAGTGCTTTATATAAAACCTTTCTACTTTGTCAAAAGTAAGACAAGCAGCCCAATCCAAACCTTCTACAGCTACGGGCATCTTTCTGGATATGTGCTACTGCAGCTCTCAGTGCCTGAAGCCATTGGTGACCCCACAGAGTGTCTTCCATCAGGAAATGCAAGGAGCATTAATTCACTGCTCCATAAGAAAAGAATGCTACAAGTGCTAAACGTACAAATAAAACTAAATTGCTTCCTAAAGCACAGCAGAGTGAATAGAGAGATGGCATATACACTATACCATGCTCCTCTTGACCGAGAACTTGCAAATGTCACAGTTAGAGGATTTGGTTTCTGCATGTGTTTATTTGCTGAAGGTAATTCCAATAGTACCTTTTATACTTTCCCAAGTTTAACCTTCTATGGTCTGGAAGTAAGTGCTTTGTACTAAGTCTTATGCAAAAAAGATGGTTTTTTGACTGATGACATTGCTGTGCTGGAGAATTTACCATAGATTGCAATATTCCTGCTTTACAGGGATAGTAATGCTTTAAAATAACATTATTTCTTATTTTCTGCTTTTTTTCTCTTAAAAATGTTTGCCCTCCATCTCAGGAAGATTACAAACACATTTGCTTGGGTGGTGGCTGACATAATGTTCTTTTTCTTTCCTGTCGCATTTATATTAAATAGTAAGATGGCAGTACAGCTTTCCACTGTTAACCGGGGATTTGCAAAATCAAAACTATAACCAAAGTGAGTGGATTCTGATCAACTGGTGTTAGTTTAACACTACCCTGAAGTAAATGTGATTACTTCCAAATATCCCTGTGTGTGTATGAGTAGAACTGGACCTCAGAGAATTCAAATAGAAAGATCATTGCAATGCCAGCCTTTGAAGTTTTTGGATTAATTACCAGAAAAGACACAAACATTACTAATTCAGTGAAAGTTAACCTCATATTTTCCATGTGAACACACCTATTAGTAAACACATTATGAACATCCACAGACTTCGATTGTCCCACTCAGAAAACAATATATTTATGCTGTAGCTGTTAACTTCCAGCATCAAATTCTCCAGGCCCTTTTTGTGAGTATAAAGTATGTCGGGAAAAAAAGACTTTTTTTTAATGAAACCCAAAGTTATGTTGCATTGTTTAGTAACTCCATGAAGAGAAATAATAAGGACTAATTTCATCTACCTGTTTGTGTACATGTAACCCTGAGCGGGTTTGCAGTCTTACTGTACTATGGGACGTTTAGGCAAGAATTATGGTTCTCTGAGGTACTGTTGGTTTTGAAGGTGTTTTGCAAAATCCCAGTGTTGGACAGTTCCAAAATAACACAGTTTGCTATAGTTCTTTTTTTTAAATGTAACACCCCATTGATTTTACTAAAAGCTGTGAGAACCTGAGATGAGAACATGGTTTGAAATAAAACTTGACGTGAATTGGCCTTTTAATTACTACTGCATTTTCATTCCATATTACTTTATTGTTGGACCCACTTTGAAATGGGAACTGCTGATGTTTCTGAAAATGACTGTGAACCACATTTTCTTCCATGTAGTCCTTCTGTATGCTGCAGTTCAGAATATTGTGTAACTTCCTGAAGTGGTAAGCAGTGATTTGTTGCATTCACTACAAAGAGCTGATCAGTATGTGGGAATCTAGCAACTTCTCTTCACTAACATAAGCAGGACTTGAAAAAGCGTAAGATCTTTGTTTCTTGTAAATCCTTGAGTACTGTGTCACCTGAATTATGTTACTGGAGTAGTATAGCAAATATATGGTCTGTATGCTGCCACTGAAATAACGGAACACAAGTGGCATGTTTCGTACAAAAAAGAGATTTCCGTTTATGGATGAATAGGGGCAACACTGGGGAGGAAGCATTAAAAAAAGAATTGCTCTGGAAGACATGAAAATTCGTTGGAAAAACAAAATGAATAACCGAAAAAACTTTGTGAGACAGGGACTAAGAAAAAACTCCTTTATTGTCATTGTTATATTAAAATATACACCTGAGTATCAATGTAGTATCTGTTACAGTGAGCATAACTAAAGAAACTTAGATGCATCATTAGTATTAAGAATGGAATAAAATACCATTTACTCCTAATTTATTTTGCAAAATTTAAGTCATGGCGTAATAGAAATGAAACCTTAAAATCATTTTTGTTTTCTGCCTGTAAGAGTGGAAGCCTGTAACAGAAAACTTTAATTTTCTTAACAGAAAACTTTAATTTTTTTATTTCTGTCTGTGTTTGTATGTGATTGGTCTGTACACTGTACATGCATAACACCTTGCTTTCTTCTGTTGCAGGCATATTGACAGGCTTGCATCCCTTCACAAACTATGCTGTAACCCTTACTGCTTGCACTTTGGCTGGCTGTACTGAGAGCTTGCATGCATTGAACATCTCCACTCCACAAGAAGGTAAAGTAATTTCAAAGGTCTTGACTTCCACATTTCAGTCATGAATAATAAAACAGGAGAAGAGCTAAATGCTGCAAAGCCATTTGCTGGAAAACCCCAACCTAATTTGATGACAAAGTGCATTGCCAGACCATAATTGCCCCATTTTTTGGGGGGGTGCGAAAATGAATCAAACTCCATACCCTTTAATGACATGCATCTTTAATAGCTGTAATGCAGATTAATGGGCTTTTTAATTGCTGTTACATTGTTCATGCAAGAGCCTTGTCATTAATATGAAGCATCTGAAAGATTAATGAAAGCTTCCTCATTTTACTATGGCTCAGAAGTAAATCTAGGGACAGTCTGACTAAAAAGAATTGATTGTATGGCACAGTATGAAATTGAGAATCAAACGGTTGATTTCCATGGTTTCTTTTAACTGCTAAACACCAGCAATAGGCAACAATTATTTCAGTGTGATGAAACCTCCAAATGCCGATTGAGTTATTTATTAATCACTGTTCAGATTTTCCCCTTTTTTTTGAAACACTTTTACATGTTGTTGTGCTCAAACTTCAAGGTTGTGAGTGTAAATTAATGTTTTCTATGCTTACATTAAGAATTAGAGCAGGAAGAAAGAGAAAATACATTACAGTTCTGACTTTAGAGACTAGGCTAAGTAATACACATTAATTACTGGCAAACACTCCCAAAATATCTGTGACATATCTAACTCCATTCTCAATTAAACATAAAGTCCACATCTCCTGGTTCTATCATCCTAAAGCCATGTTAATCCAGTTAAAATCACCAGTTACTCCAAATTTACACCAGTAGAATAATGAAGACTTTGACATGTATTTATAGGGCAGTAGTTAATCTTCCATGATGTGGAGTAGTTTTCAAAAATTCCATCCCTCCCACAGTTCTTTGTTTTATCTTCTCATGTAAACTAGGTAGTAATACAGTACCAATAAAACAAATAAAATTTTAGCATGAAGTTATGTGAATTACAGCCATAATGATTAAAAGAATGCTAGTGTTGAACTGCTGCCAAAGCAGGTAGTCATGCAAGGTGGTGTCCTGATGAGGACAGTCCTGAAGCTTGTAGTCTAACATTGCTGGAACAGCATTTTGATGTCAGCGTGTTAGCAAGTGCCAGCAGCACCAATCAAATCAAAACCCAGTTATCACCTCTTGGATGTTCTAAATAAACTGACTGAGTTTGGTGGCATTATCTGTGAAAGGGTGTAGCCTCTGATAACCAAGCAGTTAATGGATCCTGTGACATAAACATGAAACACAGTGTTGCGTATTTCTTTCTGGTGTAATATAGTAATTAAAAATTAAATTGTTTACGTCTTATTTTCTCAGCTTAGTGAATAAAGCAGGAGTTCTTGCATGTGTTTGAGAAAAATAGCCACTGTTTTCAGATGTGCTGTCATATTGGGAAGGTTTAGGCAAGAATAGATTTTTAATTTTTTTTTCCCGGAGATCAAATAAAGCCATGGGGAACATGTGTTTTATCCCTCAGAAGAATTGAACAAAAAGTCAATGTGTGGAGTTTCTATTTTTGGATGCTCTTGTTGCATGCTCTTAGTAACAATAAATTGATGATACAGAAGACAGACACCATATCACACCCTCCAGCTATCCCTGTTTCCCTATTGAAACATTCATTACTTTATATTGTTTTCACATTGCCAGCCACTGCTAGTTATTGTTTTAAATTGCTAGCACAGAGCTTGTAAATTACAAGATATTCCTCCCAGACTAAGGCCCGAGTTCTGCTCCCCTTGCGATATTCAGTGGGATTGCTTGTGCTTCTAGTATATAACTCATCGGTACGGTGAGAGAATTCAGCTTTTAAATTATTATCCATTGCCAACTTCCAGTATATTATATACATGAAATCTATGCTAAACAAACATTACCAAGTGTATTGAATTATGAAAAGTCTGAAATAAGGGGTAGTGCCTAAGAATACAGCATCTGCATTTGTGATTACAAAGAATGATCACTTTGTAGTTAGGAATAAAAAGCATGAAGGAAGAGAAAATAATTTGTACTAAAAAAAGGACTGTACTGAAATCATGTACTCTTCCCCTTGCTCAGTGTTATCAAGCTGAAAAGATAAACTTATATGAGCATAATTATTCTCCTAAAAAGCAAAGAGTATATCCTTGTCTTTCCTACCAGTTTCTGTTTGGCTAGGAAACCTCACATGTAATAGGAGAGTTCTCAAAATGCTGGTATGTTGCAAGCATAAAATATCTTCTGAAATTTCAGCTTTACCAAAAATCATTCTGGTAGTAGCTGCTCACTGAAATGATTTATTATTTGTCAAAATATAATATAATATAATATAATATAATATAATATAATATAATATAATATAATATAATATAATATAATATAATAT
>JAVKLA010000054.1:10890618-10905301 GCA_034782735.1 Sagittarius serpentarius | reverse complement strand
AATATAATATAATATAATATAATATAATATAATATAATATAATATAATATAATATAATATAATATAATTAATATACATTTTTTTCACCAGCCCCTGAAGGTGTGCAACCGCCTACAGCAGTGTCCTTTCCCACATTCTTGCTGATGAGCTGGAGTCCACCAAAAACACCAAATGGTATTATTACACAATATACTTTATATATGAATGGAGTACCAATTTACTTTGGAAATGGCACCAAGTATGTTGTAAAAGGTGAGTTCTGTACCAGGTAGCATGTCAGATGCGCATCTCATAGTTGCTATGAAGAATTATATGACTGACCCCTTCTTATTTTGGAGGAAAAGAAAAATATACTAAAAATGGGCTGGATGCACTTTAAACCCTGATGGGTTCCAGTTTTTAAAGAAACCTTCATAGACGTCTCTGTTGGGACTCTTTGAAATTAATGTTGCCATGGTGTAGCTAAATCTTGTGCCGTGTTTTCCTCTTTCACAGGACCTGAGTCATCTTTTTGATGGTTTTATAACTTTTTGATCTTGTAGCATCCAGCTCTCAAAACAAGTAAACTGTAAACTGTTGAAGACAAGATATCATGTACAGGTTTAATAGTTTTTCCTACTGTCTTTCTTAGCTATCCTTAATTAGAGAGCCATTGTGTTGCTTTCCTGAATAACCCGTGTTTAATTAATTTGTTAAAAGCATAAACTAATAATCCATTTTCTTCTGATAACAGTTATGCAATGTGTCAATAACCAAGTTATATCAATAGTCTTAAACTGTTACATAGAAGCTAAACGACTGTTATTTGGCACTACAGTGAAGCATGGTAATCTGAGTCCCTATTTTAATGTAATTGGTGTATTTTAGTGAAGTATCCAAGTTTATTTGTTCAGAGATGATTTAAACAACAGAAAACAAAATAAGAAAAAAAAATACTGAGCTAAAAGTATCATAGCACAACGTAAGCAGCATTCTGGACCCATCAGAATTTGTAAATGGTAGTAGGTACAAGACAAATAAAGTATTTTATATCGGACAGCTCAAAGGAAAAGTGTACCAAGACTCTTTTTTTAATGTAAGGTCTTTAGATTCAAAGCCATTTCTGCATCTTGAGTTAGTATAAAACATATTTAAAAATTCATATAGTTCAGATTTCTTTGCCTTGCACAGGCCATAAGCTACTGGTGTGGTGGGTCAGTTTTGACACTGAAAAATGAATCCAGTTAGAGAACCTCCTGAAGGCTGTTGATGATCGCTATAATAAATAGTGCACACTTTAAGGCAAACTTTTTCATTCTGTATTCAAAGGTAATGGATTTTTCGTAACCATAGTAACCTTAGTGTATTTCTGGATAAATACATGAGGTATATACATTCTGGTTTTATTTTTGAATATAAACTAGCACATTATGTATTACTAATAATATGAAAAATAGGATATAGGTTAGCATAATGACAGCTCAAACTAGTGTGCATTTTTCTTCTGCAAAAAAATAAATATTTATCAAAAGTATAGGTTCAATTAATTTCTCCCCCATCCCCCCAGTTTTCTGGTATTCTTGTAGTGCCATTTATCTTTTTTGCAAGATCTCCATTAATCTCTCATTGCCATACCATAACACTATTCTTAAGAATTTTGAAGTGCAAATGGTTGTGCTTCCAATCTTGTTAAAATGATTACTGAAAGTTCATCACAGGAAGTTTTACTGATGTGTTCATCTGCAACCTGGTTATAAATTGACAAGCAATGTAAAATGTTTGAGGAAATATTCACCATAATATATATTGTTTGGTTGGTTTTAGATTCATGTCTAATTGTATTCTGACTCATAGCCAAATTAATGCTTATTGGTAGAAATTGTGGTCAAATAACTTTTGTAGTTGTTCTTCAGAAATATAGAAATGGATAGATTAAAAAAGTTCAGGACTTGATTCCTCATGTTCTACCTCTAAATCTTGAATCAGAATACATTCAGCTAAACTAGTCTAAGGAGAAGTCATCTGATTCATGAGCTTCCTAGAGAAGGTCTTGTTACTTGTATTTAGAAATTATTCATATTTTTCTAGAAATTTTGATATTTTTGGTCCTATTGAGCATTTCACAACTTTAATTTCAATTAATTTTTTAGACATATAAAGTGAATGGAGAATCTTCCTTATTCAAAAGAGAAGGCTAGTGACTCATGTTGTGTTGCCCTATGCAGTACTGCACAAGAGCCGCTCTTGCCTATCATTCTGAACATGGTGTGGAGATCAGTCTGTTTACTTTGGATCCATTTTATTTAGCTGCCAGTTTCTCACCCTGAGGGGGAAGAGGCGATCTGAACCAGCAGGCTGGGATTTGGATCACTAGAAATCCCAGTCATTCTGAATCAGGTTTATTCAAGATCTTGCCTAGATCTGCATGTTATCTTTAATTTGACCTGATTTTGCTTCCTTTCAGAGCCCAAGATTTTCTTCTTTGTAGGCTAGAGGTAAAAGAGGTATAACATAATTTTTTAAATTTTTTTTAAGGGTTGTGGTTGCAGCTTTTGACTTTCCAGTGTTATACATGGCGCTCTCCTACCTTTTTGGCTTTTCCCATATTATTATCCTTTTCCCTTCAGCTTTTATGCTATTGATGTTGGTGACTTACTGCCTCAACATAATATGTTTTTGATCCTAAACAGAGACACAAAGTTCATTGTCTCTGACATTTGTTTCCTATTCATTCACCAAAATGATTTTCCTAATTTAATAACTATACAACTGAGTTCCTGACCAGTAGTCTATAGCAGAAAGTTATAGATTCTCTCTGCGGTTTTTTGAAGCGCTATATCTATTGAAATTTTTTTTTTTTTCAACCTTTCTTTTTAGGAAGGCATCAGTTCTGTCTAAAAATTAGTACTTCAGTAACTTTCACTTCAGACCAAGGAAAGTGCAATCGGTTTAGGCCCATACTAATTAACCCATAACTTGAGAAGGAATGCTTTTTCTCAATATCATAATTACAAATATATTGTTAACTTAGTTTCCGATCTTGACAGTTGTTAAGGTCTTGAAATACTCATTGATTTTCATGGAAATTCAGGCACTTGTTTCCTCTAGGGGTTGAGCTGTAATTAAAAAGAAAACCCTTTAAAAGCACATATGGCAAATGTACACTTTACCACATTGAAAAGGGGGACCTATTAGGCATCCATGATCTATTAGTGCCTTTAAATATTTCCCTATCTTGACAAATTTGGTTGCTGTGTTGTGAGTAATAAAGCACTGAAATGAAGCCAGCCCCTGTACCGCAACACCTTTGTTAACTGTCTGCAATTTTTCTGCTTCCCACCTTTATGCATACACCTTATGTGGTACCACTTCCTCATGCAATCCGGGTGCTATTTCACATCCTAAATTCCAGTGTCTCCAATGGGTAGGGACAAGCCAAGAGGAAATAGTCCAGGATCCCAGGTGGAATTTAGGCTGTGTGTATCCGTGCCCGTGTGTTCATGCTTTCAAGTCCTCTATGTAAGAGTGCAGAAGCTCCTGTAACCAAGACCAACAGATGCAGCTCAGGAAAAGCAACTGCAATAGGGTTCTGCTTTCCAAACCTATATACCTTACTGTTCTATAGAGATGACTAGTAGCTGTGAGGAGTTGGAGAAGCTCGTACAGTTATCTTCAAAACTCTTTAACATATACACACTGATCTTACAAAGGCTTTTGATTTTAGGAAAATTTGAGTTGATTTTTCCTGTGGAGAGGAAAATACGCTTCTCTCATCCATCCAAACATAGGCAAAATTTAAGCTTCTACTTTGAAATGTGGAGATTTCTTAATATAATTCTTTTTGCATATTTTTAAGTTTAAGCAAGGTATTTGTTCTTATTTTCTCTTTTCTCTAAATTAGTCTCAAAAATTTCCCACCTGCCTTAGATGAAAGAGAAAACAGGGTGCGTTTTTTACTGAAAAGTATTAGACTGCAGTGGCCTGAGCTGGTAATGCCAATACCACCAGCAGAAAGGTGGTCTAATAAATGCAGAAAGATATAGTAGAAGCAGAGACAGTAATGATCAGATGCAACCCAAGTGCCAAGTTTTGTTTTGGTGGAAACCTTATTGTTGTGAAGAAACTTTAGAAAAAAGATTAGAGCAAAATATTCCTCTATTCTTAAATGCTGAACATTTGATGGACTAAGAAAAGGTGTTTGTTACCTAACATGTTTACAAAGGGAAATGACTTTGTAGATATCTTTAGAAAACAAAAAATGTATAAATCCATCTTTGCAGTGAGCTTGTCGTTGAGGACGTACGTCTGCATTTTCTGCAGCACTAGGTACTTGACAATGTTAACAAATTGTGTTCGTATAATTTTCCTAGCAGAATCTAATGGTTCTCGTCATGAATCTTTAAAAGGAAGATATTCTTATTAAGACTCAGCTGTATTAAACTTATTTTTCTCTGCCAACCTGAAAGAAGTGTTTTCAGTTTTTCAGGAAAGAGATCCTGTCAACTGTGTTACAAGGGCAGATCCTCATCTGAGTTAAATGAGTACAGAGTTATCCTAAATTACATGCCCAAGAAAAAAAAAACTGTGACAGGCTGCTTTGTAGCAGATTTCTGGGCAAAATATTAAGGAGAGCCTTGGAAAAGGTGAGAAAGATCTGTCTTCACAATTTTGTCTAAGAGTGTGAACTAATCTTTGGCTTATTCAAATTGTTATTTGATCTGAGTGTGGAAAGGCTGATCTTGCAAAACCAGGATAGAATGGGAGCCTTATTTTTCTGTGAGGAAGAGGCAGATGTTTGACGTCTTCGCAAGCAGGGCTTAGCGTATCTGAACTTAAAAAATGGGAGAACCCCAAATTAATACCTGTATTTTTTTTTTTTCATTTTGCTCTAAACCGGTAGTAGTTACAGCACACACTATGCACAGCCATGCAGAGTTATTACTTTTTTGTGAAAAATCGGCCAAGTTTTTTGTTCTTTTTATCCCTATGACTACTGCTGCTTGTTTTAAATGATACATCGTGATAATGAAAGCAAAATAATATCAATATTGTACTAATTGCCAAGTGAAACAATTTGAACAAGAAAATCTACAGAATTGTTCATAGAGGATCATTGCAGTAAGATGTATCACTGCAAGAAGCTGAATCACTGAGAAGAAAATACTTATCTTGGGTTTAAGATGTAGTTCTCATGGTTACTTTTCAAACAGTTTTTAGCTATAGCCATGTTTAAAACCACCAGTTTCCAACCCTAAGGACTGGTGTTCCTTTGTTTTAGATCCTGCTCAAAGATGACTGGCAGCTTTTGCCTTAAAGGACAAACAACAGAAAATGCTGTAGTCCTATGGTATGAGTTTATTTCCCATCTTCCAGGATGTAGTGAAATACCAAATGAACCCAGTCTGTTCTTTCACTAGTGTGTTTTGGAAAGAGCAGTTTGCTATTCAACACAATGTTAGTGCTAGATTTATGTATGTTGTAATTCTGAATGTCACAATTCCTCATTTTTTTTATGAAGCAGAGACTTATTTAAGACCATTGTGAGCAATGAAAAGTTAGTCTTCACCTCTTCGCAGTTAGAATTGGTTATCTGAAATGTCTTGCATGTGACCTGATGAGATATGACCCAGTGTCTCTTTCTCGTTTTAGGATCTTACAAGACCATGCTGCAGTTCCAGGCCCACCCCTTATATCTGATTTAGCAACATACCCAGCTGATAAGGCGTATAGGAAATAAAATGGTTTCCAGGGTGGTATATAAAGAATGCCAGCTGCTTCAGGCTTTATTCTGGCCCGAGCATGCATTTAAGTAAACATGTATTGGTGCACCTAGCACTAGAGGGCAGAGTACACCAGTCTTACAGGAGAAGCTGCCTTCCTCTAAAAGTTGTAGGTGTATAAGAAAGCACATTTGATACACCTGAATTGGCAACACTGACATTGCCAGTGACCAGTACTATCGTAATTAATTCCGCAGACCCAGAATGCAGATTCAGCAGGCACAAAACCAAAGGGCAAATGGGCTGTCTGAGTCTGGCATTCCTGTATTTCAGCTTCAGACAGAAAGATCTGGTACACTCATCGGACTTAATAATACAGATCTGGGAATTTAGAAGGGAGGGGGGTGGAGTAAGGGTAAAAGCATTATGTTTATTTGTAGCAGCTCTGTTGTATCATTTTCTATTGCAGTGCATTAGTGCAGTGTTAAATAAAATCTGCTTATTTAAAATCCTTTTAAATAGTGTTTAAATATTTCCTGCTGATACAATCTGCTAAAGTAGTTATCCTTGCTGCAGATTTCGGTTAACCTTGTCGCAGATATTAAGCCTGAAGCTACACAGACTTTTAGGGACCTTGATTATAGAGCAAAACCTAATGGTGTCATTATAAAACCACAGCTGGACAAGCTTCTGGAGTCCTTGTCCTTTGATCAGATTTGGGTAACACAGCAAGCCAGGAGAGAACTCACGCTAACCCTGCTGGAATTGCTGAGCTCTCAGGTTGTTTGAGTACGGCTTTCTAAAAATCAGAATGCAACACAAATTATAAAATGAGAGTGATTGGTACCTCCCAGTCTTCTGTATGTACCAACATGAAATGGAGCAAATAGCTTCTCCAGAGCTAATAGCTGTAGAACAGGAAGAGTCTTTTTTTTCTCCTTTCCCTTCTGGCAGCATAGGAAATATTTTGGCTCTGGGCTCTGCTTTTTAAACAAAGAGAAGAAAAACATTGATTTCCAGGCTTGTCTAAATTCCATGACAAGAATTAAAACCACTAAAAAATGTAAAACTCCCAGATTATTTTATCCTTACTTCAAAATTAGTTGTCAGAATTAGACATATGTAGGCTTCTAGTTCTTTATTTTGTCCTTCACAGATATTGAGATTGGTCAGTAGACTTAAAGATGCTGAGATCTCTTCAAAAGACAAATGTGTACTGAGAAGGACGGATTTAAACCAAGTGTTCATTGAGTTCAATTTGTAAAATTTAAATACAACCTTTTTTAATCTTTTTTCTTTTTCTTTTTCTTTTTTTTTTTTTTTTTTTTTTTTACAAGCAGCAGAGCTTACTGTCCACACGTTATCATCTTGGAGGTTTTCTGCACTGTCATGCGGATTTACAGGTCTTCTCCAAGATATCCCCACTGCAGTTAGATAGCAGCAAATTCTTATTTTGCTACTTTTGAGATCAGTGTGTTCTAAAATTGTCTGTGTGAACCTGTCTTGGGCAAACTGTCCCAACCTTGTGCATCTTGTCTACCTTCCTTTGGAATTTCTGAATGGTGTAGTCTGTTTCTCTGCATTTTGTCTTTCATCAGTGAGAACTTCATGTAATACTCTATCAAGTGATATAGTTTCTCTTTGTGAGCAGTTGTCACATAGTGACCACTGTTTGCTATTAAACAGAGGTCTCTTCAGATTTATAAGCACTAGAATATGCTTTCTTGGCCCTGTTGTGCTCATAGCCTGGAATACTTTTTGTGGGATCTTATTTTCAGCGGTATGTCTGGTAATTGTGGTTTGCCTGAAGCTAGGAAGGCAAAGTGGTGGGTTCTGTTCTGGTTTTAATTTTGCTGATAAAACAGATGCATGAGCTTATAGTTTAAGTCAAGGTTTCATTCAGTCACACTTCTCTTAAGTGCTTTAGAAAACATCAGAAACTGTGCAAGGTTTATGTCAACTTACAAATCATAAGTTTATCTATAAAGAAAAGCATCTCCACTTTCCTGAGAGATTTTTTTTTTTTGGTCAGGATAATTTTGAAATGCTTGGTAAATGATTTATGTTTAGTTTCAGGTAATGCTGGCCTCATGTAAATAAAGATATGACACCTATTGCAGAGATGTACTAAGGCCAACCCTGCTGCTTCTGTTTGAATCTCTTGATATCCATTCATAATGATATACCTCACTTAGCTCTAACTTTTAATAGGCTTGGAAAGAGTGGGGCAGCCTTCTTGATATTGCAAGCTGCATAATGAAGCTTCTCTCTGAGGTTTTCCTTATGCCTTGGAAAATGCACTTGTATTTCTCCTTACTCATTTAGGACCGTTTGGTCTCCTGAACTGCCAAACGCTTGATGTACATTTAATTTAAGATAGATATTTTCTTCCATACTGCTATTACAAATTGTGCTCGTTTGTCAGCTGTGATAATTATTCTGACTAAGCAGTACATGCATTCCTGTTTGGCTTGCACTAGATGAAGATCCTTTTTTCTATACCTGATATGTCCCAATCTTCCTTTAACACTAGTGGAATATTAATAAATGGTGACAATGTAGGGGCAGGTAACACCACAGTAATACTTCTGGAGGGTTCCCAGTTGGGAGTTTCCCTTTGCCTTGGTTTTACTAAATGAATGGTCACGAGGGTGTTGACTCATTAACCATTACTTAAATATTTCCAGCATTTTATTTATAGAAAAAAACAAAACTATAATAAGACAAATTTATGAAAAGTGGAATCTTTGATGTTTGCATATGTTTCAGACTTGTTGTTTCAACAAATCTGAGCAACTTCCTTACAACTTGCATTTCTAAAATGCTTCTCCAGTTAATGTCTTTTTCTGTTACTGTAAGTCCAGACCCTCCTGAGTATTTTTCACCTTTCACAAGTCTTGTCTTGTGTGTGAACAATACAAGCCCGAGTGTTACAAGGCCATAAAATACTTGGATATAAGTCTGATTTTAAAAATACTTGATGGTTTGTATGATTGGAGGAGGATTCCTCTATTTTCAAAACCTGTTTCCCTATCCTCCTAAGTTGTGTGAAAACATATGCAAGGCATAAATCATGTCACAAAAAGCATGAAAGACATTCTAGGATACTTCTCCTGTTGAATCACTGCCAGAAATCTAACCTAGGTTTCTACACTGATTGCCTAAATTGTTTACATAAAGCTTAATAGCTTTTTCGTCAGTACTGAACTCCATCATGCTTTCCACTAGTCTTCCATGAAATATTGTATTTTTATGACAATCTATTTCTGATTGAAGCATTTTACATAAATTGTAGTCAGACTTTGAAAGATGTGGGGGGTTTTACGTTTTTTCTTTCTTTCTTTTCCATGGTTTTTATTATATAAATAGAGTGATGCATTAAAGTGATGTGTTACTGGTAAATTAACTAGTGCATGGGAAAAAATATTTAAATGAAGATAAAACTAAACATGTAAGAATATCATCAGATTAGTGTACTTTAAGTAAGGCTTAGACTCATGGTCTTAAGATGAATGGAAAGGTGGATGATAAACGTCGTTATTGTGTTGTGGTGGCTGCTTTGGATATACCATGTTCCTTTATTACAGAGGCACATTCAGGTCACATTTACAGTATGCATATCTTGATTTCTTTTTCTGCATGTCTGAGTATGTTTATTGCTACATGTAAATAAGCATCTGGATTTCTAATTTAAGAATGGTGCTGTTCACTCATTCTGGTGAGGAGTGGCGCTGCACAAAGTGTGCACATGTAAAAAAATAAGTGATCGGGGGGAAAGAGTGATTTTTTTACACTGGTGATAACATACTGCCTGTGTTCTGTATCTGGAAATATATAATTAGCAATTTCTAATTCTAATTTGTGATTTAATCAATTCAATCAATAAGTTTCTATGTTCTTTCTGGGAGCATACATTGTTTCCATCAACAGAGGTGCATAAATATATAAAATTTTATACAGATATCTTGGGGGAGACTTATAATATTTTTATAAATCACAATTGGACTCAGTGCAGAATAGATAGTAGAGGCAGCTAAAACAGCTCTGCCAACAGATGAAAGCTTGCTTTGTAGGACAGTGGGTGAATAGCTTTGCATCCCCTCTGTTAGTCAGTGGAAAAGGTTATTCAGAGGTGACTAGAGAATCTGGCGTATTAAAAGCTTCCGGGTCCTCATTGCTTACCTTTCCAGGATCATTGGTGAGGCAAATGTGGTCAAAATTTCCGCAGTCTGTTCTAGGAGAAATATAGAAAATCATCAATAGTGGAAAGTAACCCATGTTGGTACAATATGTCAATAGCTTCCTTTTGAAAATTGAATTTTTTACTGGCTTCGACTTCTGAGCTATTTATGATCACTTAATTTTAATATTTAGTCATTTGTTTTCTGATCAAGGAACAATAATTTAATCCAACTGACAAGAATGTCCACTTGTTCTCATAAGCTGGCATGCTAGCCTTTTCATCAGCTCAGGGATAAGAATGCTCTCCTACATATCAAAGTAATTGTGGTGCCTTTTGTTATTCTTAGAAGTTAGGGTAAAAGTATTGTTTTCATTCAACTAAAGTTTTGAATTTTTGAGATATATGGCTCTTGGGATTTAATACCATTGTTGCAGTGTCACATAACAATTTTTAAGCTGTTAAATTGTACTGGGAATTAAAATACATGTATAATTGAAGTCTTTCTCTGAAGTTTACAGGCAGAGATAAAGTCCATAGAAAGCCCGTCAATGAAAACTCAAAATAAAGGGAGGTACGCTGAAGAAATCAAAAGATTAAATAAAAAAATAAATAAATGTTAACAGAAAAAGAGAGGTACAAGTCTTAGCTTAACTGTGAAAAGAAGTCGCATGGCAGAGATTGAGGCAGAATAAATAAACAGTAGTTAGAACTAGAACATATTTGCACACAGGACAAAGGAAAATCCAGGGAACTAAACAGACTAAGTTCAAGACAGTTGGGAGAAATTACATGATGACTTCTTCCACCAAAGAGCCCATCCCTAGTGATGCTTCTTTGGGAGGTACATTAATCAACATTGTAGTGCTCTAGCCAGAGAACCAAAAAATATTAAAGCAACTAGGGTAAAATCATTCCTTGTTCCTACACCTTATCACCAGGTAAGAGTGCTTCTTAGAGGTAGAACTACTGGGGGGGAAAGCCACAGGCTCTGCAAAATCTGTGGCCTTTGTGTGCTATCATATAAATTGTGGTGACAACAGGTGTTAATTTACAGGCTTCAGCAGAGAAGCTAAGGACATGAATAGGCATAGAGATTACTCCTCCAGGAGATCCAACTAGAGGAGCACTACATCATATTAACTATGAAGCGTAAGGAAGTTTTAGTTGCAAGTTCTGCATTCTCTTTGTAAGTTGGGTAGAGGACTTCAGTTTACTCTGGCACCTTCTGAAAGCACTGCCATTTAACTTATGTCTTACAGTCATGCCCCTGATTATCACAAGAAAAGTCAGAAAGATGACACTAGTACCGTAACATAAACCACATGCATTCCCAACAATGGTTACTAACATATAGTGTCTGTTGCTTTTCTGCAAGAAAGAAAAAGTAGTGATTATAAAATCTAAACAGTCTACCTGGAAAAAAAAAGAATTGTGGAGCATTGGGACTGAAAAATAACTATGTTCTACATACATGAGATTGGAGGGGGGAGAGGAGAGGGTTGAGGTGAAATACAAAAGCCTCTTAAGGGTTTGCCACTTGTGAATTATGCATCTCGCTCTCGCTAGTAGGCGTAAATGCATAATTCTAATCTGTTCTTATTACTTATTTATAACATGCAGTAGAATGTAAATTCCGTGCCTCCTTTGTAGAAGCTTAACGTGCCAGTTAAGTTATGCAGATATTTCAGGGAGCCTACATAGACAACTTCCTTGGCATAGCACACTGTTGCCAATTAAAGGACATAAACTTCAAACAATAAATTAAACTAGCTCTCCCCCCCCATTTACAGGAGGAATATAGACAGGATGTAAGAAATAAGGGAGAGGATCAACAGATAATAAGAAGAGCATTCATCTTGAAATAAACTACTCTGCATTATTATTATTTATGATAGTTACTGTTATTAATAAAGTACATGTGGGATAGTGAAAAAGCCTGCAACAACCACTGAATTTATGAGACTGGGGACAGATGCATGCTCTTTCTTTTATATCGCTGGCACTGATCGATTTGTATTTTTCCCTGATGATGGTTTATGCCATTATAACTGTTTGGTGGCTCCTTACTGTTGAGTTATGGTTGCAAAGCACTTCACAAACGAGAACGAGCCTCTGAACATTATATCCTAATCTACACATCCTATAGATACGCCATAATACAGAGCAGCTGACTGCATCACCTGTGATCTGTGTACCCACAAACATGATTTATTCTGGTAATCCTAGTTTAATGCATCACATCAGATTGTGGCAGTTATGTTATCTGATGACATTACTGACACTACATGACATAACTGGGTAGTGCAACATGTCAAGTTGAAACAAACTTTGGGCTGTTTAGGGTTTGGGTTTTTTTTGTGTGTGTGAGTGTTTTGAAAAGAAATATAAAGCAAGTAAACTTTAAATAAAAAAAAAAGGAGAAAAAGAAATCCCAATAATTTTCCCTGGCCACATGTTGACCGTATTAATTACCCAACAGCTGAGGCTGATTGTTCCAGTAAGGACAGAGGAGAGCAGGTAGAAGTACAGTATATTTTACTATGCTGCTAATTCTGTGGCCAGCTGAAAACCATCTCAGCTTTTGTAGTCTTGCAACAGATTTAACTTGCTATAAATTGTCTTGTTTAGGAATGGTGCTCAGAAGCTGAGTCCTCCCACTATCCTTGTTCCAGCACTACAGTAATGTTTTAGCAAAACCCTTTATTCTCTGACTATAATTCAGATATACAGAGCTGTTCTGTTCCTGGGAAGGTGGTAGTATCTCTTCTACAGAAACTCTTAAATCACATGATGCCTTGCCTGGATGGTAAGAGTTGTTCTCTAATCATCTGGCATGCCTAGTACTATACAAAATGGTGGAACAAGTTACCCATAATGGATGTAAAATGCATATATAGCTAAATAAGGGCCATAACCTATAAACCATTAGTCTGTAACCTCTAGTTGATAGCAGTTCAAACAACCATTGTCATATTTTTCTTGTTTAGATTCCAATTTCTAGTCTGAGTGTGCTGTCTCAAGTTTCTGCTTGCTTGATGATTTTTTGTTGTTGTTGAATATTGCATTGATTAAAACAATTGCTTTGGGGTTAAAATGGTATTTTGCGATTTAGTATGCATATTCAGTTTTAATAAGTAAAAATCTACTAGTAAAATTGTTTACTTTTTGTCAAAGAAAATATTTCTTTCGGAAATTAATTTATTTCCTCCCATCCCTCCTCTTCTTTGCTTAGGCAGGAAAACTTAATAAATAAAATAAAATACAGTGTGGAAGTGTCCTAAGTAGTCTCAGATACAGAGAGAGAAGTATAGAAATCTTGCAGGAGGACTCTGTTCTGTAAATTTGCAAATTACAGTGTTGCTTATAAAAATAATTTTAAAAACATGATGTTGATATTTAATGTCTCTCCCCCAGAATTTGATTTATAAAGATAAACCTTCTCAGCAGTAGATGTTCCATGATTTTTGGTGGGGTGATTTTCTCTCAAAATTCCACTTTCTAAATTTACTGGATGTCCTTTTTTTCCCCTGTGTTTTTGAAAGGGATTTTGTAGGAACACAGGGTCCTAATTGCTTTTCTGTGTAGCACTTACTATCTTATATACCTGTATGGTGTGCCATCTTCTTTGTTTCCTTGTCTCAGGTTGTTTTTTCAGCCTCTCTTCCTAAGAGAGTGTTTGTAAGACTGTGTTTTCTTACTGCCATTTTCCAGACTTTATTTCTGCTCTCTATAATATATGCTATTCCGGATGAGACTGCACCATTGATTTATATAAAATGGATAGTAATAGTTGCTGTATTACTTACCTTATATTCTTAAATAATTTAATATCTTACTGGCTTCTCTTACCACAGCTGCACATTCATATATGTTCTTCAGTGGGTTGTAAAAGTGGCTGTCGGGCACTTCTCTTGACCCGATACAACTAACTCAGCACCAAATGTAAGGTGGATCTGAATTTTGTTTCTCTCACTGCAGCAAGATCAAAATTACTTGGGAATACAGGATGTACTTCTGTTAGTGAGCCAAGGGGTTCTTGGTCAGACTAATGTGAATCTAGAGTAGTTCCAGTTTTATAGAAGTAGGTATCTGAGATTCAAATTTGCAACGTAGTTGCCTAGTGCAAGTACACTTTCCGGTTGTGAATATAAAGCTGAAGTAACACAGAGGTAAAATGTTCAAAACAGTTTTTTTCTTTTTTCACTTTTTTGGGGCTCGACATTGACTGAAAGATCATGGTTTTTATGATGTATACTAACAACTCCCCTCTATGTAAACTGATAGCAATACAGTGACTGGATTGGAAGCATTCATGAATGGAAATTTTCATTTAAATCTTAAAATAGGGCTGCGTCATGCCATATGATGTGCAAAGAAATGACAAAGAGAGAAATAAAAGTAAGATATTGTGGTCATACATGTGCCTGGAAAAAATTAATGTGCTCTGTCCTTTCTGCTTTTTTCCCCTCTGACCTTCAAACTCGCCTGATTTGTCCAGCTGTTATAATTGACGTTAACTAGGGAGACAATGCTGGGTTTTAATTCTAGTAAACAAAGATGTAACTTGGAAGTTCATTACGTTCATTTGATGCTGAATGTTTGCTGCACTGACTGTCTCTGTGTTGTCTTGGCAGCAAGAGAACCCTTTAAAAAAACTCCCCAAATGCCTCTATATTTTTCTGACGGTGACTGATGATGATGGGCCAGGGGGACACTGTAGGGATGTGTCGTGGTTTAACCCCAGCCAGCAACTCAGCACCACGCAGCCGCTCACTCACTCCCCCCCACCCAGTGGGATGGG